>OX030949.1:163394327-163846888 GCA_943735915.1 Pherbina coryleti | reverse complement strand
AAGTTTAGCATTTTGTTTTCATTGTAAAATTTGAAACTCGTATCGCACAAGGACAATTTAGGTGTCAAATTAAAGGTTGAAAAAACACCTTTACAATGCTGCAACTTTGACCCCTCTACGGCCTCTATTTACGGAGATATGAGCATTTGGAGTTTAGCATTTTGTTTTCATTGTTAAATTTGAAACTCGTATCGCACAAGGACAATTTAGGTGTCAAATTAAAGGTTGAAAAAATACCTTTACAATGCTGCAATTTTGACCCCTCTACGGCCTCTATTTACGGAGATATGAGCATTTGAAGTTTAGCATTTTGTTTTCATTGTAAAATTTGAAACTCGTATCGCACAAGGACAATTTAGGTATCAAATTAAAGGTTGAAAAAAACACCTTTACAATGCTGCAACTTTGACCCCTCTACGGCCTCTATTTACGGAGATATGAGCATTTGAAGTTTAGCATTTTGTTTTCATTGTAAAATTTGAAACTCGTATCGCACAAGGACAATTTAGGTATCAAATCAAAGGTTGAAAAAACACCTCTACAATGCTGCAACTTTGACCCCTCTACCGCCTCTATTTACGGAGATATGAGCATTTGAAGTTTAGCATTTTGTTTTCATTGTAAAATTTGAAACTCGTATCGCACAATGACAATTTAGGTATCAAATCAAAGGTTGAAAAAACACCTTTACAATGCTGCAACTTTGACCCCTCTACGGCCTCTATTTACGGAGATATGAGCATTTGAAGTTTAGCATTTTGTTTTCATTGTAAAATTTGAAACTCGTATCGCACAAGGACAATTTAGGTATCAAATTAAAGGTTGAAAAAACACCTTTACAATGCTGCAACTTTGACCCCTCTACGGCCTCTATTTACGGAGATATGAGCATTTGAAGTTTAGCATTTTGTTTTCATTGTAAAATTTGAAACTCGTATCGCACAAGGACAATTTGGGTATCAAATTAAAGCAACCTTTAATTTCAACAAAAAACACCTTTACAATGCTGCAAACTTTGACCCCTCTACGGCCTCTATTTACGGAGATATGAGCATTTGAAGTTTAGCATTTTGTTTTCATTGTAAAATTTGAAACTCGTATCGCACAAGGACAATTTAGGTATCAAATTAAAGGTTGAAAAAACTCCTTTACAATGCTGCAACTTTGACCCCTCTACGGCCTCTATTTACGGAGATATGAGCATTTGAAGTTTAGCATTTTGTTTTCATTGTAAAATTTGAAACTCGTATCGCACAAGGACAATTTAGGTATCAAATTAAAGGTTGAAAAAACACCTTTACAATGCTGCAACTTTGACCCCTGTACGGCCTCTATTTACGGAGATATGAGCATTTGAAGTTTAGGATTTTGTTTTCATTGTAAAATTTTAAACTCGTATCGCACAAGGACAATTTAGGTGTCAAATTAAAGGTTGAAAAAACACCTTTACAATGCTGCAACTTTGACCCCTCTACGGCCTCTATTTACGGAGATATGAGCATTTGAAGTTTAGCATTTTGTTTTCATTGTAAAATTTGAAACTCGTATCGCACAAGGACAATTTAGGTATCAAATTAAAGGTTGAAAAAACACCTTTACAATGCTGCAACTTTGACCCCTGTACGGCCTCTATTTACGGAGATATGAGCATTTGAAGTTTAGCATTTTGTTTTCATTGTAAAATTTGAAACTCGTATCGCACAATGACAATTTAGGTATCAAATCAAAGGTTGAAAAAACACCTTTACAATGCTGCAAACTTTGACCCCTCTACGGCCTCTATTTACGGAGATATGAGCATTTGAAGTTTAGCTTTTTGTTTTCATTGTAAAATTTGAAACTCGTATCGCACAATGACAATTTAGGTATCAAATCAAAGGTGAAAAAACACCGTTACAATGCTGCAAACTTTGACCCCTCTACGGCCTCTATTTACGGAGATATGAGCATTTGAAGTTTAGCATTTTGTTTTCATTGTAAAATTTGAAACTTGTATCGCACAAGGACAATTTAGGTGTCAAATTAAAGGTTGAAAAAACACCTTTACAATGCTGCAACTTTGACCCCTCTACGGCCTCTATTTACGGAGATATGAGCATTTGAAGTTTAGCATTTTGTTTTCATTGTAAAATTTGAAACTCGTATCGCACAAGGACAATTTAGGTATCAAATCAAAGGTTGAAAAAACACCTCTACAATGCTGCAAACTTTGACCCCTCTACCGCCTCTATTTACGGAGATATGAGCATTTGAAGTTTAGCATTTTGTTTTCATTGTAAAATTTGAAACTCGTATCGCACAAGGACAATTTAGGTGTCAAATTAAAGGTTGAAAAAACACCTTTACAATGCTGCAACTTTGACCCCTCTACGGCCTCTATTTACGGAGATATGAGCATTTGAAGTTTAGCATTTTGTTTTCATTGTAAAACTTGAAACTCGTATCGCACAAGGACAATTTGGGTATCAAATTAAAGCAACCTTTAATTTCAACAAAAAACACCTTTACAATGCTGCAAACTTTGACCCCTCTACGGCCTCTATTTACGGAGATATGAGCATTTGAAGTTTAGCATTTTGTTTTCATTGTAAAATTTGAAACTCGTATCGCACAAGGACAATTTAGGTGTCAAATTAAAGGTTGAAAAAACACCTTTACAATGCTGCAACTTTGACCCCTCTACGGCCTCTATTTACGGAGATATGAGCATTTGGAGTTTAGCATTTTGTTTTCATTGTTAAATTTGAAACTCGTATCGCACAAGGACAATTTAGGTGTCAAATTAAAGGTTGAAAAAATACCTTTACAATGCTGCAATTTTGACCCCTCTACGGCCTCTATTTACGGAGATATGAGCATTTGAAGTTTAGCATTTTGTTTTCATTGTAAAATTTGAAACTCGTATCGCACAAGGACAATTTAGGTATCAAATTAAAGGTTGAAAAAACACCTTTACAATGCTGCAACTTTGACCCCTCTACGGCCTCTATTTACGGAGATATGAGCATTTGAAGTTTAGCATTTTGTTTTCATTGTAAAATTTGAAACTCGTATCGCACAAGGACAATTTAGGTATCAAATCAAAGGTTGAAAAAACACCTCTACAATGCTGCAACTTTGACCCCTCTACCGCCTCTATTTACGGAGATATGAGCATTTGAAGTTTAGCATTTTGTTTTCATTGTAAAATTTGAAACTCGTATCGCACAATGACAATTTAGGTATCAAATCAAAGGTTGAAAAAACACCTTTACAATGCTGCAACTTTGACCCCTCTACGGCCTCTATTTACGGAGATATGAGCATTTGAAGTTTAGCATTTTGTTTTCATTGTAAAATTTGAAACTCGTATCGCACAAGGACAATTTAGGTATCAAATTAAAGGTTGAAAAAAACACCTTTACAATGCTGCAACTTTGACCCCTCTACGGCCTCTATTTACGGAGATATGAGCATTTGAAGTTTAGCATTTTGTTTTCATTGTAAAATTTGAAACTCGTATCGCACAAGGACAATTTGGGTATCAAATTAAAGCAACCTTTAATTTCAACAAAAAACACCTTTACAATGCTGCAAACTTTGACCCCTCTACGGCCTCTATTTACGGAGATATGAGCATTTGAAGTTTAGCATTTTGTTTTCATTGTAAAATTTGAAACTCGTATCGCACAAGGACAATTTAGGTATCAAATTAAAGGTTGAAAAAACTCCTTTACAATGCTGCAACTTTGACCCCTCTACGGCCTCTATTTACGGAGATATGAGCATTTGAAGTTTAGCATTTTGTTTTCATTGTAAAATTTGAAACTCGTATCGCACAAGGACAATTTAGGTATCAAATTAAAGGTTGAAAAAACACCTTTACAATGCTGCAACTTTGACCCCTGTACGGCCTCTATTTACGGAGATATGAGCATTTGAAGTTTAGGATTTTGTTTTCATTGTAAAATTTTAAACTCGTATCGCACAAGGACAATTTAGGTGTCAAATTAAAGGTTGAAAAAACACCTTTACAATGCTGCAACTTTGACCTCTCTACGGCCTCTATTTACGGAGATATGAGCATTTGAAGTTTAGCATTTTGTTTTCATTGTAAAATTTGAAACTCGTATCGCACAAGGACAATTTAGGTATCAAATTAAAGGTTGAAAAAACACCTTTACAATGCTGCAACTTTGACCCCTGTACGGCCTCTATTTACGGAGATATGAGCATTTGAAGTTTAGCATTTTGTTTTCATTGTAAAATTTGAAACTCGTATCGCACAATGACAATTTAGGTATCAAATCAAAGGTTGAAAAAACACCTTTACAATGCTGCAAACTTTGACCCCTCTACGGCCTCTATTTACGGAGATATGAGCATTTGAAGTTTAGCTTTTTGTTTTCATTGTAAAATTTGAAACTCGTATCGCACAATGACAATTTAGGTATCAAATCAAAGGTTGAAAAAACACCGTTACAATGCTGCAAACTTTGACCCCTCTACGGCCTCTATTTACGGAGATATGAGCATTTGAAGTTTAGCATTTTGTTTTCATTGTAAAATTTGAAACTTGTATCGCACAAGGACAATTTAGGTGTCAAATTAAAGGTTGAAAAAACACCTTTACAATGCTGCAACTTTGACCCCTCTACGGCCTCTATTTACGGAGATATGAGCATTTGAAGTTTAGCATTTTGTTTTCATTGTAAAATTTGAAACTCGTATCGCACAAGGACAATTTAGGTATCAAATCAAAGGTTGAAAAAACACCTCTACAATGCTGCAAACTTTGACCCCTCTACCGCCTCTATTTACGGAGATATGAGCATTTGAAGTTTAGCATTTTGTTTTCATTGTAAAATTTGAAACTCGTATCGCACAAGGACAATTTAGGTGTCAAATTAAAGGTTGAAAAAACACCTTTACAATGCTGCAACTTTGACCCCTCTACGGCCTCTATTTACGGAGATATGAGCATTTGAAGTTTAGCATTTTGTTTTCATTGTAAAATTTGAAACTCGTATCGCACAAGGACAATTTAGGTATCAAATTAAAGGTTGAAAAAACACCTTTACAATGCTGCAACTTTGACCCCTCTACGGCCTCTATTTACGGAGATATGAGCATTTGAAGTTTAGCATTTTGTTTTCATTGTAAAATTTGAAACTCGTATCGCACAAGGACAATTTAGTTATCAAATTAAAGGTTGAAAAAACACCTTTACAATGCTGCAACTTTGACCCCTCTACGGCCTCTATTTACGGAGATATGAGCATTTGAAGTTTAGCATTTTGTTTTCATTGTAAAATTTGAAACTCGTATCGCACAAGGACAATTTAGGTGTCAAATTAAAGGTTGAAAAAACACCTTTACAATGCTGCAACTTTGACCCCTCTACGGCCTCTATTTACGGAGATATGAGCATTTGAAGTTTAGCATTTTGTTTTCATTGTAAAATTTGAAACTCGTATCTCACAAGGACAATTTAGGTATCAAATTAAAGGTTGAAAAAACACCTTTACAATGCTGCAACTTTGACCCCTCTACGGCCTCTATTTACGGAGATATGAGCATTTGAAGTTTAGCATTTTGTTTTCATTGTAAAATTTGAAACTCGTATCGCACAAGGACAATTTAGTTATCAAATTAAAGGTTGAAAAAACACCTTTACAATGCTGCAACTTTGACCCCTCTACGGCCTCTATTTACGGAGATATGAGCATTTGAAGTTTAGCATTTTGTTTTCATTGTAAAAATTGAAACTCGTATCGCACAAGGACAATTTAGGTATCAAAGTAAAGGTTGAAAAAACTCCTTTACAATGCTGCAACTTTGACCCCTCTACGGCCTCTATTTACGGAGATATGAGCATTTGAAGTTTAGCATTTTGTTTTCATTGTAAAATTTGAAACTCGTATCGCACAAGGACAATTTAGGTATCAAATCAAAGGTTGAAAAAACACCTCTACAATGCTGCAAACTTTGACCCCTCTACGGCCTCAATTTACGGAGATATGAGCATTTGAAGTTTAGCATTTTGTTTTCATTGTAAAATTTGAAACTCGTATCGCACAAGGACAATTTAGGTATCAAATCAAAGGTTGAAAAAACACCTCTACAATGCTGCAAACTTTGACCCCTCTACGGCCTCTATTTACGGAGATATGAGCATTTGAAGTTTAGCATTTTGTTTTCGTTGTAAAATTTGAAACTCGTATCGCACAAGGACAATTTAGGTATTAAATTAAAGGTTGAAAAAACACCTTTACAATGCTGCAACTTAGACCCCTCTACGGCCTCTATTTACGGAGATATGAGCATTTGAAGTTTAGCATTTTGTTTTCATTGTAAAATTTGAAACTCGTATCGCACAAGGACAATTTAGGTATCAAATCAAAGGTTGAAAAAACACCTCTACAATGCTGCAGACTTTGACCCCTCTACCGCCTCTATTTACGGAGATATGAGCATTTGAAGTTTAGCATTTTGTTTTCATTGTAAAATTTGAAACTCGTATCGCACAAGGACAATTTAGGTGTCAAATTAAAGGTTGAAAAAACACCTTTACAATGCTGCAACTTTGACCCCTCTACGGCCTCTATTTACGGAGATATGAGCATTTGAAGTTTAGCATTTTGTTTTCATTGTAAAATTTGAAACTCGTATCGCACAAGGACAATTTAGGTATCAAATTAAAGGTTGAAAAAACACCTTTACAATGCTGCAACTTTGACCCCTCTACGGCCTCTATTTACGGAGATATGAGCATTTGAAGTTTAGCATTTTGTTTTCATTGTAAAATTTGAAACTCGTATCGCACAAGGACAATTTAGGTATCAAATCAAAGGTTGAAAAAACACCTCTACAATGCTGCAACTTTGACCCCTCTACCGCCTCTATTTACGGAGATATGAGCATTTGAAGTTTAGCATTTTGTTTTCATTGTAAAATTTGAAACTCGTATCGCACAAGGACAATTTGGGTATCAAATTAAAGCAACCTTTAATTTCAACAAAAAACACCTTTACAATGCTGCAAACTTTGACCCCTCTACGGCCTCTATTTACGGAGATATGAGCATTTGAAGTTTAGCATTTTGTTTTCATTGTAAAATTTGAAACTCGTATCGCACAAGGACAATTTAGGTATCAAATTAAAGGTTGAAAAAACTCCTTTACAATGCTGCAACTTTGACCCCTCTACGGCCTCTATTTACGGAGATATGAGCATTTGAAGTTTAGCATTTTGTTTTCATTGTAAAATTTGAAACTCGTATCGCACAAGGACAATTTAGGTATCAAATTAAAGGTTGAAAAAACACCTTTACAATGCTGCAACTTTGACCCCTGTACGGCCTCTATTTACGGAGATATGAGCATTTGAAGTTTAGGATTTTGTTTTCATTGTAAAATTTGAAACTCATATCGCACAAGGACAATTTAGGTGTCAAATTAAAGGTTGAAAAAACACCTTTACAATGCTGCAACTTTGACCCCTCTACGGCCTCTATTTACGGAGATATGAGCATTTGAAGTTTAGCATTTTGTTTTCATTGTAAAATTTGAAACTCGTATCGCACAAGGACAATTTAGGTATCAAATTAAAGGTTGAAAAAACACCTTTACAATGCTGCAACTTTGACCCCTGTACGGCCTCTATTTACGGAGATATGAGCATTTGAAGTTTAGCATTTTGTTTTCATTGTAAAATTTGAAACTCGTATCGCACAATGACAATTTAGGTATCAAATCAAAGGTTGAAAAAACACCTTTACAATGCTGCAAACTTTGACCCCTCTACGGCCTCTATTTACGGAGATATGAGCATTTGAAGTTTAGCTTTTTGTTTTCATTGTAAAATTTGAAACTCGTATCGCACAATGACAATTTAGGTATCAAATCAAAGGTTGAAAAAACACCGTTACAATGCTGCAAACTTTGACCCCTCCACGGCCTCTATTTACGGAGATATGAGCATTTGAAGTTTAGCATTTTGTTTTCATTGTAAAATTTGAAACTTGTATCGCACAAGGACAATTTAGGTGTCAAATTAAAGGTTGAAAAAACACCTTTACAATGCTGCAACTTTGACCCCTCTACGGCCTCTATTTACGGAGATATGAGCATTTGAAGTTTAGCATTTTGTTTTCATTGTAAAATTTGAAACTCGTATCGCACAAGGACAATTTAGGTATCAAATCAAAGGTTGAAAAAACACCTCTACAATGCTGCAAACTTTGACCCCTCTACCGCCTCTATTTACGGAGATATGAGCATTTGAAGTTTAGCATTTTGTTTTCATTGTAAAATTTGAAACTCGTATCGCACAAGGACAATTTAGGTGTCAAATTAAAGGTTGAAAAAACACCTTTACAATGCTGCAACTTTGACCCCTCTACGGCCTCTATTTACGGAGATATGAGCATTTGAAGTTTAGCATTTTGTTTTCATTGTAAAATTTGAAACTCGTATCGCACAAGGACAATTTAGGTATCAAATTAAAGGTTGAAAAAACACCTTTACAATGCTGCAACTTTGACCCCTCTACGGCCTCTATTTACGGAGATATGAGCATTTGAAGTTTAGCATTTTGTTTTCATTGTAAAATTTGAAACTCGTATCGCACAAGGACAATTTAGTTATCAAATTAAAGGTTGAAAAAACACCTTTACAATGCTGCAACTTTGACCCCTCTACGGCCTCTATTTACGGAGATATGAGCATTTGAAGTTTAGCATTTTGTTTTCATTGTAAAAATTGAAACTCGTATCGCACAAGGACAATTTAGGTATCAAATTAAAGGTTGAAAAAACTCCTTTACAATGCTGCAACTTTGACCCCTCTACGGCCTCTATTTACGGAGATATGAGCATTTGAAGTTTAGCATTTTGTTTTCATTGTAAAATTTGAAACTCGTATCGCACAAGGACAATTTAGGTATCAAATCAAAGGTTGAAAAAACACCTCTACAATGCTGCAAACTTTGACCCCTCTACGGCCTCAATTTACGGAGATATGAGCATTTGAAGTTTAGCATTTTGTTTTCATTGTAAAATTTGAAACTCGTATCGCACAAGGACAATTTAGGTATCAAATCAAAGGTTGAAAAAACACCTCTACAATGCTGCAAACTTTGACCCCTCTACGGCCTCTATTTACGGAGATATGAGCATTTGAAGTTTAGCATTTTGTTTTCATTGTAAAATTTGAAACTCGTATCGCACAAGGACAATTTAGGTATCAAATTAAAGGTTGAAAAAACACCTTTACAATGCTGCAACTTTGACCCCTCTACGGCCTCTATTTACGGAGATATGAGCATTTGAAGTTTAGCATTTTGTTTTCATTGTAAAATTTGAAACTCGTATCGCACAAGGACAATTTAGGTATCAAATCAAAGGTTGAAAAAACACCTCTACAATGCTGCAAACTTTGACCCCTCTACGGCCTCTATTTACGGAGATATGAGCATTTGAAGTTTAGCATTTTGTTTTCATTGTAAAATTTGAAACTCGTATCGCACAAGGACAATTTAGGTATCAAATTAAAGGTTGAAAAAACACCTTTACAATGCTGCAACTTTGACCCCTCTACCGCCTCTATTTACGGAGATATGAGCATTTGAAGTTTAGCATTTTGCTTTCATTGTAAAATTTGAAACTCGTATCGCACAAGGACAATTTAGGTATCAAATCAAAGGTTGAAAAAACACCTCTACAATGCTGCAGACTTTGACCCCTCTACCGCCTCTATTTACGGAGATATGAGCATTTGAAGTTTAGCATTTTGTTTTCATTGTAAAATTTGAAACTCGTATCGCACAAGGACAATTTAGGTGTCAAATTAAAGGTTGAAAAAACACCTTTACAATGCTGCAACTTTGACCCCTCTACGGCCTCTATTTACGGAGATATGAGCATTTGAAGTTTAGCATTTTGTTTTCATTGTAAAATTTGAAACTCGTATCGCACAAGGACAATTTAGGTATCAAATTAAAGGTTGAAAAAACACCTTTACAATGCTGCAACTTTGACCCCTCTACGGCCTCTATTTACGGAGATATGAGCATTTGAAGTTTAGCATTTTGTTTTCATTGTAAAATTTGAAACTCGTATCGCACAAGGACAATTTAGGTATCAAATCAAAGGTTGAAAAAACACCTCTACAATGCTGCAAACTTTGACCCCTCTACGGCCTCTATTTACGGAGATATGAGCATTTGAAGTTTAGCATTTTGTTTTCATTGTAAAATTTGAAACTCGTATCGCACAAGGACAATTTAGGTATCAAATTAAAGGTTGAAAAAACACCTTTACAATGCTGCAACTTTGACCCCTCTACCGCCTCTATTTACGGAGATATGAGCATTTGAAGTTTAGCATTTTGTTTTCATTGTAAAACTTGAAACTCGTATCGCACAAGGACAATTTGGGTATCAAATTAAAGCAACCTTTAATTTCAACAAAAAACACCTTTACAATGCTGCAAACTTTGACCCCTCTACGGCCTCTATTTACGGAGATATGAGCATTTGAAGTTTAGCATTTTGTTTTCATTGTAAAATTTGAAACTCGTATCGCACAAGGACAATTTAGGTGTCAAATTAAAGGTTGAAAAAACACCTTTACAATGCTGCAACTTTGACCCCTCTACGGCCTCTATTTACGGAGATATGAGCATTTGGAGTTTAGCATTTTGTTTTCATTGTTAAATTTGAAACTCGTATCGCACAAGGACAATTTAGGTGTCAAATTAAAGGTTGAAAAAATACCTTTACAATGCTGCAACTTTGACCCCTCTACGGCCTCTATTTACGGAGATATGAGCATTTGAAGTTTAGCATTTTGTTTTCATTGTAAAATTTGAAACTCGTATCGCACAAGGACAATTTAGGTATCAAATTAAAGGTTGAAAAAACACCTTTACAATGCTGCAACTTTGACCCCTCTACGGCCTCTATTTACGGAGATATGAGCATTTGAAGTTTAGCATTTTGTTTTCATTGTAAAATTTGAAACTCGTATCGCACAAGGACAATTTAGGTATCAAATCAAAGGTTGAAAAAACACCTCTACAATGCTGCAACTTTGACCCCTCTACCGCCTCTATTTACGGAGATATGAGCATTTGAAGTTTAGCATTTTGTTTTCATTGTAAAATTTGAAACTCGTATCGCACAATGACAATTTAGGTATCAAATCAAAGGTTGAAAAAACACCTCTACAATGCTGCAACTTTGACCCCTCTACGGCCTCTATTTACGGAGATATGAGCATTTGAAGTTTAGCATTTTGTTTTCATTGTAAAATTTGAAACTCGTATCGCACAAGGACAATTTAGGTATCAAATTAAAGGTTGAAAAAACACCTTTACAATGCTGCAACTTTGACCCCTCTACGGCCTCTATTTACGGAGATATGAGCATTTGAAGTTTAGCATTTTGTTTTCATTGTAAAATTTGAAACTCGTATCGCACAAGGACAATTTGGGTATCAAATTAAAGCAACCTTTAATTTCAACAAAAAACACCTTTACAATGCTGCAAACTTTGACCCCTCTACGGCCTCTATTTACGGAGATATGAGCATTTGAAGTTTAGCATTTTGTTTTCATTGTAAAATTTGAAACTCGTATCGCACAAGGACAATTTAGGTATCAAATTAAAGGTTGAAAAAACTCCTTTACAATGCTGCAACTTTGACCCCTCTACGGCCTCTATTTACGGAGATATGAGCATTTGAAGTTCGTATCGCACAATGACAATTTAGGTATCAAATCAAAGGTTGAAAGAACACCTTTACAATGCTGCAAACTTTGACCCCTCTACGGCCTCTATTTACGGAGATATGAGCATTTGAAGTTTAGCTTTTTGTTTTCATTGTAAAATTTGAAACTCGTATCGCACAGTGACAATTTAGGTATCAAATCAAAGGTTGAAAAAACACCGTTACAATGCTGCAAACTTTGACCCCTCTACGGCCTCTATTTACGGAGATATGAGCATTTGAAGTTTAGCATTTTGTTTTCATTGTAAAATTTGAAACTCGTATCGCACAAGGACAATTTGGGTATCAAATTAAAGCAACCTTTAATTTCAACAAAAAACACCTTTACAATGCTGCAACTTTGACCCCTCTACGGCCTCTATTTACGGAGATATGAGCATTTGAAGTTTAGCATTTTGTTTTCATTGTAAAATTTGAAACTCGTATCGCACAAGGTATCAAATTAAAGGTTGAAAAAACACCTTTACAATGCTGCAACTTTGACCCCTGTACGGCCTCTATTTACGGAGATATGAGCATTTGAAGTTTAGCATTTTGTTTTCATTGTAAAATTTGAAACTCGTATCGCACAAATTTGAGACTCGTATCAAATTAAAGGTTGAAAAAACTCCTTTACAATGCTGCAAACTTTGACCCCTCTACGGCCTCTATTTACGGAGATATGAGCATTTGAAGTTTAGCATTTTGTTTTCATTGTAAAATTTGAAACTCGTATCGCACAAGGACAATTTAGGTGTCAAATTAAAGGTTGAAAAAACACCTTTACAATGCTGCAACTTTGACCCCTCTACGGCCTCTATTTACGGAGATATGAGCATTTGGAGTTTAGCATTTTGTTTTCATTGTTAAATTTGAAACTCGTATCGCACAAGGACAATTTAGGTGTCAAATTAAAGGTTGAAAAAATACCTTTACAATGCTGCAACTTTGACCCCTCTACGGCCTCTATTTACGGAGATATGAGCATTTGAAGTTTAGCATTTTGTTTTCATTGTAAAATTTGAAACTCGTATCGCACAAGGACAATTTAGGTATCAAATTAAAGGTTGAAAAAACACCTTTACAATGCTGCAACTTTGACCCCTGTACGGCCTCTATTTACGGAGATATGAGCATTTGAAGTTTAGGATTTTGTTTTCATTGTAAAATTTGAAACTCGTATCGCACAAGGACAATTTAGGTGTCAAATTAAAGGTTGAAAAAACACCTTTACAATGCTGCAACTTTGACCCCTCTACGGCCTCTATTTACGGAGATATGAGCATTTGAAGTTTAGCATTTTGTTTTCATTGTAAAATTTGAAACTCGTATCGCACAATGACAATTTAGGTATCAAATCAAAGGTTGAAAAAACACCGTTACAATGCTGCAAACTTTGACCCCTCTACGGCCTCTATTTACGGAGATATGAGCATTTGAAGTTTAGCATTTTGTTTTCATTGTAAAATTTGAAACTCGTATCGCACAAGGACAATTTGGGTATCAAATTAAAGCAACCTTTAATTTCAACAAAAAACACCTTTACAATGCTGCAACTTTGACCCCTCTACGGCCTCTATTTACGGAGATATGAGCATTTGAAGTTTAGCATTTTGTTTTCATTGTAAAATTTGAAACTCGTATCGCACAAGGACAATTTAGGTATCAAATTAAAGGTTGAAAAAACACCTTTACAATGCTGCAACTTTGACCCCTGTACGGCCTCTATTTACGGAGATATGAGCATTTGAAGTTTAGGATTTTGTTTTCATTGTAAAATTTGAAACTCGTATCGCACAAGGACAATTTAGGTGTCAAATTAAAGGTTGAAAAAACACCTTTACAATGCTGCAACTTTGACCCCTCTACGGCCTCTATTTACGGAGATATGAGCATTTGAAGTTTAGCATTTTGTTTTCATTGTAAAATTTGAAACTCGTATCGCACAAGGACAATTTAGGTATCAAATTAAAGGTTGAAAAAACACCTTTACAATGCTGCAACTTTGACCCCTGTACGGCCTCTATTTACGGAGATATGAGCATTTGAAGTTTAGCATTTTGTTTTCATTGTAAAATTTGAAACTCGTATCGCACAAGGACAATTTAGGTGTCAAATTAAAGGTTGAAAAAACACCTTTACAATGCTGCAACTTTGACCCCTCTACGGCCTCTATTTACGGAGATATGAGCATTTGAAGTTTAGCATTTTGTTTTCATTGTAAAATTTGAAACTCGTATCGCACAAGGACAATTTAGGTGTCAAATTAAAGGTTGAAAAAACACCTTTACAATGCTGCAACTTTGACCCCTCTACGGCCTCTATTTACGGAGATATGAGCATTTGAAGTTTAGCATTTTGTTTTCATTGTAAAATTTGAAACTCGTATCGCACAAGGACAATTTAGGTGTCAAATTAAAGGTTGAAAAAACACCTTTACAATGCTGCAACTTTGACCCCTCTACGGCCTCTATTTACGGAGATATGAGCATTTGGAGTTTAGCATTTTGTTTTCATTGTTAAATTTGAAACTCGTATCGCACAAGGACAATTTAGGTGTCAAATTAAAGGTTGAAAAAATACCTTTACAATGCTGCAACTTTGACCCCTCTACGGCCTCTATTTACGGAGATATGAGCATTTGGAGTTTAGCATTTTGTTTTCATTGTAAAATTTGAAACTCGTATCGCACAAGGACAATTTAGGTATCAAATCAAAGGTTGAAAAAACACCTCTACAATGCTGCAAACTTTGACCCCTCTACGGCCTCTATTTACGGAGATATGAGCATTTGAAGTTTAGCATTTTGTTTTCATTGTAAAATTTGAAACTCGTATCGCACAAGGACAATTTAGGTATCAAATTAAAGGTTGAAAAAACACCTTTACAATGCTGCAACTTTGACCCCTCTACCGCCTCTATTTACGGAGATATGAGCATTTGAAGTTTAGCATTTTGTTTTCATTGTAAAACTTGAAACTCGTATCGCACAAGGACAATTTGGGTATCAAATTAAAGCAACCTTTAATTTCAACAAAAAACACCTTTACAATGCTGCAAACTTTGACCCCTCTACGGCCTCTATTTACGGAGATATGAGCATTTGAAGTTTAGCATTTTGTTTTCATTGTAAAATTTGAAACTCGTATCGCACAAGGACAATTTAGGTGTCAAATTAAAGGTTGAAAAAACACCTTTACAATGCTGCAACTTTGACCCCTCTACGGCCTCTATTTACGGAGATATGAGCATTTGGAGTTTAGCATTTTGTTTTCATTGTTAAATTTGAAACTCGTATCGCACAAGGACAATTTAGGTGTCAAATTAAAGGTTGAAAAAATACCTTTACAATGCTGCAACTTTGACCCCTCTACGGCCTCTATTTACGGAGATATGAGCATTTGAAGTTTAGCATTTTGTTTTCATTGTAAAATTTGAAACTCGTATCGCACAAGGACAATTTAGGTATCAAATTAAAGGTTGAAAAAACACCTTTACAATGCTGCAACTTTGACCCCTCTACGGCCTCTATTTACGGAGATATGAGCATTTGAAGTTTAGCATTTTGTTTTCATTGTAAAATTTGAAACTCGTATCGCACAAGGACAATTTAGGTATCAAATCAAAGGTTGAAAAAACACCTCTACAATGCTGCAACTTTGACCCCTCTACCGCCTCTATTTACGGAGATATGAGCATTTGAAGTTTAGCATTTTGTTTTCATTGTAAAATTTGAAACTCGTATCGCACAATGACAATTTAGGTATCAAATTAAAAGTTGAAAAAACACCTTTACAATGCTGCAAACTTTGACCCCTCTACGGCCTCTATTTACGGAGATATGAGCATTTGAAGTTTAGCATTTTGTTTTCATTGTAAAATTTGAAACTCGTATCGCACAAGGACAATTTAGGTATCAAATTAAAGGTTGAAAAAACACCTTTACAATGCTGCAACTTTGACCCCTCTACGGCCTCTATTTACGGAGATATGAGCATTTGAAGTTTAGCATTTTGTTTTCATTGTAAAATTTGAAACTCGTATCGCACAAGGACAATTTGGGTATCAAATTAAAGCAACCTTTAATTTCAACAAAAAACACCTTTACAATGCTGCAAACTTTGACCCCTCTACGGCCTCTATTTACGGAGATATGAGCATTTGAAGTTTAGCATTTTGTTTTCATTGTAAAATTTGAAACTCGTATCGCACAAGGACAATTTAGGTATCAAATTAAAGGTTGAAAAAACTCCTTTACAATGCTGCAACTTTGACCCCTCTACGGCCTCTATTTACGGAGATATGAGCATTTGAAGTTTAGCATTTTGTTTTCATTGTAAAATTTGAAACTCGTATCGCACAAGGACAATTTAGGTATCAAATTAAAGGTTGAAAAAACACCTTTACAATGCTGCAACTTTGACCCCTGTACGGCCTCTATTTACGGAGATATGAGCATTTGAAGTTTAGGATTTTGTTTTCATTGTAAAATTTGAAACTCGTATCGCACAAGGACAATTTAGGTGTCAAATTAAAGGTTGAAAAAACACCTTTACAATGCTGCAACTTTGACCCCTCTACGGCCTCTATTTACGGAGATATGAGCATTTGAAGTTTAGCATTTTGTTTTCATTGTAAAATTTGAAACTCGTATCGCACAAGGACAATTTAGGTATCAAATTAAAGGTTGAAAAAACACCTTTACAATGCTGCAACTTTGACCCCTGTACGGCCTCTATTTACGGAGATATGAGCATTTGAAGTTTAGCATTTTGTTTTCATTGTAAAATTTGAAACTCGTATCGCACAATGACAATTTAGGTATCAAATCAAAGGTTGAAAGAACACCTTTACAATGCTGCAAACTTTGACCCCTCTACGGCCTCTATTTACGGAGATATGAGCATTTGAAGTTTAGCTTTTTGTTTTCATTGTAAAATTTGAAACTCGTATCGCACAATGACAATTTAGGTATCAAATCAAAGGTTGAAAAAACACCGTTACAATGCTGCAAACTTTGACCCCTCTACGGCCTCTATTTACGGAGATATGAGCATTTGAAGTTTAGCATTTTGTTTTCATTGTAAAATTTGAAACTCGTATCGCACAATGACAATTTAGGTATCAAATCAAAGGTTGAAAAAACACCTTTACAATGCTGCAAACTTTGACCCCTCTACGGCCTCTATTTACGGAGATATGAGCATTTGAAGTTTAGCTTTTTGTTTTCATTGTAAAATTTGAAACTCGTATCGCACAATGACAATTTAGGTATCAAATCAAAGGTTGAAAAAACACCTTTACAATGCTGCAAACTTTGACCCCTCTACGGCCTCTATTTACGGAGATATGAGCATTTGAAGTTTAGCTTTTTGTTTTCATTGTAAAATTTGAAACTCGTATCGCACAATGACAATTTAGGTATCAAATCAAAGGTTGAAAAAACACCGTTACAATGCTGCAAACTTTGACCCCTCTACGGCCTCTATTTACGGAGATATGAGCATTTGAAGTTTAGCATTTTGTTTTCATTGTAAAATTTGAAACTCGTATCTTACAAGGACAATTTAGGTATCAAATTAAAGGTTGAAAAAACACCTTTACAATGCTGCAACTTTGACCCCTGTACGGCCTCTATTTACGGAGATATGAGCATTTGAAGTTTAGGATTTTGTTTTCACTGTAAAATTTGAAACTCGTATCGCACAAGGACAATTTAGGTATCAAATTAAAGGTTGAAAAAACACCTTTACAATGCTGCAACTTTGACCCCCCTACGGCCTCTATTTACGGAGATATGAGCATTTGAAGTTTAGCATTTTGTTTTCATTGTAAAATTTGAAACTCGTATCGCACAAGGACAATTTAGGTATCAAATTAAAGGTTGAAAAAACACCTTTACAATGCTGCAACTTTGACCCCTCTACGGCCTCTATTTACGGAGATATGAGCATTTGAAGTTTAGCATTTTGTTTTCATTGTAAAATTTGAAACTCGTATCGCACAAGGACAATTTAGGTATCAAATTAAAGGTTGAAAAAACACCTTTACAATGCTGCAACTTTGACCCCTGTACGGCCTCTATTTACGGAGATATGAGCATTTGAAGTTTAGCATTTTGTTTTCATTGTAAAATTTGAAACTCGTATCGCACAATGACAATTTAGGTATCAAATCAAAGGTTGAAAAAACACCTTTACAATGCTGCAAACTTTGACCCCTCTACGGCCTCTATTTACGGAGATATGAGCATTTGAAGTTTAGCTTTTTGTTTTCATTGTAAAATTTGAAACTCGTATCGCACAATGACAATTTAGGTATCAAATCAAAGGTTGAAAAAACACCGTTACAATGCTGCAAACTTTGACCCCTGTACGGCCTCTATTTACGGAGATATGAGCATTTGAAGTTTAGCATTTTGTTTTCATTGTAAAATTTGAAACTCGTATCGCACAATGACAATTTAGGTATCAAATCAAAGGTTGAAAAAACACCTTTACAATGCTGCAAACTTTGACCCCTCTACGGCCTCTATTTACGGAGATATGAGCATTTGAAGTTTAGCATTTTGTTTTCATTGTAAAATTTGAAACTCGTATCGCACAAGGACAATTTAGGTATCAAATTAAAGGTTGAAAAAACACCTTTACAATGCTGCAACTTTGACCCCTCTACGGCCTCTATTTACGGAGATATGAGCATTTGAAGTTTAGCTTTTTGTTTTCATTGTAAAATTTGAAACTCGTATCGCACAATGACAATTTAGGTATCAAATCAAAGGTTGAAAAAACACCTTTACAATGCTGCAAACTTTGACCCCTCTACGGCCTCTATTTACGGAGATATGAGCATTTGAAGTTTAGCTTTTTGTTTTCATTGTAAAATTTGAAACTCGTATCGCACAATGACAATTTAGGTATCAAATCAAAGGTTGAAAAAACACCGTTACAATGCTGCAAACTTTGACCCCTCTACGGCCTCTATTTACGGAGATATGAGCATTTGAAGTTTAGCATTTTGTTTTCATTGTAAAATTTGAAACTCGTATCGCACAAGGACAATTTAGGTATCAAATTAAAGGTTGAAAAAACTCCTTTACAATGCTGCAACTTTGACCCCTCTACGGCCTCTATTTACGGAGATATGAGCATTTGAAGTTTAGCATTTTGTTTTCATTGTAAAATTTGAAACTCGTATCGCACAAGGACAATTTAGGTATCAAATTAAAGGTTGAAAAAACACCTTTACAATGCTGCAACTTTGACCCCCTGTACGGCCTCTATTTACGGAGATATGAGCATTTGAAGTTTAGGATTTTGTTTTCATTGTAAAATTTGAAACTCGTATCGCACAAGGACAATTTAGGTATCAAATTAAAGGTTGAAAAAACACCTTTACAATGCTGCAAACTTTGACCCCCCTACGGCCTCTATTTTCGGAGATATGAGCGTTTGAAGTTTAGCATTTTGTTTTCATGGTAAAACTTGAAACTCGTATCGCACAAGGACAATTTAGGTATCAAATTAAAGGTTGAAAAAACACCTTTACAATGCTGCAACTTTGACCCCTGTACGGCCTCTATTTACGGAGATATGAGCATTTGAAGTTTAGGATTTTGTTTTCACTGTAAAATTTGAAACTCGTATCGCACAAGGACAATTTAGGTATCAAATTAAAGGTTGAAAAAACACCTTTACAATGCTGCAAACTTTGACCCCCCTACGGCCTCTATTTTCGGAGATATGAGCGTTTGAAGTTTAGCATTTTGTTTTCATGGTAAAACTTGAAACTCGTATCGCACAAGGACAATTTAGGTATCAAATTAAAGGTTGAAAAAACACCTTTACAATGCTGCAACTTTGACCCCTGTACGGCCTCTATTTACGGAGATATGAGCATTTGAAGTTTAGGATTTTGTTTTCACTGTAAAATTTGAAACTCGTATCGCACAAGGACAATTTAGGTATCAAATTAAAGGTTGAAAAAACACCTTTACAATGCTGCAACTTTGACCCCCCTACGGCCTCTATTTACGGAGATATGAGCATTTGAAGTTTAGCATTTTGTTTTCATTGTAAAATTTGAAACTCGTATCGCACAAGGACAATTTAGGTATCAAATTAAAGGTTGAAAAAACACCTTTACAATGCTGCAACTTTGACCCCTCTACGGCCTCTATTTACGGAGATATGAGCATTTGAAGTTTAGCATTTTGTTTTCATTGTAAAAATTGAAACTCGTATCGCACAAGGACAATTTAGGTATCAAATTAAAGGTTGAAAAAACTCCTTTACAATGCTGCAACTTTGACCCCTCTACGGCCTCTATTTACGGAGATATGAGCATTTGAAGTTTAGCATTTTGTTTTCATTGTAAAATTTGAAACTCGTATCGCACAAGGACAATTTAGGTATCAAATTAAAGGTTGAAAAAACACCTTTACAATGCTGCAACTTTGACCCCTCTACGGCCTCTATTTACGGAGATATGAGCATTTGAAGTTTAGCATTTTGTTTTCATTGTAAAAATTGAAACTCGTATCGCACAAGGACAATTTAGGTATCAAATTAAAGGTTGAAAAAACTCCTTTACAATGCTGCAACTTTGACCCCTCTACGGCCTCTATTTACGGAGATATGAGCATTTGAAGTTTAGCATTTTGTTTTCATTGTAAAATTTGAAACTCGTATCGCACAAGGACAATTTAGGTATCAAATTAAAGGTTGAAAAAACACCTTTACAATGCTGCAACTTTGACCCCTGTACGGCCTCTATTTACGGAGATATGAGCATTTGAAGTTTAGGATTTTGTTTTCACTGTAAAATTTGAAACTCGTATCGCACAAGGACAATTTAGGTATCAAATTAAAGGTTGAAAAAACACCTTTACAATGCTGCAACTTTGACCCCCCTACGGCCTCTATTTACGGAGATATGAGCATTTGAAGTTTAGCATTTTGTTTTCATTGTAAAATTTGAAACTCGTATCGCACAAGGACAATTTAGGTATCAAATTAAAGGTTGAAAAAACACCTTTACAATGCTGCAACTTTGACCCCTCTACGGCCTCTATTTACGGAGATATGAGCATTTGAAGTTTAGCATTTTGTTTTCATTGTAAAAATTGAAACTCGTATCGCACAAGGACAATTTAGGTATCAAATTAAAGGTTGAAAAAACTCCTTTACAATGCTGCAACTTTGACCCCTCTACGGCCTCTATTTACGGAGATATGAGCATTTGAAGTTTAGCATTTTGTTTTCATTGTAAAATTTGAAACTCGTATCGCACAAGGACAATTTAGGTATCAAATTAAAGGTTGAAAAAACACCTTTACAATGCTGCAACTTTGACCCCCTGTACGGTTTCTATTTACGGAGATATGAGCATTTGAAGTTTAGGATTTTGTTTTCATTGTAAAATTTGAAACTCGTATCGCACAAGGACAATTTAGGTATCAAATTAAAGGTTGAAAAAACACCTTTACAATGCTGCAAACTTTGACCCCCCTACGGCCTCTATTTTCGGAGATATGAGCGTTTGAAGTTTAGCATTTTGTTTTCATGGTAAAACTTGAAACTCGTATCGCACAAGGACAATTTAGGTATCAAATTAAAGGTTGAAAAAACACCTTTACAATGCTGCAAACTTTGACCCCTCTACGGCCTCTATTTACGGAGATATGAGCATTTGAAGTTTAGCATTTTGTTTTCATTGTAAAATTTGAAACTCGTATCGCACAAGGACAATTTAGGTATCAAATTAAAGGTTGAAAAAACACCTTTACAATGCTGCAACTTTGACCCCTCTACGGCCTCTATTTACGGAGATATGAGCATTTGAAGTTTAGCATTTTGTTTTCATTGTAAAAATTGAAACTCGTATCGCACAAGGACAATTTAGGTATCAAATTAAAGGTTGAAAAAACTCCTTTACAATGCTGCAACTTTGACCCCTCTACGGCCTCTATTTACGGAGATATGAGCATTTGAAGTTTAGCATTTTGTTTTCATTGTAAAATTTGAAACTCGTATCGCACAAGGACAATTTAGGTATCAAATTAAAGGTTGAAAAAACACCTTTACAATGCTGCAACTTTGACCCCCTGTACGGCCTCTATTTACGGAGATATGAGCATTTGAAGTTTAGGATTTTGTTTTCATTGTAAAATTTGAAACTCGTATCGCACAAGGACAATTTAGGTATCAAATTAAAGGTTGAAAAAACACCTTTACAATGCTGCAAACTTTGACCCCCCTACGGCCTCTATTTTCGGAGATATGAGCGTTTGAAGTGTAGCATTTTGTTTTCATGGTAAAACTTGAAACTCGTATCGCACAAGGACAATTTAGGTATCAAATTAAAGGTTGAAAAAACACCTTTACAATGCTGCAAACTTTGACCCCTCTACGGCCTCTATTTACGGAGATATGAGCATTTGAAGTTTAGCATTTTGTTTTCATTGTAAAATTTGAAACTCGTATCGCACAAGGACAATTTAGGTATCAAATTAAAGGTTGAAAAAACACCTTTACAATGCTGCAACTTTGACCCCTCTACGGCCTCTATTTACGGAGATATGAGCATTTGAAGTTTAGCATTTTGTTTTCATTGTAAAATTTGAAACTCGTATCGCACAAGGACAATTTAGGTATCAAATTAAAGGTTGAAAAAACACCTTTACAATGCTGCAACTTTGACCCCTCTACGGCCTCTATTTACGGAGATATGAGCATTTGAAGTTTAGCATTTTGTTTTCATTGTAAAATTTGAAACTCGTATCGCACAAGGACAATTTAGGTATCAAATCAAAGGTTGAAAAAACACCTCTACAATGCTGCAAACTTTGACCCCTCTACGGCCTCAATTTACGGAGATATGAGCATTTGAAGTTTAGCATTTTGTTTTCATTGTAAAATTTGAAACTCGTATCGCACAAGGACAATTTAGGTATCAAATTAAAGGTTGAAAAAACACCTTTACAATGCTGCAAACTTTGACCCCTCTACGGCCTCTATTTACGGAGATATGAGCATTTGAAGTTTAGCATTTTGTTTTCATTGTAAAATTTGAAACTCGTATCGCACAAGGACAATTTAGGTATCAAATTAAAGGTTGAAAAAACACCTTTACAATGCTGCAACTTTGACCCCTCTACGGCCTCTATTTACGGAGATATGAGCATTTGAAGTTTAGCATTTTGTTTTCATTGTAAAATTTGAAACTCGTATCGCACAAGGACAATTTAGGTATCAAATTAAAGGTTGAAAAAACACCTTTACAATGCTGCAACTTTGACCCCTCTACGGCCTCTATTTACGGAGATATGAGCATTTGAAGTTTAGCATTTTGTTTTCATTGTAAAATTTGAAACTCGTATCGCACAAGGACAATTTAGGTATCAAATCAAAGGTTGAAAAAACACCTCTACAATGCTGCAAACTTTGACCCCTCTACGGCCTCAATTTACGGAGATATGAGCATTTGAAGTTTAGCATTTTGTTTTCATTGTAAAATTTGAAACTCGTATCGCACAAGGACAATTTAGGTATCAAATTAAAGGTTGAAAAAACACCTTTACAATGCTGCAAACTTTGACCCCTCTACGGCCTCTATTTACGGAGATATGAGCATTTGAAGTTTAGCATTTTGTTTTCATTGTAAAATTTGAAACTCGTATCGCACAAGGACAATTTAGGTATCAAATTAAAGGTTGAAAAAACACCTTTACAATGCTGCAACTTTGACCCCTCTACGGCCTCTATTTACGGAGATATGAGCATTTGAAGTTTAGCATTTTGTTTTCATTGTAAAATTTGAAACTCGTATCGCACAAGGACAATTTAGGTATCAAATTAAAGGTTGAAAAAACACCTTTACAATGCTGCAACTTTGACCCCTCTACGGCCTCTATTTACGGAGATATGAGCATTTGAAGTTTAGCATTTTGTTTTCATTGTAAAATTTGAAACTCGTATCGCACAAGGACAATTTAGGTATCAAATCAAAGGTTGAAAAAACACCTCTACAATGCTGCAAACTTTGACCCCTCTACGGCCTCGATTTACGGAGATATGAGCATTTGAAGTTTAGCATTTTGTTTTCATTGTAAAATTTGAAACTCGTATCGCACAAGGACAATTTAGGTATCAAATTAAAGGTTGAAAAAACACCTTTACAATGCTGCAACTTTGACCCCTGTACGGCCTCTATTTACGGAGATATGAGCATTTGAAGTTTAGCATTTTGTTTTCATTGTAAAATTTGAAACTCGTATCGCACAATGACAATTTTGGTATCAAATTAAAGGTTGAAAAAACACCTTTACAATGCTGCAACTTTGACCCCTCTACGGCCTCTATTTACGGAGATATGAGCATTTGAAGTTTAGCATTTTGTTTTCATTGTAAAACTTGAAACTCGTATCGCACAAGGACAATTTGGGTATCAAATTAAAGCAACCTTTAATTTCAACAAAAAACACCTCTACAATGCTGCAAACTTTGACCCCTCTACGGCCTCTATTTACGGAGATATGAGCATTTGAAGTTTAGCATTTTGTTTTCATTGTAAAATTTGAAACTCGTATCGCACAAGGACAATTTAGGTATCAAATTAAAGGTTGAAAAAACTCCTTTACAATGCTGCAACTTTGACCCCTCTACGGCCTCTATTTACGGAGATATGAGCATTTGAAGTTTAGCATTTTGTTTTCATTGTAAAATTTGAAACTCGTATCGCACAAGGACAATTTAGGTATCAAATTAAAGGTTGAAAAAACACCTTTACAATGCTGCAACTTTGACCCCTGTACGGCCTCTATTTACGGAGATATGAGCATTTGAAGTTTAGCATTTTGTTTTCATTGTAAAATTTGAAACTCGTATCGCACAATGACAATTTAGGTATCAAATCAAAGGTTGAAAAAACACCTTTACAATGCTGCAACTTTGACCCCTCTACGGCCTCTATTTACGGAGATATGAGCATTTGAAGTTTAGCTTTTTGTTTTCATTGTAAAATTTGAAACTCGTATCGCACAATGACAATTTAGGTATCAAATCAAAGGTTGAAAAAACACCGTTACAATGCTGCAAACTTTGACCCCTCTACGGCCTCTATTTACGGAGATATGAGCATTTGAAGTTTAGCATTTTGTTTTCATTGTAAAATTTGAAACTCGTATCGCACAAGGACAATTTAGGTATCAAATTAAAGGTTGAAAAAACACCTTTACAATGCTGCAACTTTGACCCCTCTACGGCCTCTATTTACGGAGATATGAGCATTTGAAGTTTAGCATTTTGTTTTCATTGTAAAAATTGAAACTCGTATCGCACAAGGACAATTTAGGTATCAAATTAAAGGTTGAAAAAACTCCTTTACAATGCTGCAACTTTGACCCCTCTACGGCCTCTATTTACGGAGATATGAGCATTTGAAGTTTAGCATTTTGTTTTCATTGTAAAATTTGAAACTCGTATCGCACAAGGACAATTTAGGTATCAAATTAAAGGTTGAAAAAACACCTTTACAATGCTGCAACTTTGACCCCTGTACGGCCTCTATTTACGGAGATATGAGCATTTGAAGTTTAGGATTTTGTTTTCACTGTAAAATTTGAAACTCGTATCGCACAAGGACAATTTAGGTATCAAATTAAAGGTTGAAAAAACACCTTTACAATGCTGCAACTTTGACCCCCCTACGGCCTCTATTTACGGAGATATGAGCATTTGAAGTTTAGCATTTTGTTTTCATTGTAAAATTTGAAACTCGTATCGCACAAGGACAATTTAGGTATCAAATTAAAGGTTGAAAAAACACCTTTACAATGCTGCAACTTTGACCCCTCTACGGCCTCTATTTACGGAGATATGAGCATTTGAAGTTTAGCATTTTGTTTTCATTGTAAAAATTGAAACTCGTATCGCACAAGGACAATTTAGGTATCAAATTAAAGGTTGAAAAAACTCCTTTACAATGCTGCAACTTTGACCCCTCTACGGCCTCTATTTACGGAGATATGAGCATTTGAAGTTTAGCATTTTGTTTTCATTGTAAAATTTGAAACTCGTATCGCACAAGGACAATTTAGGTATCAAATTAAAGGTTGAAAAAACACCTTTACAATGCTGCAACTTTGACCCCCTGTACGGTTTCTATTTACGGAGATATGAGCATTTGAAGTTTAGGATTTTGTTTTCATTGTAAAATTTGAAACTCGTATCGCACAAGGACAATTTAGGTATCAAATTAAAGGTTGAAAAAACACCTTTACAATGCTGCAAACTTTGACCCCCCTACGGCCTCTATTTTCGGAGATATGAGCGTTTGAAGTTTAGCATTTTGTTTTCATGGTAAAACTTGAAACTCGTATCGCACAAGGACAATTTAGGTATCAAATTAAAGGTTGAAAAAACTCCTTTACAATGCTGCAACTTTGACCCCTCTACGGCCTCTATTTACGGAGATATGAGCATTTGAAGTTTAGCATTTTGTTTTCATTGTAAAATTTGAAACTCGTATCGCACAAGGACAATTTAGGTATCAAATTAAAGGTTGAAAAAACACCTTTACAATGCTGCAACTTTGACCCCCTGTACGGCCTCTATTTACGGAGATATGAGCATTTGAAGTTTAGGATTTTGTTTTCATTGTAAAATTTGAAACTCGTATCGCACAAGGACAATTTAGGTATCAAATTAAAGGTTGAAAAAACACCTTTACAATGCTGCAAACTTTGACCCCCCTACGGCCTCTATTTTCGGAGATATGAGCGTTTGAAGTGTAGCATTTTGTTTTCATGGTAAAACTTGAAACTCGTATCGCACAAGGACAATTTAGGTATCAAATTAAAGGTTGAAAAAACACCTTTACAATGCTGCAAACTTTGACCCCTCTACGGCCTCTATTTACGGAGATATGAGCATTTGAAGTTTAGCATTTTGTTTTCATTGTAAAATTTGAAACTCGTATCGCACAAGGACAATTTAGGTATCAAATCAAAGGTTGAAAAAACACCTCTACAATGCTGCAAACTTTGACCCCTCTACGGCCTCAATTTACGGAGATATGAGCATTTGAAGTTTAGCATTTTGTTTTCATTGTAAAATTTGAAACTCGTATCGCACAAGGACAATTTAGGTATCAAATTAAAGGTTGAAAAAACACCTTTACAATGCTGCAAACTTTGACCCCTCTACGGCCTCTATTTACGGAGATATGAGCATTTGAAGTTTAGCATTTTGTTTTCATTGTAAAATTTGAAACTCGTATCGCACAAGGACAATTTAGGTATCAAATTAAAGGTTGAAAAAACACCTTTACAATGCTGCAACTTTGACCCCTCTACGGCCTCTATTTACGGAGATATGAGCATTTGAAGTTTAGCATTTTGTTTTCATTGTAAAATTTGAAACTCGTATCGCACAAGGACAATTTAGGTATCAAATTAAAGGTTGAAAAAACACCTTTACAATGCTGCAACTTTGACCCCTCTACGGCCTCTATTTACGGAGATATGAGCATTTGAAGTTTAGCATTTTGTTTTCATTGTAAAATTTGAAACTCGTATCGCACAAGGACAATTTAGGTATCAAATCAAAGGTTGAAAAAACACCTCTACAATGCTGCAAACTTTGACCCCTCTACGGCCTCGATTTACGGAGATATGAGCATTTGAAGTTTAGCATTTTGTTTTCATTGTAAAATTTGAAACTCGTATCGCACAAGGACAATTTAGGTATCAAATTAAAGGTTGAAAAAACACCTTTACAATGCTGCAACTTTGACCCCTGTACGGCCTCTATTTACGGAGATATGAGCATTTGAAGTTTAGCATTTTGTTTTCATTGTAAAATTTGAAACTCGTATCGCACAATGACAATTTTGGTATCAAATTAAAGGTTGAAAAAACACCTTTACAATGCTGCAACTTTGACCCCTCTACGGCCTCTATTTACGGAGATATGAGCATTTGAAGTTTAGCATTTTGTTTTCATTGTAAAACTTGAAACTCGTATCGCACAAGGACAATTTGGGTATCAAATTAAAGCAACCTTTAATTTCAACAAAAAACACCTCTACAATGCTGCAAACTTTGACCCCTCTACGGCCTCTATTTACGGAGATATGAGCATTTGAAGTTTAGCATTTTGTTTTCATTGTAAAATTTGAAACTCGTATCGCACAAGGACAATTTAGGTATCAAATTAAAGGTTGAAAAAACTCCTTTACAATGCTGCAACTTTGACCCCTCTACGGCCTCTATTTACGGAGATATGAGCATTTGAAGTTTAGCATTTTGTTTTCATTGTAAAATTTGAAACTCGTATCGCACAAGGACAATTTAGGTATCAAATTAAAGGTTGAAAAAACACCTTTACAATGCTGCAACTTTGACCCCTGTACGGCCTCTATTTACGGAGATATGAGCATTTGAAGTTTAGCATTTTGTTTTCATTGTAAAATTTGAAACTCGTATCGCACAATGACAATTTAGGTATCAAATCAAAGGTTGAAAAAACACCTTTACAATGCTGCAACTTTGACCCCTCTACGGCCTCTATTTACGGAGATATGAGCATTTGAAGTTTAGCTTTTTGTTTTCATTGTAAAATTTGAAACTCGTATCGCACAATGACAATTTAGGTATCAAATCAAAGGTTGAAAAAACACCGTTACAATGCTGCAAACTTTGACCCCTCTACGGCCTCTATTTACGGAGATATGAGCATTTGAAGTTTAGCATTTTGTTTTCATTGTAAAATTTGAAACTCGTATCGCACAAGGACAATTTAGGTATCAAATTAAAGGTTGAAAAAACACCTTTACAATGCTGCAACTTTGACCCCTCTACGGCCTCTATTTACGGAGATATGAGCATTTGAAGTTTAGCATTTTGTTTTCATTGTAAAAATTGAAACTCGTATCGCACAAGGACAATTTAGGTATCAAATTAAAGGTTGAAAAAACTCCTTTACAATGCTGCAACTTTGACCCCTCTACGGCCTCTATTTACGGAGATATGAGCATTTGAAGTTTAGCATTTTGTTTTCATTGTAAAATTTGAAACTCGTATCGCACAAGGACAATTTAGGTATCAAATTAAAGGTTGAAAAAACACCTTTACAATGCTGCAACTTTGACCCCTGTACGGCCTCTATTTACGGAGATATGAGCATTTGAAGTTTAGGATTTTGTTTTCACTGTAAAATTTGAAACTCGTATCGCACAAGGACAATTTAGGTATCAAATTAAAGGTTGAAAAAACACCTTTACAATGCTGCAACTTTGACCCCCCTACGGCCTCTATTTACGGAGATATGAGCATTTGAAGTTTAGCATTTTGTTTTCATTGTAAAATTTGAAACTCGTATCGCACAAGGACAATTTAGGTATCAAATTAAAGGTTGAAAAAACACCTTTACAATGCTGCAACTTTGACCCCTCTACGGCCTCTATTTACGGAGATATGAGCATTTGAAGTTTAGCATTTTGTTTTCATTGTAAAAATTGAAACTCGTATCGCACAAGGACAATTTAGGTATCAAATTAAAGGTTGAAAAAACTCCTTTACAATGCTGCAACTTTGACCCCTCTACGGCCTCTATTTACGGAGATATGAGCATTTGAAGTTTAGCATTTTGTTTTCATTGTAAAATTTGAAACTCGTATCGCACAAGGACAATTTAGGTATCAAATTAAAGGTTGAAAAAACACCTTTACAATGCTGCAACTTTGACCCCCTGTACGGTTTCTATTTACGGAGATATGAGCATTTGAAGTTTAGGATTTTGTTTTCATTGTAAAATTTGAAACTCGTATCGCACAAGGACAATTTAGGTATCAAATTAAAGGTTGAAAAAACACCTTTACAATGCTGCAAACTTTGACCCCCCTACGGCCTCTATTTTCGGAGATATGAGCGTTTGAAGTTTAGCATTTTGTTTTCATGGTAAAACTTGAAACTCGTATCGCACAAGGACAATTTAGGTATCAAATTAAAGGTTGAAAAAACTCCTTTACAATGCTGCAACTTTGACCCCTCTACGGCCTCTATTTACGGAGATATGAGCATTTGAAGTTTAGCATTTTGTTTTCATTGTAAAATTTGAAACTCGTATCGCACAAGGACAATTTAGGTATCAAATTAAAGGTTGAAAAAACACCTTTACAATGCTGCAACTTTGACCCCCTGTACGGCCTCTATTTACGGAGATATGAGCATTTGAAGTTTAGGATTTTGTTTTCATTGTAAAATTTGAAACTCGTATCGCACAAGGACAATTTAGGTATCAAATTAAAGGTTGAAAAAACACCTTTACAATGCTGCAAACTTTGACCCCCCTACGGCCTCTATTTTCGGAGATATGAGCGTTTGAAGTGTAGCATTTTGTTTTCATGGTAAAACTTGAAACTCGTATCGCACAAGGACAATTTAGGTATCAAATTAAAGGTTGAAAAAACACCTTTACAATGCTGCAAACTTTGACCCCTCTACGGCCTCTATTTACGGAGATATGAGCATTTGAAGTTTAGCATTTTGTTTTCATTGTAAAATTTGAAACTCGTATCGCACAAGGACAATTTAGGTATCAAATTAAAGGTTGAAAAAACACCTTTACAATGCTGCAACTTTGACCCCTCTACGGCCTCTATTTACGGAGATATGAGCATTTGAAGTTTAGCATTTTGTTTTCATTGTAAAATTTGAAACTCGTATCGCACAAGGACAATTTAGGTATCAAATTAAAGGTTGAAAAAACACCTTTACAATGCTGCAACTTTGACCCCTCTACGGCCTCTATTTACGGAGATATGAGCATTTGAAGTTTAGCATTTTGTTTTCATTGTAAAATTTGAAACTCGTATCGCACAAGGACAATTTAGGTATCAAATCAAAGGTTGAAAAAACACCTCTACAATGCTGCAAACTTTGACCCCTCTACGGCCTCAATTTACGGAGATATGAGCATTTGAAGTTTAGCATTTTGTTTTCATTGTAAAATTTGAAACTCGTATCGCACAAGGACAATTTAGGTATCAAATTAAAGGTTGAAAAAACACCTTTACAATGCTGCAAACTTTGACCCCTCTACGGCCTCTATTTACGGAGATATGAGCATTTGAAGTTTAGCATTTTGTTTTCATTGTAAAATTTGAAACTCGTATCGCACAAGGACAATTTAGGTATCAAATTAAAGGTTGAAAAAACACCTTTACAATGCTGCAACTTTGACCCCTCTACGGCCTCTATTTACGGAGATATGAGCATTTGAAGTTTAGCATTTTGTTTTCATTGTAAAATTTGAAACTCGTATCGCACAAGGACAATTTAGGTATCAAATTAAAGGTTGAAAAAACACCTTTACAATGCTGCAACTTTGACCCCTCTACGGCCTCTATTTACGGAGATATGAGCATTTGAAGTTTAGCATTTTGTTTTCATTGTAAAATTTGAAACTCGTATCGCACAAGGACAATTTAGGTATCAAATCAAAGGTTGAAAAAACACCTCTACAATGCTGCAAACTTTGACCCCTCTACGGCCTCGATTTACGGAGATATGAGCATTTGAAGTTTAGCATTTTGTTTTCATTGTAAAATTTGAAACTCGTATCGCACAAGGACAATTTAGGTATCAAATTAAAGGTTGAAAAAACACCTTTACAATGCTGCAACTTTGACCCCTCTACGGCCTCTATTTACGGAGATATGAGCATTTGAAGTTTAGCATTTTGTTTTCATTGTAAAATTTGAAACTCGTATCGCACAAGGACAATTTAGGTATCAAATTAAAGGTTGAAAAAACACCTTTACAATGCTGCAAACTTTGACCCCTCTACCGCCTCTATTTACGGAGATATGAGCATTTGAAGTTTAGCATTTTGTTTTCATTGTAAAACTTGAAACTCGTATCGCACAAGGACAATTTGGGTATCAAATTAAAGCAACCTTTAATTTCAACAAAAAACACCTCTACAATGCTGCAAACTTTGACCCCTCTACGGCCTCTATTTACGGAGATATGAGCATTTGAAGTTTAGCATTTTGTTTTCATTGTAAAATTTGAAACTCGTATCGCACAAGGACAATTTAGGTATCAAATTAAAGGTTGAAAAAACTCCTTTACAATGCTGCAACTTTGACCCCTCTACGGCCTCTATTTACGGAGATATGAGCATTTGAAGTTTAGCATTTTGTTTTCATTGTAAAATTTGAAACTCGTATCGCACAAGGACAATTTAGGTATCAAATTAAAGGTTGAAAAAACACCTTTACAATGCTGCAACTTTGACCCCTGTACGGCCTCTATTTACGGAGATATGAGCATTTGAAGTTTAGCATTTTGTTTTCATTGTAAAATTTGAAACTCGTATCGCACAAGGACAATTTAGGTATCAAATCAAAGGTTGAAAAATCACCTCTACAATGCTGCAAACTTTGACCCCTCTACGGCCTCTATTTACGGAGATATGAGCATTTGAAGTTTAGCATTTTGTTTTCATTGTAAAATTTGAAACTCGTATCGCACAAGGACAATTTAGGTATCAAATTAAAGCAACCTTTAATTTCAACAAAAAACACCTTTACAATGATGCAAACTTTGACCCCTCTACGGCCTCTATTTACGGAGATATGAGCATTTGAAGTTTAGCATTTTGTTTTCATTGTAAAATTTGAAACTCGTATCGCACAAGGACAATTTAGGTATCAAATTAAAGGTTGAAAAAACACCTTTACAATGCTGCAACTTTGACCCCCCTACGGCCTCTATTTACGGAGATATGAGCATTTGAAGTTTAGCATTTTGTTTTCATTGTAAAATTTGAAACTCGTATCGCACAAGGACAATTTAGGTATCAAATTAAAGGTTGAAAAAACACCTTTACAATGCTGCAAACTTTGACCCCTCTACGGCCTCTATTTACGGAGATATGAGCATTTGAAGTTTAGCATTTTGTTTTCATTGTAAAATTTGAAACTCGTATCGCACAAGGACAATTTAGGTATCAAATTAAAGGTTGAAAAAACACCTTTACAATGCTGCAACTTTGACCCCTGTACGGCCTCTATTTACGGAGATATGAGCATTTGAAGTTTAGCATTTTGTTTTCATTGTAAAATTTGAAACTCGTATCGCACAAGGACAATTTAGGTATCAAATCAAAGGTTGAAAAATCACCTCTACAATGCTGCAAACTTTGACCCCTCTACGGCCTCTATTTACGGAGATATGAGCATTTGAAGTTTAGCATTTTGTTTTCATTGTAAAATTTGAAACTCGTATCGCACAAGGACAATTTAGGTATCAAATTAAAGCAACCTTTAATTTCAACAAAAAACACCTTTACAATGATGCAAACTTTGACCCCTCTACGGCCTCTATTTACGGAGATATGAGCATTTGAAGTTTAGCATTTTGTTTTCATTGTAAAATTTGAAACTCGTATCGCACAAGGACAATTTAGGTATCAAATTAAAGGTTGAAAAAACACCTTTACAATGCTGCAACTTTGACCCCCCTACGGCCTCTATTTACGGTGATATGAGCATTTGAAGTTTAGCATTTTGTTTTCATTGTAAAATTTGAAACTCGTATCGCACAAGGACAATTTAGGTATCAAATTAAAGGTTGAAAAAACACCTTTACAATGCTGCAACTTTGACCCCTCTACGGCCTCTATTTACGGAGATATGAGCATTTGAAGTTTAGCATTTTGTTTTCATTGTAAAAATTGAAACTCGTATCGCACAAGGACAATTTAGGTATCAAATTAAAGGTTGAAAAAACTCCTTTACAATGCTGCAACTTTGACCCCTCTACGGCCTCTATTTACGGAGATATGAGCATTTGAAGTTTAGCATTTTGTTTTCATTGTAAAATTTGAAACTCGTATCGCACAAGGACAATTTAGGTATCAAATTAAAGGTTGAAAAAACACCTTTACAATGCTGCAACTTTGACCCCCTGTACGGCCTCTATTTACGGAGATATGAGCATTTGAAGTTTAGGATTTTGTTTTCATTGTAAAATTTGAAACTCGTATCGCACAAGGACAATTTAGGTATCAAATTAAAGGTTGAAAAAACACCTTTACAATGCTGCAAACTTTGACCCCCCTACGGCCTCTATTTTCGGAGATATGAGCGTTTGAAGTTTAGCATTTTGTTTTCATGGTAAAACTTGAAACTCGTATCGCACAAGGACAATTTAGGTATCAAATTAAAGGTTGAAAAAACACCTTTACAATGCTGCAAACTTTGACCCCTCTACGGCCTCTATTTACGGAGATATGAGCATTTGAAGTTTAGCATTTTGTTTTCATTGTAAAATTTGAAACTCGTATCGCACAAGGACAATTTAGGTATCAAATTAAAGGTTGAAAAAACACCTTTACAATGCTGCAACTTTGACCCCTCTACGGCCTCTATTTACGGAGATATGAGCATTTGAAGTTTAGCATTTTGTTTTCATTGTAAAATTTGAAACTCGTATCGCACAAGGACAATTTAGGTATCAAATTAAAGGTTGAAAAAACACCTTTACAATGCTGCAACTTTGACCCCTCTACGGCCTCTATTTACGGAGATATGAGCATTTGAAGTTTAGCATTTTGTTTTCATTGTAAAATTTGAAACTCGTATCGCACAAGGACAATTTAGGTATCAAATCAAAGGTTGAAAAAACACCTCTACAATGCTGCAAACTTTGACCCCTCTACGGCCTCAATTTACGGAGATATGAGCATTTGAAGTTTAGCATTTTGTTTTCATTGTAAAATTTACGGAGATATGAGCATTTGAAGTTTAGCATTTTGTTTTCATTGTAAAATTTGAAACTCGTATCGCACAAGGACAATTTAGGTATCAAATTAAAGGTTGAAAAAACACCTTTACAATGCTGCAACTTTGACCCCTCTACGGCCTCTATTTACGGAGATATGAGCATTTGAAGTTTAGCATTTTGTTTTCATTGTAAAAATTGAAACTCGTATCGCACAAGGACAATTTAGGTATCAAATTAAAGGTTGAAAAAACTCCTTTACAATGCTGCAACTTTGACCCCTCTACGGCCTCTATTTACGGAGATATGAGCATTTGAAGTTTAGCATTTTGTTTTCATTGTAAAATTTGAAACTCGTATCGCACAAGGACAATTTAGGTATCAAATTAAAGGTTGAAAAAACACCTTTACAATGCTGCAACTTTGACCCCCTGTACGGCCTCTATTTACGGAGATATGAGCATTTGAAGTTTAGGATTTTGTTTTCATTGTAAAATTTGAAACTCGTATCGCACAAGGACAATTTAGGTATCAAATTAAAGGTTGAAAAAACACCTTTACAATGCTGCAAACTTTGACCCCCCTACGGCCTCTATTTTCGGAGATATGAGCGTTTGAAGTTTAGCATTTTGTTTTCATGGTAAAACTTGAAACTCGTATCGCACAAGGACAATTTAGGTATCAAATTAAAGGTTGAAAAAACACCTTTACAATGCTGCAAACTTTGACCCCTCTACGGCCTCTATTTACGGAGATATGAGCATTTGAAGTTTAGCATTTTGTTTTCATTGTAAAATTTGAAACTCGTATCGCACAAGGACAATTTAGGTATCAAATTAAAGGTTGAAAAAACACCTTTACAATGCTGCAACTTTGACCCCTCTACGGCCTCTATTTACGGAGATATGAGCATTTGAAGTTTAGCATTTTGTTTTCATTGTAAAATTTGAAACTCGTATCGCACAAGGACAATTTAGGTATCAAATTAAAGGTTGAAAAAACACCTTTACAATGCTGCAACTTTGACCCCTCTACGGCCTCTATTTACGGAGATATGAGCATTTGAAGTTTAGCATTTTGTTTTCATTGTAAAATTTGAAACTCGTATCGCACAAGGACAATTTAGGTTTCAAATTAAAGGTTGAAAAAACACCTTTACAATGCTGCAACTTTGACCCCTCTACGGCCTCTATTTACGGAGATATGAGCATTTGAAGTTTAGCATTTTGTTTTCATTGTAAAATTTGAAACTCGTATCGCACAAGGACAATTTAGGTATCAAATTAAAGGTTGAAAAAACACCTTTACAATGCTGCAACTTTGACCCCTCTACGGCCTCTATTTACGGAGATATGAGCATTTGAAGTTTAGCATTTTGTTTTCATTGTAAAATTTGAAACTCGTATCGCACAAGGACAATTTAGGTATCAAATCAAAGGTTGAAAAAACACCTCTACAATGCTGCAAACTTTGACCCCTCTACGGCCTCGATTTACGGAGATATGAGCATTTGAAGTTTAGCATTTTGTTTTCATTGTAAAATTTGAAACTCGTATCGCACAAGGACAATTTAGGTATCAAATTAAAGGTTGAAAAAACACCTTTACAATGCTGCAACTTTGACCCCTCTACGGCCTCTATTTACGGAGATATGAGCATTTGAAGTTTAGCATTTTGTTTTCATTGTAAAATTTGAAACTCGTATCGCACAAGGACAATTTAGGTATCAAATTAAAGGTTGAAAAAACACCTTTACAATGCTGCAAACTTTGACCCCTCTACCGCCTCTATTTACGGAGATATGAGCATTTGAAGTTTAGCATTTTGTTTTCATTGTAAAACTTGAAACTCGTATCGCACAAGGACAATTTGGGTATCAAATTAAAGCAACCTTTAATTTCAACAAAAAACACCTTTACAATGCTGCAACTTTGACCCCTCTACGGCCTCTATTTACGGAGATATGAGCATTTGAAGTTTAGCATTTTGTTTTCATTGTAAAAATTGAAACTCGTATCGCACAAGGACAATTTAGGTATCAAATTAAAGGTTGAAAAAACTCCTTTACAATGCTGCAACTTTGACCCCTCTACGGCCTCTATTTACGGAGATATGAGCATTTGAAGTTTAGCATTTTGTTTTCATTGTAAAATTTGAAACTCGTATCGCACAAGGACAATTTAGGTATCAAATTAAAGGTTGAAAAAACACCTTTACAATGCTGCAACTTTGACCCCCTGTACGGCCTCTATTTACGGAGATATGAGCATTTGAAGTTTAGGATTTTGTTTTCATTGTAAAATTTGAAACTCGTATCGCACAAGGACAATTTAGGTATCAAATTAAAGGTTGAAAAAACACCTTTACAATGCTGCAAACTTTGACCCCCCTACGGCCTCTATTTTCGGAGATATGAGCGTTTGAAGTTTAGCATTTTGTTTTCATGGTAAAACTTGAAACTCGTATCGCACAAGGACAATTTAGGTATCAAATTAAAGGTTGAAAAAACACCTTTACAATGCTGCAAACTTTGACCCCTCTACGGCCTCTATTTACGGAGATATGAGCATTTGAAGTTTAGCATTTTGTTTTCATTGTAAAATTTGAAACTCGTATCGCACAAGGACAATTTAGGTATCAAATTAAAGGTTGAAAAAACACCTTTACAATGCTGCAACTTTGACCCCTCTACGGCCTCTATTTACGGAGATATGAGCATTTGAAGTTTAGCATTTTGTTTTCATTGTAAAATTTGAAACTCGTATCGCACAAGGACAATTTAGGTATCAAATTAAAGGTTGAAAAAACACCTTTACAATGCTGCAACTTTGACCCCTCTACGGCCTCTATTTACGGAGATATGAGCATTTGAAGTTTAGCATTTTGTTTTCATTGTAAAATTTGAAACTCGTATCGCACAAGGACAATTTAGGTATCAAATCAAAGGTTGAAAAAACACCTCTACAATGCTGCAAACTTTGACCCCTCTACGGCCTCAATTTACGGAGATATGAGCATTTGAAGTTTAGCATTTTGTTTTCATTGTAAAATTTACGGAGATATGAGCATTTGAAGTTTAGCATTTTGTTTTCATTGTAAAATTTGAAACTCGTATCGCACAAGGACAATTTAGGTATCAAATTAAAGGTTGAAAAAACACCTTTACAATGCTGCAACTTTGACCCCTCTACGGCCTCTATTTACGGAGATATGAGCATTTGAAGTTTAGCATTTTGTTTTCATTGTAAAAATTGAAACTCGTATCGCACAAGGACAATTTAGGTATCAAATTAAAGGTTGAAAAAACTCCTTTACAATGCTGCAACTTTGACCCCTCTACGGCCTCTATTTACGGAGATATGAGCATTTGAAGTTTAGCATTTTGTTTTCATTGTAAAATTTGAAACTCGTATCGCACAAGGACAATTTAGGTATCAAATTAAAGGTTGAAAAAACACCTTTACAATGCTGCAACTTTGACCCCCTGTACGGCCTCTATTTACGGAGATATGAGCATTTGAAGTTTAGGATTTTGTTTTCATTGTAAAATTTGAAACTCGTATCGCACAAGGACAATTTAGGTATCAAATTAAAGGTTGAAAAAACACCTTTACAATGCTGCAAACTTTGACCCCCCTACGGCCTCTATTTTCGGAGATATGAGCGTTTGAAGTTTAGCATTTTGTTTTCATGGTAAAACTTGAAACTCGTATCGCACAAGGACAATTTAGGTATCAAATTAAAGGTTGAAAAAACACCTTTACAATGCTGCAAACTTTGACCCCTCTACGGCCTCTATTTACGGAGATATGAGCATTTGAAGTTTAGCATTTTGTTTTCATTGTAAAATTTGAAACTCGTATCGCACAAGGACAATTTAGGTATCAAATTAAAGGTTGAAAAAACACCTTTACAATGCTGCAACTTTGACCCCTCTACGGCCTCTATTTACGGAGATATGAGCATTTGAAGTTTAGCATTTTGTTTTCATTGTAAAATTTGAAACTCGTATCGCACAAGGACAATTTAGGTATCAAATTAAAGGTTGAAAAAACACCTTTACAATGCTGCAACTTTGACCCCTCTACGGCCTCTATTTACGGAGATATGAGCATTTGAAGTTTAGCATTTTGTTTTCATTGTAAAATTTGAAACTCGTATCGCACAAGGACAATTTAGGTTTCAAATTAAAGGTTGAAAAAACACCTTTACAATGCTGCAACTTTGACCCCTCTACGGCCTCTATTTACGGAGATATGAGCATTTGAAGTTTAGCATTTTGTTTTCATTGTAAAATTTGAAACTCGTATCGCACAAGGACAATTTAGGTATCAAATTAAAGGTTGAAAAAACACCTTTACAATGCTGCAACTTTGACCCCTCTACGGCCTCTATTTACGGAGATATGAGCATTTGAAGTTTAGCATTTTGTTTTCATTGTAAAATTTGAAACTCGTATCGCACAAGGACAATTTAGGTATCAAATCAAAGGTTGAAAAAACACCTCTACAATGCTGCAAACTTTGACCCCTCTACGGCCTCGATTTACGGAGATATGAGCATTTGAAGTTTAGCATTTTGTTTTCATTGTAAAATTTGAAACTCGTATCGCACAAGGACAATTTAGGTATCAAATTAAAGGTTGAAAAAACACCTTTACAATGCTGCAACTTTGACCCCTCTACGGCCTCTATTTACGGAGATATGAGCATTTGAAGTTTAGCATTTTGTTTTCATTGTAAAATTTGAAACTCGTATCGCACAAGGACAATTTAGGTATCAAATCAAAGGTTGAAAAAACACCTCTACAATGCTGCAAACTTTGACCCCTCTACCGCCTCTATTTACGGAGATATGAGCATTTGAAGTTTAGCATTTTGTTTTCATTGTAAAATTTGAAACTCGTATCGCACAAGGACAATTTTGGTATCAAATTAAAGGTTGAAAAAACACCTTTACAATGCTGCAACTTTGACCCCTCTACGGCCTCTATTTACGGAGATATGAGCATTTGAAGTTTAGCATTTTGTTTTCATTGTAAAACTTGAAACTCGTATCGCACAAGGACAATTTGGGTATCAAATTAAAGCAACCTTTAATTTCAACAAAAAACACCTTTACAATGCTGCAAACTTTGACCCCTCTACGGCCTCTATTTACGGAGATATGAGCATTTGAAGTTTAGCATTTTGTTTTCATTGTAAAATTTGAAACTCGTATCGCTTAAGGACAATTTAGGTGTCAAATTAAAGGTTGAAAAAACACCTTTACAATGCTGCAACTTTGACCCCTCTACGGCCTCTATTTACGGAGATATGAGCATTTGGAGTTTAGCATTTTGTTTTCATTGTAAAATTTGAAACTCGTATCGCACAAGGACAATTTGGGTATCAAATTAAAGCAACCTTTAATTTCAACAAAAAACACCTTTACAATGCTGCAAACTTTGACCCCTCTACGGCCTCTATTTACGGAGATATGAGCATTTGAAGTTTAGCATTTTGTTTTCATTGTAAAATTTGAAACTCGTATCGCTTAAGGACAATTTAGGTGTCAAATTAAAGGTTGAAAAAACACCTTTACAATGCTGCAACTTTGACCCCTCTACGGCCTCTATTTACGGAGATATGAGCATTTGAAGTTTAGCATTTTGTTTTCATTGTAAAATTTGAAACTCGTATCGCACAAGGACAATTTAGGTGTCAAATTAAAGGTTGAAAAAACACCTTTACAATGCTGCAACTTTGACCCCTCTACGGCCTCTATTTACGGAGATATGAGCATTTGGAGTTTAGCATTTTGTTTTCATTGTAAAATTTGAAACTCGTATCGCACAACGACAATTTAGGTGTCAAATTAAAGGTTGAAAAACACCTTTACAATGCTGCAACTTTGACCCCTCTACGGCCTCTATTTACGGAGATATGAGCATTTGGAGTTTAGCATTTTGCTTTCATTGTAAAATTTGAAACTCGTATCGCACAAGGACAATTTAGGTGTCAAATTAAAGGTTGAAAAAACACCTTTACAATGCTGCAACTTTGACCCCTCTACGGCCTCTATTTACGGAGATATGAGCATTTGAAGTTTAGCATTTTGTTTTCATTGTAAAATTTGAAACTCGTATCGCACAAGGACAATTTAGGTATTAAATTAAAGGTTGAAAAAACACCTTTACAATGCTGCAACTTTGACCCCTCTACGGCCTCTATTTACGGAGATATGAGCATTTGAAGTTTAGCATTTTGTTTTCATTGTAAAATTTGAAACTCGTATCGCACAAGGACAATTTAGGTATCAAATCAAAGGTTGAAAAAACACCTCTACAATGCTGCAAACTTTGACCCCTCTACCGCCTCTATTTACGGAGATATGAGCATTTGAAGTTTAGCATTTTGTTTTCATTGTAAAATTTGAAACTCGTATCGCACAAGGACAATTTTGGTATCAAATTAAAGGTTGAAAAAACACCTTTACAATGCTGCAACTTTGACCCCTCTACGGCCTCTATTTACGGAGATATGAGCATTTGAAGTTTAGCATTTTGTTTTCATTGTAAAACTTGAAACTCGTATCGCACAAGGACAATTTGGGTATCAAATTAAAGCAACCTTTAATTTCAACAAAAAACACCTTTACAATGCTGCAAACTTTGACCCCTCTACGGCCTCTATTTACGGAGATATGAGCATTTGAAGTTTAGCATTTTGTTTTCATTGTAAAATTTGAAACTCGTATCGCTTAAGGACAATTTAGGTGTCAAATTAAAGGTTGAAAAAACACCTTTACAATGCTGCAACTTTGACCCCTCTACGGCCTCTATTTACGGAGATATGAGCATTTGGAGTTTAGCATTTTGTTTTCATTGTAAAATTTGAAACTCGTATCGCACAAGGACAATTTAGGTATCAAATTAAAGGTTGAAAAAACACCTTTACAATGCTGCAACTTTGACCCCTCTACGGCCTCTATTTACGGAGATATGAGCATTTGAAGTTTAGCATTTTGTTTTCATTGTAAAATTTGAAACTCGTATCGCACAAGGACAATTTAGGTATCAAATCAAAGGTTGAAAAAACACCTCTACAATGCTGCAAACTTTGACCCCTCTACCGCCTCTATTTACGGAGATATGAGCATTTTAAGTTTAGCATTTTGTTTTCATTGTAAAATTTGAAACTCGTATCGCACAAGGACAATTTAGGTATCAAATCAAAGGTTGAAAAAACACCTTTACAATTCTGCAAACTTTGACCCCTCTACGGCCTCTATTTACGGAGATATGAGCATTTGAAGTTTAGCATTTTGTTTTAATTGTAAAATTTGAAACTCGTATCGCACAAGGACAATTTAGGTATCAAATTAAAGGTTGAAAAAACACCTTTACAATGCTGCAACTTTGACCCGCACAAGGACAATTTAGGTATCAAATTAAAGGTTGAAAAAACACCTTTACAATGCTGCAACTTTGACCCCTCTACGGCCTCTATTTATTTTTATTTTTATTTTTTTTTTTTTTATAAAAAAACTTATTTTGGCCGTGTGCTATTCGGAAACTTTTCACTCGTGGTAGGAGTGAATTTACTGAGTTGAATACAATTTCTGTCTATTGAAATAAAATTGTAATTTTTGCTTTGCCAAAAGGACGATTAAATTTTGACAACTAGAAATTTTGACGTTTTAGATTTTGGTAGTGCATTAACACAAGAATTTAATTTAATTTGCGAAACTGTTAATATATATTGAAAATTACCAATTCTGGTTGCTATGCTGTCGCAAAAAACACAAAATTTTTAACTTCTTTACGACTCGCAAACTCACAAGTGTTTTTTTTTTAATTTATGCTTGTGTCAAACACTCTCTTTCCGATTGTCAAAATTTATACTAGCCCCTGGGGCTAAATGCATTTTTGACAGTCATATTCACCTCACAAGTGCCAAATATTCTCTTTCAGACTGTCAAAATTTCATCATCCAAGTGAAAAGTTTCCGAATAGCACACGGCCTTAGTAGGTAACCATTTTTTTTATAAATGAGTTCAGAAATGAATCATAAATGTTTTTTTTTCATTCTTTAATGAGTTTAATCGTAATAATTTCTTTTTTTACAAATCATCGATATTTAATAACACATAATATTATGCAAAATTTATAATTCAAACAGGCTTTTAATATTTTAATGAGTTTAATTTTTTAACTCATTTCTGAACAAAAAAAAGTTCCGTTTTCTAAAGGTCCGGCGGCTGATATAAAAAGGTTAATTTCCAAGTGCCGAAAAATAATCTTTTTATAGCTCATTTTTTAACTCAATTCCGAAGAAAAATAGGTTCGTTTTTTGTACCAATGTGATGTTTTTTATTATAATTTCTGTGTATTGTTCTAGGTTTTTGAAATATTTTACTATCTATAAAATAATATTATTGTTGCTTTTCAAGAGTTTATTTTCGACTTTTTCTAGAAATTTTAATATATCTAAACCAGTGTAAATTAACTTATTCAAATAACAATATGAATATTTTAAAATAATCTACATACAAATAATTGTTCTACATAAAAACTAATTGAAACAGACTTATTCTATTCAAAAGAAAAAAACTATACCAGATTTGCTCATTGATCATTAAAGGGAATCGTCATTAATAAAACAATACTTTTTTCTGCTTAGAGGTTTGTGAGCATCATCAAATCCATTGCTCACCCTTAAAATATTTCTATTAAAATATGATTGCAACATGGGTGCAGTTTTTGTGCAACGGTGATATTCTCTGATCGAAAGTTTTTCCTTTATATGTGAATTCTGTAAAGGACACCGTGTTAAGCACCTTAAATCCCTGTGATTCACCCGCTTTTTGAGAGAACTGCGACGTAAAGAGAGCAGTGACGCCACATGGACGTTTAGAACGTAAAGTTGGGTGAATATCTTTCAGACCAATTCCTTGCCACAGATTACGTGTCAATTCTATGGTGTATTTTGCGAGCATGCTAGCAATTCCTTTGCGTCCCCATTGTGGTAATGTGGCCAGAAACATTAGCTCGCATACGCAATCAATTTTAAACAGCTCAAATACATCGGTTCTGCCATCGACTTCAATCATGAAATCCATTAAGCACAGAGCCTCCGGCGAAGTGGTGTGCTTATTTCGAAACTCCACAAAGAAAGACTCTTCGCCCTCTTTAGGTAAGAACTGCAAATAAAAATAAGAACATCGTAAATGACTTCTGCCGCATAGGGATAATTATATATCGCACTCCATCTTCAAAACAGGCACAACTCAAAATTTACAAATTTTTACTTTTTAATGTTAAACTATTCGTAGTGATAACCTCCATCAACTATCAAAACTTTGCACTCATCTTTTTACTCTTTATTTAAAAACAAAATCATTTTGACTCCTTGTTTTGTATGGATTCCTTTGAAAAACAAACTGGTTTTTTGCTTCTCCTGAATGAAAATTTTAAAATTTTGAATTGTTTCTGTTTTGAAGATGGAGTGCGATATGTATATACCTGAATTTTATTAAACGTTACAGCGACTATCTCACCATTAGAAATACTCTTGGCAACTAGCGATACGCCATCCTTAGCAACGATGCCGCACAGTTCACGCAATTCTTTACGGCCGTGGCATTTTAGCATACGGCCATGATACAATTATACAAGGTAGGAGTGACAACTTGCTTTTTTCTCACTAGTACCTTGCAGCGACTGTCATTTGCCTGTATATTTTGTTTTCTATTTTCTTTTCTTCTTTTTTCGTTCTCTAATTTATACTATTTTTGACAGTTGGCGTAAGACGAAAGAACTGTCACTCCTACCTTGTATAATTGTATCATGCATACGGCTATCTCTTTTTTGCCGAAGTTTCCAATCTCTTTATCTCTGTTTTGACAACTGTTGGTACTGCGAAGAGAATACGATCAGCCCCGAGGCAACCTTATAAATGCTTATTGTATAATAATACAAGGTAGCATTGACAACTGCTTATTTTCTCTTCTACAAGAAAACATCTCCTGTCAAAAACAGCTTTTTGTGAAAACGCATCTGCAGCTGCTGAGGTCGTTGTTTTTTTTTCACTTCAACGTTCTCAACATTGTTTGTGTTTTCATGGCGGATTGTGAGCGCCCTCTTTTTGAGTATATTTTTTGACAGGAGATGGTTTCCCAAGCAACTGTCAATGTTTTCTATATACGAGAGGCTTGGACCCCTTTTACATTGCTCAAGACTTGAATTCAAGTTCATTTTTAGCACAGAAAGTATGGAAACAGAAAATAATGTCCCACAAGTTACACAGTGTACGTACGGAAACAGACCTATTGTGAGCGCCCTCTTTTTGAGTATATTTTTTGACAGGAGATGGTTTCCCAAGCAACTGTCAATGTTTTCTATATACGAGAGCCTTAGACCCCTTTTACATTGCTCAAGACTTGAAATCAAATCTGTGAGTTTGTAGGCAATTCGCCGCACATCGGAAGTGACGAAAGGGTATAGCCTAAAGTACAATAGTGCGAGAGTGCGATGCGAGAATGCGATGCGATTAAATAACGTAATCACGTAATGCGTCGCTTAAAAATAAAAGCGTACTGTTTAAATAAAAAAATTTGTGGACAAAATTATAATATTAATTTATAATAAAATAGGGGCCAAAATAAAATTTGAGATAAAGCCCAAAAATTGCCCATACAAATGGAAAAGTATAAAGACAGCAATTGACATTGAGCACTTTTATCAATTGGACCAACTTAAAAGATAAGGAAGCGATGAAGTTGAACAGAAATGAAGTATTTTACAAATACAATGAAGTGAATGCAAACACATGAACATTTAAACAAGGCCGCATTAGGTTATATCGTATAGAAAGGCGAAAACTTTTTGTTGTTCAGACGTACTTTTATTATTTAATTTTTATTGTATTTCCACACATGAGGTATACTTACAATATAAAAATATAAAATAAAATATTTTTCAGTCAAAAATAACAATTAAAATTAGTCTTTAATTTTTCGGTTAAAAGGAAACACTCCTTTTTTTATTGTCTCAGTTCATGTGAATGCGTATTTGAAAACATAGACATTTTACAAAAATGTCAGCGGGACACTTAAAAAATCATGCAAAATACGGCACGTCCCGTGAAATACGGGACATATGGCAACACTAGTCATTCGGCTCATTAGCATATTTTCGGCCAAGCAACGTGTATTGGGTAAACTAGTATTTTATATAGGATATCAATCGGTAATATATAATCGGATATCAATATAGGATAAAAAAAATCGATAAAAAATAACCATTATTTATTGACTTTTTTGAAAAAAAGTCATAACAGTTTCGGTCCCTGATTAAAACTTATATTCAATCGAAAAAAATAAAAAGGCCCTAATGTTTGCCACCCTAAAGAATGAGTTCGCTCATGACGCTGAACTTGTGTTTTGACAGAAGCTCTTGCACACAAATGGCGGGAAACTAACAAACTATAATTTTTACCAATAAACATATTTTTGGTTAGAAAAATTATAATTTTTGATAATAATGATAATAATACACTTAACCGCAATCGATTTAATATGTAAAATGTTGTTTTGTTTCAGAAAAACATCAAGTGAAAGCAAGATTACCTGTGGAATGAAACCACCTTATTATGTTTTGTTGTGAACTTTCACAACTTTCCACGGCACAACGCATACTTATTTAATTTTTTATTTTATTTATGTTCGTTTTAAAACAATTTATAGCGATGACAATCGGTAATTATTTAAAATTTTAATATTTTTTCACCACGCATATTTTTTGTTTTGATTTGCAAGAGCTTATGTCAAAAAATCATGCTCTATCTCGCTTGCTCAATTGAATAAAAAATCCTTCTATACACGTATAAATAGTATGTGTGAGTAGAATACCATTTCCTTATGTTTTACTTCTATGCTATTATGCACTCAGGCTGTTCTCTGGTTGGGATATAGTATTTAACCTATAAACTTACGTTCAATGCTTCTTCTAAATCAGCTTCGGTCAAACTTCGTATTTCAACTAGACCTGAAAAAACATAAAATGAAAATAAAAATAAATATAAATATAATTCTTAACTGGTAATACGAGATGTGCGGTTTATGCAGGGACTCCCAAATAGAGGATTGATTGAATTGTTGTAATATTTACCAACACTTTCGTAATTTTTTTAAATAAATTGAAGTAACAAAAAATGTATTAAAACCGCAAAGTGTTTCGAGCTAAAATGAAAAAAATCGTAAAAATGTGTTCTTTCAATAATGTCGATTGATTTTATCTCTGTACGCCCTATAACTAACTAACTAGCCATACGTATGTATGTTTGTGAAGTGAACGAATTTCTTATCTTAGAATGAGATGACGATTTTTTTTTATATATGCTGGTCAATGTAGATCATAATCTACGATTTAACACAATTTTTACTGTTTTTAGTCTTTATTGTTGCACTAGTTTTAAACTGTCAAAAATTACGACCGTATTTAATAATTCCGGAAGAGATAAATATTTTTTTATACTGTTAAAAGAAATATACAGAATATATGTTTCTGTATAATATTAAACACAATAATAATACAAATAATATTAAAATGACTTTGGCCGAACTTCTTATGTTTGAATTGTGTTGTACTATTAAATGTTATACGCAAATAATGGAGAACTGAACCTACTAGTTTTATACCGACTGCGAACGGCTAATGTGCATGTTTTCAAGAAGTTTTACATGGCATTATTTATTTTATGAGCTTTGCCATTGTCTGCATAGAGGTGACAACCGGTCACAAAAATCAATTTAATTTGCTGACTTTTGTTTTAATTCATGTCCAAATTCCTAACCGTATCCTTGTTCGAATCCCCCTTTCCTTATCCTTCCCCCTTTCCTTTTCCCAATTCTTTCCCAATCTTTATCCTAACTCGTTTCCTTATTGTGTCTGAATCTTTTTTCTATTCCTTGTATCATTTCTATTTCTTTTCTTTCTCTTTATATTGTCGTAAATATTGTTTTAGATGTGTCTTAATCTTAACTTACTTACTTACTTATCTGGCGCTTACAACCGTAAGTCGGTTTTGGCCTCGTATAAGAAATTGCGCCAGCCATTTCTGTTCTGCGCTTGCTGGTGCCAGTTGGAAACACCAAGCGTGGTCAGGTTATCCAACACCTGATCCTTCCAACGAAGATGTGGGCGTCCTCTTCTGCGTTGACCACCACCGGGCACCGAATCGAATATTTTTTTCGCTGGAGCGTCGTTTTCCATTCGCTCAACATGACCTAGCCAGCGGATCCGCTCGATTTTAATGCGCTTAACTATGTCGATGTCAGCGTACAGCTCATACAGCTCGTGGTTCCATCGAATTCGGTACTCGCCATTGACGCAGATTGGACCGAAGATTTTACGAAGGATCTTTCTCTCGAAGGCTCCCAGAGTCTTTTCATCAGAACTGCTCAACGTCCAGATTTGTGCTGCATATAATAGGACGGGCATGATTAGTGACTTATAGAGCGTGAGTTTTGTTCGTCGAGAGAGGGCTCTGCTTCTCAATTGCCTACTCAGCCCAAAGTAACACCTGTTGGCAAGAGTTATCCTTCGCTTTATCTCAATACTGACATCGTTGAAAGAGTTTACGCTGGATCCCAGGTAGACGAAGTCCTTAACAACCTCGAAGGAGATGTTGTCAACAGTGACGTGGTTTCCAAGACGCTGGAACTGCTTATTTGTTGACACTAGGTATTTCGTCTTATCTGCGTTCACTACAAGACCCATTCGACTCGACTCTTTCGCTAACCTGGAGAATGCTGCACTGACTTCGCGCGTATTATGGCCAATGATATCGATATCATCAGCATGCGCCAGCAGCATAATACTTTTGTTGAATATCGTGCCACTGCGTCTCAAATCAGCAGCTCGGATGATCTTCTCCATCATTAGATTGAAAAAGTCGCACGATAAGGAATCACCTTGTCTAAAACCTCGTTTGGTATCCAATGGAGGAGTGAGATCCTTCCCGATCTTAACTGTGCTGCTGGTGTTGCTCAGTGTCATTCTGCAAAGACGGAATGACACTGAGGAATCTGTTTTTCTAGGGTCTTCTCCAAGATTTGTCGTAGCGTAAATATCTGGTCTATGGTGGATTTACCAGGTCTGAAGCCACACTGATAAGGTCCAATCAGCTGGTTTACGATGGGCTTTAGTCTTTCACATAGTACGCTCGACAGGACCTTATATGCGATATTCAGAAGGCTTATCCCACGGTAGTTGGCGCAAATTGTGGGATCGCCTTTCTTGTGGATTGGGCAGAGCACACTGAGGTTCCAATCGTTTGGAATGCATTCTTCCGACCATATTCTGCATAGAAGCTCATGAATGCATTTAAATAGAGCTTCGCCTCCATTCTTGAAGAGCTCAGCCGGTAAGCCATCGGCTCCTGCGGCTTTGTTGTTTTTAAGCCGAGCTATAGCTTTCAAGACTTCACTATGGTCGGGCAGCGGAACTTCAACGCTGTCGTCCACAATTGGGATTTCCGGGATATCATCTCTATTGGCGGGATTGTTGTCGTCGTCACCATTCAGAAGCCTAGAGAAGTGTTCCCTCCACATTATCAGTGTACTCTGGATATCTGTCACTAGATTCCCATTTATCATCCTTGCAGGAAGAGGCCCCGGTCTTGAAACCATCGGCCAGGCGTCTTATTTTTTCGAAAAATTTTCGGACCTCATTCCTGTCACCGTGCATCTCAATTTTCTCGCACTCACGCATTTCTGCTTCCCTTTTCTTTCGGCTGAAAATGCGTCTCTCTTCCCTCCTCTTCTCTTTGTATCGCTCTTTAGCAGCACGCATTACAACCGACTGCAGGGTGGCTTTGTAGGCGGCGTCTTTTTCTGCAGTGGCGTCGCGACACTCTTGGTCGTGCCACTGGTTTCGGCGAGGGCGGTGATAGCCTATCACCCCTTCGGCAGCCGTACGCATAGAGTGGGAAATGTGATTCCACTGCGCGCATATATCGTCGATCGGAGGAGTGCTTTCTTGAAGCAGGAGTGAGAGTCGAGTAGCGAAGTCTTCGGCTGTTTGTTTTGATTGCAGCTTTTCGACGTCTAGCTTTCTCTGTGCTGGATTGCGCGCATTCTTCGTTGCGCACAGGCGTGTACGGATCTTGGCTGCGACAAGATAATGATCCGAGTATATATTGGCACCACGGATCGTGCGTACATCTAAAACACTGGAAGAGTGCCTTCCGTCAATCAAAACGTGATCAATTTGGTTACGCGTCTTTTGATCAGGAGACAGCCAAGTTGCTTTATGAATATCGAGATGCTTGAATCTAGTGCTACTAACGACCATGTTTCGCGCTGCGGCAAAGTCAATCAGCCTCATTCCGTTATCGGAGGTATTGTCGTGGAGGCTGAACTTTCCGACTGTTGGACCAAAGATATTTTCTTTTCCCACCTTGGCGTTGAAGTCACCAAGCACGATTTTTATGTCGTGGCGGGGGCTGCGCTCATAGGCCTCTTCAAGGCGCTCGTAGAAGCTGTCTTTGGTCTCATCGTCCTTGTCTTCTGTCGGAGCGTGCGCACAAATCAGGCTTATATTGAAGAATCTTGCCTTGACACGGATTATGGCAAGTCGTTCGTTCACAGGTGTGAATCGCAGGACATGATGCCGTAGTCGCTTGCCAACCACGAATCCGCATCCAAATTCGTGCTTCTCCGCATGGCCGCTGTAGTAAATATCACAGGATGCTTGCCGTAAGCAACCCTGTCCCTTCCATCGCATTTCTTGGATTGCAGTGATATCAGCTTTGTATCTTTCTAAGATATCTATCAGTTGGATAGAGGCACCATCCCAATTAAGGGTTCGGACGTTCCAGGTGCATATCCGTAAATCATTGTCAGTTTTTCGTTTGCGGTAGTCGTCATCAGATTTGAGGATTATTTTTATCTTATTTCTTATGCGTTTCATTGAAATTTTGTTTTTACGTGGTGGGCTTCAAACCCAACGCACAACCCTTTAAAGGCAGGGGGAGCCCGCCGCTCACATTAGCCGTCAAACTAACGGTTGCCAGTTTGCCGTTTCTAGAGGACACCACGCAGAGGTTTGAGTCGACTTGAGACGAGTTCGACATGGATAATGCTGGCATCACCAGTACTATGTTTCCATGACGAGTTAACTCGGGGTTTACTCGGGGTTAACTCGCTATGGAAACGCGAGTTGAGTTGAGTTTCGTTAAATCCACGAAACTCCACGAAACTTGTAAGATTTAACTGGGTTCTATCTGTCAAAGTGAATGCTGCCATTTAGTATACATTTCGCTAGTAAAACAATAACAAAAATGCAAATGAAATTGACAAGTTCGACTCAACTCGATGCTGTGCATGGAAACACTATCGAGTTAGCGACGCCATTTTCTTAACTCGACGAAAACCCTAACCCCGAGTTAACTCGCCATGGAAACATAGTACAGGTTGAGGCAGTCAGACACGTTGCCATGTGAAGATCGCCCCCTTGACCCTAACGCGTTGCCTTGTGAGGATCGTCCTCCCAATCTTAATCTTAACCCTTGTCTGAATTCTCATCCTGTGGAAAATGTTCCGAACGCCAATTCTTAATCAAAACTGTCTTTGAAAAAATTTAAAAATTGATGATTATAAGGTCGAAGTATATTTATATTAAAATCCCCACACAATATTATAGGCATAGAGTTATAACTTCTGCTCGTTATACAGGCCTTATCATTCCTATCTTCTTACAACTAATCAGCTATCTTCCTAGCAAGTAAACTAATAAGCCGAACTAATCAGCTGCAGCAAAAATTCATTCAATGTTTCTACCCATTTTCAATAACACGTGAGGTGTTGTAATTATAGAAGAAACTCCACCAGATCTTATGTCGTTCCGTTTATATTGAGTAATAGAAAATATAAATATAAATAGTCTATTTAGCATTTTAGTCTTAGTGAAAATAAACAAAACCGATAACAAACGGAATCAACTATGATAACAAAGCTATGTATACACATGGTAGAATAAACAAGGTAGACTCCAGAGATAATGAGATGGGAAACTTCGTTTCTATTGTGAATTCTGTTGATTTTGACAGCTAAAAATGCTTCTTCTCCAATTTTTTATGCAATCCAAAGAACTAAGATATAAGGAAGTGATGTTATTGCACAAAAGTGTGGCATTTTTCTTATTCGTGTTGGTTGACACAAATACATAAACATTCACAAAGGGCCGTATTCAGTTGCATCGAAAAAGAAAGCTCAAATTCTTTCTGATTAGAATAACATAAAATATTTTTTTTAGATTTTTACGGTATTAATAAAACGTTTGATAATTAAAGACCTAATATGTTAAAAGAAAATTGTATTGTTATACAGAATTATTTTACTCAGGGTCGTATTCGGTAAGATCGTTAAAGAAGGTCCAAATGGTTTCTAATTGGAATCACATATACAGTAGATTCTGAGTTAAATTTAGTGATTTTGGAGCTAATTTAATTATATAATATAAAAATTATTAAATTATTATAAATTAAGGCTTTTTAAAAATATGATATAGTTTTGTTTTTATTATATTTCCACACCACATATTTTTTTCTTTTTTGTTTTTTTGGATATTTCATTGGGTAATAATAATATAATAATATAATATAATATAATATAATTTGAGATCCAAAATATGCGGAAATCTGAAAAAATTAAAAACAGCAATTATATATCATAAACTTTGCTGAAGACAAAGGCGCCCCAAAAGTGTGTTAAAGAGTGAAAAAATAATGCGCCCCTGAAGCAGTGATTGCGTTTTGACAACTGAGGTCGCATCAAATTGGCGCGACTATTTTTGTTTTTACTGAGAAGACTTGTGAACAGCTGGCGATCGCTCAGAAATGTCAAAAAAACACACTCTGTCTCGCTCACTCAATTTACGAAATTGGCCACAGTTCACGTACACTGTATGTGTAGACAACACCACTTCCTTATATTTTAGTTCTTTGATGCAATCACGTATTGTGTATGTGAGTTCACCTCATATTTGTCAAAAATTGGTCCTACACCCAAAAAAGTCTTGCATATTTAAAAGAAAATTGTTTTAGCTGAGCAAGAATATTTTTAATAATAGTGGATAAAGAACTTTTGTTAATATAGAAATGTCAGTATTGTCAATCTAACGTATGGAGTTGCTTTGATAATACACAAAAATATTTTTGATAGAAAAAAATTGAATTAAAAATAAAAACACTTGTTCTATTTACAAGTGCTGTTATTAGCAGAAAAACATAATTCAATTTCTTTCAAGAACAGTTATATCTTTGTTTTAAAAACTCTGATCTAATTTTTAAATGCATGAATTTGTTTGAACAAAAATTGTAAGCTCGTTTTTCCCTATGGCCTATATTAAACGATGATCGTTTGATCGCGGTCAAAATATTTTTGTTGTTGCTTTCAATGCGAAACAATTGTTCATCCGCTCTGGCTCTCAGTGTTTTTTGACAGTTTCGCATTGAAAGCAACAACAAAAATATTTTGACCGCGATCAAACGATCATCGTGTAATATGGGCCTATGTGTACACTGGTGGCTTAGCTGTCGAAAGTGAGATATTCACCAGCGCTCATGTCCATCCAGATGGGTGAATTCATCGAAAATCCATCGAGAGGGGTGAGTTTGTCATGAAATTTTACTGACACATTTATAATATTTGCATTAGTATTGACTGCATTTTAGCATACGGCTATCTCTTTTTTGCCGAAGTTTCCAATCTCTTTATCTCTGATTTGTTCTTTTTATGATAGCTATACATGACAGTAACCGAGCGTTTCCACCGCCCGAACGAACGAAGAAATCATCGCGAACAAATCGTCGCGATGAATTCTTCGTTCGGTCCAACTGTTTCCACCGCACAAACACAATTTGCGAACATTGGTAAGTCGCCATCTTGTTCGTTCGTGCAGTGGAAACACTTAAATTCAATGCTTGCGAGCATCAGCGTTGATCAATATTTGTTTATGCAAACGTACTAAATTTGATTAATTTTTACTACTTTTATGCCTTTTAATTTAGGTTTTATGTAAGTATTTATATAAAGAATTTATTATATAAAGAATATTACATAAATAATTTGATTATATAAAGTGCTAATAATATAACAAAGTGAAATAAAGTTCTTTTGCGTTAAATTTTCAATATATTTTCTTTCTTTTTTGTTTTTCCTACGTTATTAACTACCATTTCAACAAATCTACTACCTATGCGCAAATAAGCACTGGATTCGCCCAAAAAGATCGAGCGTCGGCCGATCAGAGCGAACGAAGAAATCTTCGTTCGTTCGTGCTGGAAAAGTGTTTACACTGCGCGAATAGCGCTCGCGAGCATTTTGTAAAAACCAATGTTCCGAACCTTGGTTCGGACCAAACTGTTTACACCGCCTGAACGAACGAAGAAATCTTCGTTCGTTCGGGCGGTGGAAACGCTCGGTAATCAGCAATCTGAACAGTGTTGCTAGGTGGCGAAATACAATTTTTGCTTAGCTGAAATATCTAAAAAATACATTTTTTGGAGAAAAGTATTACTTCTTATAATTACGCTGTGGAAAAATAGCATTCTTATTTTGAACAATTGAATTTACGAAATAAATAAACAAAAATCATACAGAAAAGTGCTTTGAAAACAAGACTTGATAAGCCTTAATATTTAGTTAAAACATAATTTATTTAGTCAAAATTAAAGTGAAATAAATATTAACAGACCGGATTAATAAAAGAGGCAGAGTAATTATAGATGCGAAGTCGTCAGGAAGGAAGCTTAGCAACAAAAATTAATTATTGTTGCATAAATTACTACTCGCTCAATAGAAGTGATACGGCAAATTTTACTTTACGACAGCAAGGATTGGGTCCTTGACCTCATAACGAACACCTTTTGTCATAACCTAAGGTCTACACTAGACAATTTGTTATAACAACTCCAATACACTCACACATTTTTTACTAACACACTCACATTTTCTCAGTCGGCAGCTCAATTGTCTCAACAATCAGGCAGACAGTTGAACTAACAACGATTTGACGTGGGCTGACAATTTTTGACGTTTTCTTTTGAATAATAAGCAAACTTGGTATTTTTTTGAAGTTTTCTGTATTGCTTCTTTCCACTTTCAAAAGAAACGTCTAATAAACTAAACAAATGTCGTTTATTGCCATGCAATTGTTAAGCCCACCTACGTCACAATAGACAATTTTCTTTGCATTGAAAAAAGTTTGACAACTAATATGAATTAAAAAAACTGTTATAACAATTGTCTTGTGTAGACGCAGCGTAACACCTCAATATACTCATTTGGTAACAATTCCACGCAACGCAGAATTTTTGAAAAGCTTATATTACAAAACGCTGTGAAGTGCTCTACTCATTTTAAATTTGAAATAGTATTCAAATGAATTTTTATTTAAAAACAAAATTAAAGAATGTGCATGCCCATTTCATTGACTTGAAATTTTCACTGTCGGATTATCTGACTTAGATTGTTATGCTTTTCGAATAGAAAACACAGCGAAATACAAGGTTTTGATAATTCAGAAACATAAACAAATTTAGGCCCATTTTTAAAATCAATAATGTGTTATTTTTCTTCAGATTGTACTAATTTCGCAAAAATTCTTATATATGCTTAAGATCAGAGATTTTATGGGATTAACCCATAGCTCAATTAGCTCACTTACAACAACTTCAATATTTTAGTGTTTAGTGTCAATTCGAAGAAATGATTGTCGGCGCATTGCGCTGCGACAGCAAAAAAAAGTGTGCATAGTATTGTTGTTGTTTGCTCGTGTCGAAAGATATCAAGTTTATTGATGCTGTGTATATTTGTTGGTATTTTCTAATAGCTCACACTCAAGTGGTGGCTAGATTTTTTGTTGCGACATTTTCAATTTTACTTGTTTTTTATGTTTTAAGGACTATACTAGCTCAGTGTACATATGTTGTTTTTGTTTTTTATTTTTTTTCGTCGCCATCGAAGTTTTAATTTTTTTTTAATTTGTAATCCAGCTCACTGCCACGACACCACTGCTTAAGATGATAATCCTAGAAAGTTCAGAGTTGCTGGAATTAAATGTAATACACTGCGAAAAATTCATTTGATACTTTTATTCAAAATTCGTTTTTTACTTGTCGAAGGTTAGAGAATTTGTTACAAATGTCAAAAAGACTTATTTTAACACAAAAAATATTTTTTTGTTACAAATGTAAGTTAATTTTATTTATTATTGTTTCTTTTTATTTACCATTGTCTATCGTGGCCCAAAGTTTTCCATTTGTTTTTTGCATTTTCTCTTGATCACAACACTTCCACTTGGTACGATGATACGGTATCAACTGATTGTAGGCTTTATGCAATGTGTTAAGAAAGTTCAGTCAGCTAAGTGGTATTTAACCGCACACGCACACACAACAATATGGAAAGCATTCTTATCAGTAAGGGTAGGTAAAAAATAATGCACGCGATTTCATTTTTTTTTTTTAGTTTTAAAATGATTGTAACTTGAATCCGGGAAACAAATTTTATTGAATAACCATTTGAATTTCAAAACAAATTGTAGCAATTTATTGCAATTAACATAACAAGGTAATAACGCAAAAGATGACACTTATAATAAAGCTTTATTTGGTTTTATTATATTATTATTGTATTGAATAATCGAACATAACATGAACAAATTTTTACTAGAATATCTTAAGCTGTAATATCTATTAAGTATTGTTTAAGTTAATGACACAATTTATCTGTGTGATTAAAGCCAGTTTAATGTTCTTCAGAATGAAAAACGCAACTTCTCAAAATGCATCGACGTTGTATTGAATTGTTACTCGCTCAGTGTTGGTGATATGAATCTATGACAACAATAAAAAAAAAATAAAAAATAAAGACGTCTTCAGGATCCGGAGAGAGATACTTAAGCAACGCAACAATAGGGGTATTCACGATGCGGAGCTCTTTGTAGAGCTCTTGTGCAAAAGAACAAAAAAGCGCAACAAACTGTGAATACACCCCATACACAGGCCTAGCAATTGAAGTTAACGCTGCGGCCACACGAGACAGTATTGCCATGACAATTGAGAATACGTATAATCTGTCAAATCATTGTCGGCAGCCAAGCAATAGCCGATTGTGACGTAGGTGGCCTGACAAAAGCATGGCAATAGCATGACAATGAATGTTATTTCATTATATTTATAATTTTTCTGTGTCGCTGTAACCATCCCTAGCCTTAAATTTTTGGCATAATTGAAGATGAATGAAAACTCAACATTTCCCCTTTTTTTGTACACCAACCACGATTATTTACGTCAATATCAATACAAACGTCAAATTATTGCCAATGTAATTGCCAGCCTATTGTCATGCTGACAACTGCCTGGCAATGGATTGGCAATTGCCAGAGCTTGCTTGTATTGGTGAAAAAGTGTGAGTGTATTGTTATTGTCATGGCAAAACTGTCACGTGTGGCCGCCGGGCATGTTCAGTCCGCTTTGAAAGGTAGTGATGTGAAATTATGATATGAAAGAAGTTAGTACCTAGAAGTGTACACAATATACCATCACTATTTGTTTGCTGTAAAAAATTCACAAAACGAACTCAAGAGCTCAAGCGCACTACAAAAGAACTACAGGGTATCGCCAGTGCTCTTGAACAAAAAAGAACAATTTTGACAGCATGTGTATTTTGTTATTGCAGAGCTCTTTTTTGTTTCACATTTACTCTTTTGCACAAGAGCTCTACAAAGAGCTCCGGATCGAGAATACCCCTAATTAGTTACACAGAAATATAACACGCTATATATAGGTTTGTTTATTTGTTTTTGTAAAAGCTGGTTCTTAGCCCTTAAAATAAAATAGATAAAAACTTGATGACGTCATTAGGCCGCGGAGAGAGCCGCCGGACAAAAATTAGGAACAGGATTAAGACAAGAAGTAGGACAAAGATTAGAGCATGAAATTGGACAAAAAATATGACAAAACTTCAGACAAGGATTGGAAAAGGACTAAGAAAAGGATTGTAACAAGGATAAGACAAGGATTGTCAAGGATTGACAAGATTGGGAAAAAGGCAAGGAAAAGAACAAGGATTTAGACAGACGAAGGACAAGATTTAGGATAAAGGTTGGGGAAAAATTGGGACAAGGATTAGGAAAGAGATTCGAACAAGGATAGAGTCAGTAATTTAGTCATAAATTAAATCAAGAGTTTGAATCAAGATAAGTATGAAAACAAATTTGGGATCAAAGAAAAGAAAAAGGACAAGGATAGAAGTATGCTGTGAAATTATAATTTACGAGTGTGTCCACGATAAAACTTACTTTTTTTATTAGATTTTTTTATTTTAGTTAAAATAGTTCAACTTAGTTCAACTAAGAATAGCGGTATTCACGATCTGGAGTTTTTGGAGTATTTTTTGTAAATTAAAAAGAATTTGCTACAGATTGTGAGCACTCCTATAGTTTTTCTTGAAATGCATTGCTGCCATAGAACGTCAAGTCAGCTACAGCTAATACATAAATACTATACAAAATTTACAATAGGATTCCACCATTGTAAATTTAGTATTTATAGTATATGAAAATGTTCATGTTTTGTTTTAGTAAAACTGTCAAATTTACTACAAATATCAAACTTATCAAAAATACAGAATACAAGACCATAAACTCCAGATCGTGAATTCCGCTAATGTAAGATGTTCAGTCAAGTCAAATTCAGTCAAGTTTGCCTTGGTTAAAATTAAGGTAATTTTTTTTTTTTTTTAGCTTTGAACCAAGGATTTCAGGTGGAATACCTATTCAGTCAAGTCTGCCTTGGTTCGAAATGGGATGATAGATTAGTGGGAAGGAAAGGGCAATCAAGTGAAGCATGTGTAGGATGTTCTAAGAGTGGTGGAAAGCCAAAGAAACATGTGAATTTGAATCAGAAGCAAGTTTTATGCCTTAACCTCAGTTAATTCAAGTTATAAGGCAATCCTCATTAGCAACTTCTCTACCATCAACTCCAACTTCAAGTCGTAAATATTGATGAATTTTTAATTTCAGTTGATTAGAAATGAGGATAGAAAATTTAGAAAGGTTTAAAGCTAAGGACCATGGCCAAGCCGGGAATCGAACCCGGGACCTCTGGGGCAGCAGTCGAGCACGCTACCTACTCGACTACCGAGGCCGCCTTATGAGTATTATGAGCTTTTGCCTCAATCCAAGTTACTAAGACAACTTTTGAGTCGTAAGTATTGATATTTTTAATTGCAGTTGATTAGAAATCAGGTAAAAAATTAAGAGAGCTTAAAGTGTAGGACCATGGTCTGGCTGGGATTCAAACCCTAGACCTCCAACGACCAACGGCTTGGATAAAAGTTTACGCATTTAAAAAATGTTTAAATTCCTCGTAAATACACGTATGAAACAAAATCATTTTCACTTACAACCAGTGTTGCCATATTTTTTAAAAAAAAAACTTTAATTTCCAGAAAAAAAAACTGGTTTTTTGGTGAAAAAACTTGATATTAAAAATTAACTAAAACATGTATTTTTAAAATGTGTGCTTTAAAATGTTTGGCAATTCGCTTTGTTCTCTCGTTGTCCCGTTATTTTGGCCACTTCATTTCTCAAGAAAATACGGAAGATTTGATCGTCAACTCTGAATATATGTAAACTGAAGTGTCAAGTTTAAAAAGCAATTCCAAAAATTGACCGCCAAGACTCGATGAAGGGAAACCGAGACAAAAGAACAGAAACAATGACAGCAACAATAATAGCAACAGCGCTGCCATAAAAATAAACTTTGAAAAGGAGTGAAAATTAGTAGTAGCAGCTTCAAATGATACTCATGTTTTTGTAGTAACATACAATTTAGTTTATCTATTTGATTCATAGATTCACTAAAATAAAAAGCATCGTTTTAAGGGGGGAAATATACCCAGAACTTTTTTTTCAAAAAATTAAAAACATACACTTAAGCATACTCTTAAATGTGTATATTTAAAGGTATAAAAACTCTCATTTAAAAATATCCCTTAAGTTTCCTTAAAAAGATGCACAAACATGAGCTTTTTTCTTCGGCCGCTGGGTATATTTCCCCCTTAATCGTAAAAACTTGAAAAACTGGGCAAAATAAAATAAAACTTTATTTTTTTAGGGAAAAACTTGAAAACTTTCTACCCTCTCAAAAAACTGGCAAAACAAGTTTTATCTGCCCACATGGCAACACTGCTTACAACACGGATTCAAAATGAAACTATTGCATGCATTTCCGAACGCACCTTTTTGTTCTATTATCCATCCCTGTCATTTAATCAGATTTTTTGACATTCACGCTTCAAAAAAAAATAAACATTTCACCACGTTCACCACAATAAAAGGATAAATCTGAACTTTGTAAACAAAATAAGCCACGGAATATTAATCATATACTGCATTCAACGTCCTACCAACAGCGTTCATCGGTTTCCATGACTTCATAAAGGACAACAAACCTCATCAGTTAAAAAAAGCATTGTTTCCAGAATGCACCCAATTTATTGAGAAGTTAGCAACTCAAAATCTCCGGCAAGCTGCTAACATGTTTTTCTTTAATCGACTGCTTTCGGTGCTCTATCTATACCTCCGTCCTTTCTTGAAGTGGTTCCTGCATACATTCACTCGACTAAGTGAATTGCAGCGGCTTTGTTATGGAGCACAGGCGGGCTCTAGTCGTTCCAAGCAAGTCGAAAGATCATTGCAGTTATCTAAGAATGAAGAGATAAGTAAACTGGTACATGAAATGGATGAAGCTGTAGAGCACTGCAACGATGAAGAGTTTAAACAACTTCCCGAACGCGCTGTCACTATAGTAAGTCGTGCTAAACGCATCAAACCTAGATGCCATCCCGACTTTCCAGCTCTTTTCGGACAGTGTGTGATGCAGATTTGGAGTTACAAACGATTGATGTATACCACCGAACGCTTACGAGCAGAGCAATATGATGCTGAAAATTTGGACCATGAACAGAAACTACTGGATCTGTGGTCATACTTGATGCCCGAAGAACAACTTGAAGGCAGAATAACAAAACAATGGCAGGATATAGGTTTTCAGGTAATAATCAATAAATATTTTTTAACTAAATTCTAACTTTGAAATTTTAGGGCGATGACCCTAAAACTGACTTTCGTGGCATGGGAATGCTTGGACTCGAAAATCTTCTATACTTTGCTAAAGAGTACACAGTTGCCGCACAACATGTTTTACTGCATTCAATGCATCCCACCTTTGGTTACACATTCGCCATTGTCGGTATAAATCTTACCTCCTTGGCATATCGCATGTTGCAGTCGGGTAATGCCAAAACACATTTCTACAATGTGGCCGCGGAATCGAAACAACCCTTGACCGTGGCACATTTTCACAAATTTTATTGCTACTTATTATTTGAGTTCGATCGCTTTTGGATGGTATCGGAACCGAAAAATATTATGGACTTTCGTGAAATCTATCAAAGCTTCGAGGATACGATCTTGGAAGCACTCGAAGACGATCAAACTGTTTTCAAAGCTAATTTAGTGGTCGAAGATGTGTAAGTTTAGATAGTTCAATTTTACATTCGAAGATAATGACCAATTTTTAACTAAATTGACTGTTGGGATAAAGGAATTCGTTTTTATTAAAGTAATTATCATGCAAAATGTGAAAATAATTAATGTATTTTTTGTATAAATAAATTACATAACATTAACATGAATGTGAACCATATTTTGAGCCATAATAAATACGACGTGATTTTTAAACTGAAATAATACAACTGATGCATTTAAATGACTTATTTAATTTAAACTAATAAAGAACAACAATTAGAGAATTTTGTAATGAATGTCTGTGAAGTTTATTTGATGTTTTTGTTAAATAGTTGAAACAATGAAACCGTTTAAAGTATTGCAAGTAATTTGATTATTAAAAAGTTATCTTTCTGTGATAAGAAATATTTTCTTAATTACAATGTTTAGAAATGACATTTTGATAAACAAGCTGACTTAATAAAACTTGTGATCCTCATTTTGCTCCTCAGATGATGTATGCAATATAGAATCTGGAGAACAATTAACCCTGTGGTCGTCATGACGCCCAAAGCTATACGATGGTGTATAGTCAACGTGTTTTTCGGGCGCATATGTAGCAGGTCCCGGCTTATCATCCGTGTGTTCTGCATTCCGTCTGCCAAAGCTGCATGAAGCTGTCAAATCTTCATGCTTTTCTGGAGCATACAAATTAGGTCCAGGTGATTCAAAATCTGCGCGTTGTTCATGACGAATTCCAAAACTGTACGAGGGTGTATAGTCAACATGCCTCTCGGGTGTATAATCCGCTGGTCCCGGTGATGCACTTAAATCATCTTTGTGTTTTTCATGTCGACTGGTAAAGCTGAATGAAGGACCACAATCCTCATGTTTCTCATGAGCGTAATCACTGGGTCCAGGTGTTACATCACATTTGGGTGATGTGAGTCGTATGCCAAAATTGCAGGAAGTTGTATCCACTACACTGCCGTATCGTGTGCTGTCCATTTTTTCTATTGTTCTTTGTAGTTCTGAAATGCAGTGATTCTTATTAATCTGTTCTAATCGATTGGCTTTATTTTATGTAGTAAGCCGATTAGCAACACACTTAAAATATGGACCATATATCAATGAACATATCAAGAACAATGACGTAAATGCAAATTTTGTCGAATACGATTTATTGGGTAATTCGTATCCCCAATTGAAAACCAAACTACTTAGGTAAAAACTATAAGTTAGAGGTAAATATATCAATACCCACGATGCAATTAGTCTCTGTACTTTTCTTTTTTTAATTAAAGGTTTAAGTAATTAAAATTCGTTTTTTATGATTACGATTTTTGCAGTTATGTCATTATCCTTCTGAAAAGACGAGATGTAATAAGTTGAAAAAATATCACGAATCTAACACAAACAAACCACAGTAAACATTAAGCCTGGTTTGAACAACCAAACAAACAATTTTTCAGAAATGTCAATTCTAAATGTTCGATAAAAATAAGCGGTAAACAAGTTGTACTGGTTTTATAACTAGCGACAAAAACGAATTAATACCGTCCGCAATAAAGCAATTTGATTATTGCACTTGTTTGTTGATCCTTGGATGACTCATCGGTGCGTTCAATAGTTGCACTTTTCAGTGCATTCGTGGTGAAATTAAGGGTACAATCTACTTTAAATCAAAAATAAACAACATTTTGTTTTGCATTTAAAAGATATTAAATAATTCAAAAAATGCAAAAGATATTTAAAACCGAAAACTATTTTGAAATGATTACTTTTAATTAAAAACCTTTTTTCAAGCTAAATATCTTAGTTAATATTTTTACCTAGAGGTTTTTAAAAAAATACATTTTTCCTTTCGAAGGAAGCTTAATTTTCGGTTGAAAAATTATTTTCATTGCACTGATTCAACAAATGTAATTGCTTTTTCATTTTGAAAATTTACGCATAAAAAATATATACATATGTATTATAAAAAATTCTTTGCATCGGACTAAAACATGTTTGAAAGTACAGTAGACCCGCGCTAATCCGGTTCCTATCTAATCCGTCACTTCCTGTAAACCGAAATGCCTATAATAATACCTACAACCCACATTTATTACAATAAATCCTCGAAAATGCATGCTTAACATTTTTATAAGTAATGTATGTTATTAGTCTGATTATAAGGTTCCAGACTACAAGAAGTCGGTAGCAGTATTCTATAGTCTGATTTTATCCTCCGAGACCAACTTGTAAATACGTTTGGGAGCTACCGCGGGGCCACTGTAATTTAAAGTCACATTAAATTACGTCAAACCTGAAATTTATTTCGTGTACTTTACAGGGTGGGCCATGGTATAATAATACAAGGTAGCATTGATAACTGCTTATTTCCTCTTCTACAAGAAAACATCTCCTGTCAAAAACAGCTGTTTGTGAAAATGCATCTGCAGCTGCTGAGGTTTTTGTTTTTTTTTTACTTCAACGTTTTCAACATTGTTTGTGTTTTCAATGGCCGATTGTGTACGCTCTCTTTTTAAGTATATTTTTTGATAAGAGATGGTTTCCCAAGCAACTGTCAATGCTACCTTGTATTATTATACCATCTAGTGGTTTATTTTTATATCATAGGTTATTTTGACACTGACAGCTGTTTCCCGCTCGAAATCTTGACATAAAGTCAGTATCATACTTCCGCGGAAAGAAACGAGCCGCTTTACGCTTGAACAACGTTGGGAAATATTGGAAACCTTTTTCCAAAGTGAGTGCTGTGTAGCCCAAACAGTGCGTTATTTAAAAAGAAGATGATTTAGACGAAAAATCATCTTTCCTGACGAGGTGCCTTTTCATCTCGGCGGCTGCGTTAACAAACAAAACTGCCTCATCTGGGGCTCGGAAATATCGCACGCTATTGTCGAGAAGCCGATGCATTCACAGAGAGTGACAGTTTAGTACAGATTGGTGGCATAATTAGACCATTTTTCTTCGAAAATGAGGCTGGGAACAACGTTTCGGTCAACGGTGGGCGTTACAGAGCCATGTTGACAGATTTTTTTTTTATTGAAATTGGATACATGAATTTCAATGACATCTGGTTGATGCAGGATAGCGTGCCATGCCACACAGCCCATGCCACAATCGATCTTTTGCGCACCAAATTCCCAAATCGTGTTATCGGCCGTCTTGGCGATATCAATTGCCCACCTCGGAGCTGTGATTTGACCCCTTTGGACTTTTTTTTGTAGGAAACCGTGAAGGACCGATGTTATGCCAACAATCTGTAAACGATTCAAGCACTTAAGGCCAATATTATCCAAACAATCCGTGAGCTACAGCTCGAAACCATCAACAAGGTCTTAGAAAATTGGAGTGACAGAATGCGCTACTGCGAAGCAAGCCGAGGCAGCCACTTGAACGACATTGTATTCCATAATTAATGGAAATGTTTGCTGTTACTAATAAAGCCGTAATACATGGAAAAAGTTAAATATTCTAAAATATTCTTTTAGAAAAGGAAAAAATTATTGAAAACATTTATTGTTTCGCTCGCTTTAGTAGATATCCCCCTTAAAAAGGTAAAAGGAACGTTGCCTTTAACATTTTAGCTCATGGCATAATTAATAAGGTATATGCAGGGCTGCTTGTGTTCTCTTTTTTGACAACCATAACTGTCAAAATAGCGAAAGATACGAAAAATTAATTCAAATAATTCATATTGAAATCTGCTTTTACCCATGGTGTAATAATAATAAGGTGTTAGTGAATTTTTGACAACACCAAGAATAGCTTTCTTTCTGTCAAAAAATTTAGCGCGAAAGAGAGGAGCCGTTGATAGTTGTCAAATTGTGTTATTTGTATGAGTTGCTAGATGATGATGTGTTTTAGTTTTTATAGGTTATTGTGCAAATAAAGTTGAAATAAATATTTAATTCAATTAATTGTGCCGTGTTGTGTTGACAAAAAGTTACTGCAGTTGTCTTCGCCCATGTGCCAAGTTCGCCATTGAATGGTTTTGTCATTTTTTTTAAAAAACGTGCGTTGGAAGGTGCCACCGACATGAAGCTTTGGTCAGCATGCAAATTGTCTTGCATTCATATCGGTTGCTTCAATAAAATATCGAATGAAAGAATGTTCAATACATCAACTGATAATAGTCATCAAAAGAAGTGTTCATGGATTGAGCTTCGACCAACTGCACGTTAGCTGATTTATTTTCATTCCAATTCACCATCAGCTGTTTTTGACAGGAGCGGGGCGAAAAAATTTATCATTTTGAGAGAGAAGTGTCAAATTAACTAACACCTTATTATTATTACACCATGCTTTTACCTTGTTATTAGACGATGCTTTATGCCCCTATTGTGATTTACAACCAAACTAAGTTGAGTTGTCTCGGATACAACTCAACTGAAAGACAACTGGAATTTTTTTCGGTATTGTGACTTACAACCATTTTAAGTTGAGTTGTAAGGAAGTTTTCCAGTCTTAAAATGGAATGTATCAGAAATTTTTGACAACAGAATATAAGTACAAACAGCTGTTTTTGGCCACATCTGGGTGCCACAGCTGGCCACATCTGGGTGCTTCTCCATTAAGGAAACCATCCTCTCGAACTGTTTCTTGTTAGTAATTTTCCTTAATGGTATTTATATTAATTAAAATCGTTTTTTATTAATAAGTGTTGCAACTTACAATATATTTGCCATCTTTCCTTTTAAATACAACCAACAGACAACCTCAAAAATGCAGTTGTAAAATTTTGACATTTGACACAACCGCATCCAAGTTTGGTTGTATTTCATAATGCCAAAAATTGTACATACACAACTGGAAGGACAACTTTGCAGCTGGAAGTTTGGTTGGGTTGTAAGCCATGATACCGATTTTGATTTTACAACTCAACTTTAAGCAAAGTTGTAAATCATAATAGGGGCATTAGTTATTGAATAAGAGAGAGACAGGGAAAGATTCAAATTATTTCGTATGGTTTGGCAGAGCTATTTGTGGACTTAGATATAGAACTACTATATATTTAATTTTATTTCTGTAGTATTAGATTGTACAATTTAAGTTGACGTGTCGATATCAGAAAGAGCTGATGATTACCATAATTACTAAAGTTTGGCAGCACCTATAAAAAAAATTCATAAATAATATGAGTATGGTTATCGTTTATACTAAAATTTTTAAGTTTGGCAAAAAACAAAAAAATTATGACGATTTGAAAAAAAAAATTGTAAAAAACTCAAGTTTTTTCTGGATTTTGTCCAAAAAAAAAAATAGAACAAATGAAAATGTTAGTAATATTTTAGTTCACATGGAAACTACACATGTGTATACAGTTAAAATTTGAAGATAAACAAGGTTATTTTGAGTAACGATGGTAACCAGACATAAAAATGTAAATATACACACATGTGTATATGTATATCATACAAAAAAAAAATTTTAATTTTCACTCGAATATCGAGCGCGCCAAGTAGGAACATGCCTTAATAGAAAAAAAATCAGCCATTCATTTCGACTTACTTGCTATACCTCGCAGTGATTCAAAGCTGTATAACACGTGGGCAAAGATAAAGCTAATAATATGATTTTAATTAAAATTTATATATTTAGGAACCTTGGTATGGAACACCCGGATTGGTCAACAATATCTTTGCTATGATTTTTCTAGCAAATATATGATGATTTGCTAATGAAATATACGGACGAAAATAAAGAGTTATTGATATTATTGATTAATATGGCCATTTTTTAATAATATAATGACAATATAGTTAAAAAATATTCATTATTTTGGGTAAATAGCTGAGGAAACAGCGATATCTTAAAATGAATGACCTACTGCAAACAAAAAACAAAAAATCTTGAGCCGGGGTATCGATGAAAGCTGTCGCCAAAGAAGAGATTTTTTCTTGTCCTTAAAACTTAAAAAGTGACAAACAAAACTATCAGAAAGTCGTTTTTTTTTTTATAAACAATAAAGGGACAGAAGACCAATAAATAGATTCCATTTTTAAAATTTATTTTTGAGTCAAACAGTGCTATCAATACTTTTTGTAAATGTATCCTCAAAATTAGAAAATACTTAATTTTTTCCCATTTAATTGAAGGGTTTAACAATAACAATCCAAACGAGGTTTCAGACAAGGTGATTCCTTATCGTGCGACTTTTTCAACCTAATGATGGAGAAGATTATCCGAGCTGCTGATTTGAGACGCAGTGGCACGATATTCTACAAAAGTATTATGCTGCTGGCGTATGCTGATGATATCGATATCATTGGCCATAATACGCGCGAAGTCAGTGCAGCATTCTCCAGGTTAGCAAAAGAGTCGAGTCGAATGGATCTTGTAGTGAACGCAGATAAGACGAAATACCTAGTGTCAAGAAATAAACAGTCCCAGCGTCTTGGAAACCACGTCACTGTTGACAACATCTCCTTCGAGGTTGTTAAGGACTTCGTCTACCTGGGATCCAGCGTAAACTCTTTCAACGATGTCAGTATTGAGATAAAGCGAAGGATAACTCTCGCCAACAGGTGTTACTTTGGGCTGAGTAGGCAATTGAGAAGCAGAGCCCTCTCTCGACGAACAAAACTCACGCTCTATAAGTCACTAATTATGCCCGTCCTATTATATGCAGCACAAACTTGGACGTTGAGCAGTTCTGATGAAAAGACTTTGGGAGCCTTCGAGAGAAAGATCCTTCGTAAGATCTTCGGTCCAATCTGCGTCAATGGCGAGTACCGAATTCGATGGAACCACGAGCTGTATGAGCTGTAAGCTGACATCGACATAGTCAAGCGCATTAAAATCGAGCGGCTCCGCTGGCTAGGTCATGTTGAGCGAATGGAAAACGACGCTCCAGCGAAAAAAATATTCGATTCGGTGCCCGGTGGTGGTCAACGCAGAAGAGGACGCCCACATCTTCGTTGGAAGGATCAGGTGTTGGATAACCTGACTACACTTGGTGTTTCCAACTGGCGCCAGCAAGCGCAAAATAGAAATGGCTGGCGCAATTTCTTATACGAGGCCAAAACCGACCTTCGGTTGTAAGCGCCAGATAAGTAAGTAAGTAAGTAAGTAACAATAACAATAACAGGAATAATAATAATTGATGGTAAAGATCTATACAGATCGAATGTAAAAATAAAATAATTTTGCTGCAATCTATTTTTCCTTTCTAACCGTAAATCTTGATAGTTCATTTCCTATGAAGTATTTATGCTAAGGATTTTCTAAGAATTTTAGTTTATCATCCCAGTGGTTAAGCACCACTGTAAATCAGTTTTAAACCATTTTTAGCAATCATCTGAACTAATATTGCCTAAAACTCTTTAATGCTGCCAATTTTAAGTTAAACTTTTCGTTTCCACAAATATCAGATATTTACCTTAAGTAAAATTCATCAGTACTCATTCACTCAGTACTATGCATTTAATAAAAACAGTAAAAGGGTTAAAGGCTTTTCTTTGTTTTTACTTAAAGTAAGTTTTAAAACCTAACGGTAAATACTCATATAAATACCATACATTAACATTTAAACCAAGATTTACTATGAAATACAAAAATTATAATTGAAAATCACTGGGGTTCTTTTTAGAATTCAGGAGACTGGGTCCACTCACAGTATGAGTGCTTCCGTCTGTATTCGAATCAGGCAAACTAAGCGTAGGTGTCTGTACACGTGACTGACTGCTGCTTTCCGCCGAAAGTACACATGTTTTCATTGAAGACAGACGTCTGCGTCCCAAAATTGGTGGCCGTTGACTTGTGGGCAGTGCCATTATCGGCATCTGTTCTAAACGACGCTCATGATAGGCCAAATAATCCTTAAGCTTTTCAATGCGTTGATTCTCGGCTTTAAGTGCGTCTGAAATTTGACCGCCAAGTCTTATAAGCCCATTATGTTCTTTTAACATCTTCTTCTTTAGAGCTGGCAGCGTGTTCACATGGTAGTTGGCAAAGTGCGCTATTTGGGTCAGCTGGAACTTAGCTACCCTTTGAAAGCTACGAAATATTTTTTGATTGTCTTCGAAGAAAGCGCTCAGCTCATGCGGCATACTTTTGCAGATGAGTATTGGCTTGTAGGATCGTTTGCAAATGGTACACACAGAGTTGACACAATCCTTGCAGAAAATATGTTCGCATGATGCCAAATAGAATTGAAGAGTGGAATTTTGTTGATTGTCTTGAAAGCAATGGTTACAGTGGATAGTAAACATATTAATAATAGAGTAATAACAAATTTTGTTTACATTTGCGATTTAAGACGTGTGTTTGAAAAACTTTGCTGCGACCGGAAATGGCGCCATATTAATAACGGCAAGCCCATTTTTACGCACTGGCCCACACTTCACCAAAATTATTCGACAGCAACGAATGACCAACATGACTTTTTCGTTAATTTTGTTAAAATTTACATTTTTTTACTTTTTTTTTCAAATGAACATTTTGCTATTTCAAATGGAAACGAGGACATGCTTTAGAATTTTTCTGTCAACACAGCACTCTAAAACTGTATTTCAAATATTAACAACATCGATAAATTGGAATTTATCAAAACATTTTTATGAAATATAAGTGATGTAACCAAATTTTTAATAATTAAAAAATTTTAAGAAATGCTTAGCAACAACTAATATTATATTTTTAAAGCAAGCTTTTAAAATGATTTTTTTTTTAGATTTAAAAATATGTATCATCAAAATAATTCTGTTCTTGAGCCCACTAACATTGAAAACATTTCCATTGAACTATGGAAATTACTAAAAATTTTAATTTTTCATGAAATTTCAGACCAAAGCAACAGATAAAGTTGTTTTAATGCAGTTTTATTCATATGCGTATGTTTATATTCATATATGCTGTATTATTTAATATATAGAATGCAGAAATGTGATTTAAATTACGAGGTTAAATAAAATTAATCGTTTGTTATATGCGTAAGTTTCTTTTTAGCCAAACAATGTACAATGAATTAATTTTTTGATTATATATTAAGAGTAAACTTTCATTAAGATATAACTCATTACACTTTTGAGAATGAAATAAATGTAAATCACAAAATAAATATGTAATTTCACACAATTAAGCTTAAGACGAAGCAGTCAAAATGCGTAGTTAGTCAAATTAAATAAATATTATAGCAAAAAATAAATTACAAATACGTAGGTCGAGTATAAAAAACTTATAAAAATACCTTATCGTAATATTTGAACAAATGTCACAGAACATACAAAATAAATCTAGATGAAAAAAGTTTTTGCATTTTGATAACGCTGATAATGCATTGAAATTAAGGAATGTATCGTAAAGATCGTTAATTATTTGGAGCGTTGTAAACTATCACGATATTGAGGGAAAAAGTATATCTAAACGTTTCATTATATTTGCAAAAGCTTAGTTAATTGTCTTGTGCTTCGAGCTAAAAGCATTGCTAAGCATTAATTTTTTTTTAACGATAAAATTTAACTTCGGCCTCAACGCAATCCTTCATCAATTCATCCAATTCCTCATTGGGACTGGGATGCTCTGCCAAATAATTGTTCACCTCATCAACGCAAGAGGCTTCCAAACATTTGAGATCCTCGACAGCAGTGGCTTTGCGAGTGGCGTGCAATTTGTGTAGCAAGGTGACCTTCTCCCCTGCTGGCACTTTGGTAAGTGGAGATATTTTCGGAGTTGGTGCAAAGACAAAAGGCTTGAACACCGACTCGCTTGGCTTAGGCGTTGCAGTGAACCAGTGGCATGAGATGCCCGTACCAGATAAGACTGATACTGATGCCGAGCGTGCAAATGCCTCTTTAGAGCTTGTGCGCAAAGTTAAAAACATATTGGTAAGGCTGTAAGTTCCATCTTCGGTTGGCTCGTCACCACTCCAGCTTGACTTGTCGGCATCATGCAAAGCAGCACCGCAGCAAGCAGCAAAGTCCAAGTCACCCTAAGCAAAAAAAAACAATATACTTTTGTTTAAAACAACATAATTTAAGCCAACAATGCAATCGCACCTCTCCATTCCACAAGCCCAACGATTTCAAAGCATCGCCTAAACCATCACTGGATTTGTCGATATTACGCGTTACTACGTGACTATCACCGGGAAGATATTTAAATCCATTCGTGCAGCGATGTGCTGCCCACAGCTTACCGTAACAACTTACAAACCATACCTCGGAGGCATCACAAACAACGTAACCCGACTTCGATTCATTTGCACCATGTGCTGTGACCAACAAACCAATTTGTTCGATGGCATCAGCAGCGCTCGTTGCTGCTGCTAACGTATATCTTTAATGATACAACAAAATAAAATCAACATTCAACATATTTTAAAGCCACACCCACCTGACAATATCCGTTGCCAACAGGTGTCCACTGCCAGCTTCAGGCTCATCGGCGACCCACGACACACCAATGCAAACATTTTTCTCATTAGCTCCATAGTCACCACCCCAGACGCCGGGCAGCGGCTTTTGTAAAATAACACGCAGCGAGCCAATCACTTCCGGTTCCGCACCACCATCACACTAAAATTGTTAATTAAGAATTATTTTAAAACGTTTAATTTTAAACCATTTTTTATTTATTCTAAAAAAAATTTTACCTTTCCTTCAGACGCTGTGCTTGCATCATAGTAGACTACTTCCTGAGCCTCGCCCACTGCATCGTCATGCACCGAATTTCGTCCAAAGATCACAGTATTCTCGGCACAGTTTGGAGGCAACACTACGAAACACTCGCCAGTGGAATACATTTCTACGAAAAATAACGCAATCAAAAATTTATTCAAATTGATTAATTCGAAAATATATTTGTAATAATTGATTTTTCCAGACGGTGCTGCAACGTTCAGAAAATCTTTTTTCTTCCGGTTTTATTTAAAAATATCCTACTACAATTGCCTTCGGTAGAACAGGACTTTTTTATATTTAATTTAAACTAACCTATATATTTAAAGTTTTACAGTGAATGTTGAGTAAAATCAATTTAATACAATTAAACTTCGGCAAATTCTTTTCAGATGAGTTGCCCAGCTATGAAAAAAAAAACTACAGACTTTGTACAAAAAAGAAAGCGAAGACATATGCAGTTTAAAGCTGCCACCTTTCGTGAAAATAAAGTTTACATCCTTATCCCAATTTCCCAGGCAATCTTCAAAACGTTGCAAGGATTTTTCATTATAAAGCTGAATTCATAGGTTATGTTCAAGAAATAGTTAAAATAGAAATTAAGACCAATATTCACTTCAATATCAACTTAATTTATTATATCGCACAACCTCTTCAAAAGTGAAAAACTCAAAATATTGAAATTTTCAGCAGAGTCAAGAAACTATTTTGTTTTCAAGCAACTTCATACAAAAGAAGGATACGAAGTGATTTTTTAAAAATTAACGAGCAATTAGATTAAAATAAAATGTTTACAGTCGATGTAGATGTGCATTACGAATTGATTTATATTAAAAAGTCAAAATTGAAAAATTTTGAGTTGTGTAACTATATAGGGTGCGCTATATAGATTTTTTAAAAACTCTTTTAGTTAGTCACATTGTAGACTTTTATTTAAGCTTACAAAAATTTAAAATTTACATCACAAAATCGTGTATAATATGGAAGGATCAACGCAGCCTTGAACGTTTTAAAAGCTGAAACAAAACCATATAAAATGCTATTCCGACTTCAGTCTTGTTGAAAAACTATTGCAATACTATTTGGGCAATTTTTCCAACTAAAAGTGATATTTTGCTTAAAGATTGGTGGAAGCAGGAGTAACACAAAATTAAAAAGTCTTATAGCTATGCCTTACCCAGCCTTACTTAAACTATTATTCATAAAAAAATTTTAGTTGTGTAAGTTTGTAAGATTTGTGCCAGAGTAATAGAAAATATTTCACTAAAATGCTTGAAATAAATACTATACAGTGCGCCTATAGAGCGCAGTATTCCAAATTAGACTCTTCATAAAACTATAATAATTCATAATAATTTAACGAAAATTTTCTCCGAAAGAAGCAGGCTGTGGGTAAAGTTATTGTATAAAGCCGTCGTATGAACAAGAAAAATCACAAAACAAAAGAAAACATTGCAAAATCGTTGAGAAAAATAGTTGCAATTAGGCTAGTAACTCACTGCGACCATGGTATAAAAGTTACAAGGTAGCATTGACAGTTGCTTGGGAAACCATCTCCTGTCAAAAAATATACTCAAGCGGAGAGCGCTCACAATCGACCATCGAAAACACAAACAATGCTGAACGTTGAAGTGAAAAAAACAACAACTATAGGAGCTCCAGGTGCATTTTCACAGACAGCTGTTTTTGACAGGAGATGTTTTCTTGTAGAAGAGAAAATAAGCAGTTGTCAGTACTGCCTAGTATTATAATACCATGACTGCGACTATATGCGGCTATATAGGTCAATTGACCAGTTATACAAGAAGAAAAAGAGAAGTATATATCTGTGCATCTACAGATTTGGATACATCTCTTCCAAATTTGCTCCTATGGCTTTTTGCCAAGTTCGAGCAGATCACATAAAAAAATTTCTAGCAATATTAGCAAACCTCAACCAAGACTCAAGTGGCGTCCGTGGCGTAGTTGGTTAAAGTGCGTGGCCGCTATGTCAACGAATTTTGCAGACCCAGGTTCGAACCCCAGCAGCGACAGAAAATTATTTCAATTAAAATAATTTTTCTGTACGGCCGCCACCTCTCTGCAGACAATGGCAAACCTCAGAGAGTAATCAAAATGCCATGTAAAGCTTCTTGAGAACGAGAACAATTCCGTTCATCGCCGTTCGGAGTCGGCGTTAAACATGCAGGTCCGGTTCTCGGTCAATTGTGTACAAACTTAATAACACGCACAACACAATTGATCATAAGAAGCTAGGTCAAAGTCCTTTCAAGGGCTGAAATTGCCAGTTATTTATTTTGTTTTTTTTTTCAACCAAGACTCAAGGCAGGTGACTTAACCGGGCGTCTTGACTAGCAATAATTCATTGCATGCCATTCGTCAAACATCAGTTATTTCCAATGGAGACCGCTCCATTGCCGAAGTTGGCAATATTGGCTTGCAATATTGCAATATATTGATAATATGAACTTTACAATGAACTGTATTTTTTCTTGTTTTTCAGTAATTTTTATATGTGCTGAAAATTTAAGCTGCTGCAAAAATTAAAGAAATTGAAGTTAAGGCTAAAAATTTTAAAAATTAAAATAAAATAAAATAAAATTAAAATATAAAATAAAATTATATAAAAAATTATATTAAGTTCTTGAAAATGGAGTTCAATTTGAGTGCTGATTTAAAGCACCAAGCGCACGCAAGCAGCGTACTAATTTGTTCGGCGTCATTTTAAAAATGACGATAACATAACATCAAAAACCCAGATACCATGCAATGAGTTATTGCTAGTATAGACTCCCGGTAAGCGAGGTGTAGACCAAGAAAATTCATTTTTATTTAAAATAACGTATTAGTGTATTTTTTTCTAAATGAAAACATCGTCAATTCCTTATGTTTGACTTAAATTCTATTGACTCTCAACGCTGCTACCACACAGTACTGACATTACAACGGAATCAATGAGAAGATATGCAAAAAATATTGGATACACATAGAGCTTTTTACCAATTTCTGATTCATCTCTTGATGTCATAACAATAACGATTGCTTTGGCATGGTCATATTGTCACTTGGGTGCGCAAGGCAATAATAAAATTTAACGAAAAATTTTAAAATGTTATGTTGAGAAAACTTGTGTTTTGAAACTATTTGAGAACTTGTAGAATAGAACTTTATTGCGTCTTTAATAAAAACGATTATATATTTATTAGCGGCTAATTTATTATATTGTAACTATTGCTGTAATAGTACGGCCAGCAGATCCTTTCACAATATTAAATGATTAAAAATCTACTGCCACTTGGCCATTATAATATTAATGATAGTTTTGCTCTCTGAGCATTTTAGTTTTCGTGTTTGACGTTTATTACCTTTAAGAACTTGTTAAGCGAAAAATTTGACAATGTGAACTCTCCTATTAACATATTTTAACGAACGTACCGCAAAATCAAAATGGCTACGTGACATTCCATCGTAAAAGAAAAACAAGAAAGTCAAGGTACTTGTTTTCGCTTTTTTCTTTAGTGTGCATAAAAATTATTGTGTAGGAAAATCAATAAAACACCAATAATAATAAGTTCGCCGTTATCATATGTAGTGTAAAACATTGTTTGAATATCAGTTATTGTGTGAGTTATAATGGAATTTTAATGTTCTTACTTATTTCTTCATAAATTTAAAATGAAATCAAATAGAAAAAATCCAATTTCCTATTCGTTAAGAGCAAATTCATCGAAGGAGATAATGAAATGAAAACAGTGCGCAGTGCTAACGGCGCGCTTATGAATTCTAATTGGGAGTTTATTAGTGCGAGGGAGTACAGTATATATTGTTCAAGTGCAAATGCATTTTCTTGTTTTCATAAGGGGAGTGTAAGGAAAGAGGGTGTCTTGCTTGTTGGTGTGTTGAATATTGAAAATTTCTTTTGGTTGGTTTTTCGTGTTTTTAACTGGGAACTTCAAGCTTAATTCGTTTAACTCCAAGTGGTGTCCAAAAAATTAAATAAATTTGCGAAAATTAATTATTTGATAAAAATAAATTTAATATGCATTAAATATATGTGAAAATGTGGTCTTTACTATGAATTTATTTAGTTCGTAACGTAGATGAAGTTAATACAGAAAAAGCAAGTGTTGAAAATCGATATTTTTAAGGTTGTTACTTAAACTGGATATTAAAGCATGATATTGTAAATTGATGGTAGAAACTGAAATCGAAATTTTTTACTTTTCATAAATTTTATGCCTTAGATAATTATAAAAGTTAAATCATCATCATACTTGAGAAAAGAATGGAGGATAAAGATAACATTACCACTATTTAATATAAAATTGTTTTATTTAAGAAAAATCGATGAAGGCAAGATATAACTAAAGAAAAAATTTTTCGATGTATACCATCGTCGGAAATGGGCACAGTATCCACACAAAGCAAAAAAAAAAAAAATAGACTTCATGTGGGTGGATAAGAAAAACCACCCTATTCCTTCTAGGAACACAATCCGCCTTCTCATATTTACTTTGCCATGCATGATGAATGGTTTGCCGGCACAAGAGTTTGTTTATCTGAAGTTATCTGCAATATTGCGCCTTTTGATATATTTACTGCCAGAGCAAGCAACCTTTACATATATACAAACATATGTATATATGTACCTAGCTTCGTTCGTTCTTGTATATTCGTTACTGTCAATAATGGTGTCATAATTGCTTGCTTGGGAATATTTTAACTTTGTTTTATAAATAATAGTTTTGCTGAATTTAATATTTTTGCTTGTTTCTTGAAGATTTTTCAACTTGCTTAAACTTTATTTCAAACAAAGTTGTTTTACATTATAAATAACATGATATTTTTGAGCTTGATATATATGTAATGATAAACTAATCTATTCTGATCACCCCATATAGAGCTTTCTGTTAAATTTTGAGGATTTAAAAATAAAAACTTCTCAACTAAGAAGTTCCGCCTCAACAGAAAGCACTTTACGATGTTGATTAATAGAAAATCAAAATAAATTTGTTTTGAAGTTCATTAACCTCAATATTTTTGTTTTGATTTCTTTGTTTTTGTTCACCATTTGTATGTTTTTAAATTTTTACGAGTATATACGGTTTTTTTATTTGAAAAATATTTCAATAAAGAAAGCTAGAACCTTGCAATATGATGAGTGTTAGTCCACAAATATACGAATGATTAAAATATTTAAATCAATACTTAAAAAGTTTAAGTAAAAATTTATTGATATTCATAAAGATGTAGCCGCTTTGCAGTTTAAATAAGAACACTTTCGATTTGAAGAGGGAAGAGTGTCAATAATGGTTTGTGAATTTCACAAAGTTTTGTTTGGGAAATGGGCCTTGGTAAAATTTTCTGAAATTGATATATGTTATTCTTTTCGAGCTCCTGATCAAAAGTCTCAATGGGCACAAAGTTGAATAATGGACAGACTTGGAGATATCGGAGGTAGAAAATGAGGTATGCCAGACCTCCACTGTAGAAATCGTTGGCTCTAGAATGAATCATGGCTTTAAGTTTTTGACTGAAAGGGGTTTTTCGTGATTTAAAAATTCTATCCCAATGTCGGAAATGACAATGTTCACTTCATAAGTGACATCCGACCTTTTAAATGCATAAAAATCACTTAAAAAAGACCGTTAGTTTTCGAATTTGGAAAAGAATGCTCCCTCCTTCTCTTCCCAGCAAAAAATTTCAAGGCGCATCAAAAATTTGAGATGACAGTTTTGCTGATTGTGTTTGGAAATATATTCTTATAATACTAAGGCATCTAATTTTTCCATTCTCCAGGATTGACAGAACTTTAGTGACAAATTTCCAGCCTAAGAGAAACATCTCGTTGAGGTTGCTTAGTTGAAGTGAACTGTTTTATTAATTCTTGTATTGTGTATAAATGGAAATGTATGGAAAAATCAACCAAATCCAGGAATCTAGAGACAATCACGGGATCCCTAAAATCTCGTGATTATGGGCCTTATAATCCTGGAATTATTTGGACAGAAAAAAGTCCAACTCATAAGTATATTGTGAATTTCTCCCGAATTTAGGCATTTTCATGTAGATTTTTTGTATAATACTGACTTAAGGTTTCAGCCATAGTATTTTTTGCATCGTAAGATTTAAAAAATGATTTATTTTGAAATCATTAGCAAAAGAAAAGGGTTAAGCTGCAAGAATGAAAGCTGACCAGACCTCAAATGACTTCATGGGGTACTCAAGAGGTTACTTTGATCAGTGATAAATGAAAAATCGGTCTAATTTCAAATTGAATTTGTCAAACCGAATATTTAGCTGTTAACAATTTCATTTAACAGTTACATTTAAGCTTCGATTCCGTAGTGAATAGGATTTTTCTCATGAGAACAGAAAATTATTGAGAGTTCCAAATTGTCGTTTATAGTGAAGGTAATTTGATTTAAGTGTGGATCCTGTTTGGATCCCTAAAAAAGCTTTTTAAGTTTGCAAAGATACTTTCTTTGGAAAGACCCTAACTTAAATGAAAGAGAATATGACTCAAAATTGTACACTTTTTTATTGTACACATAATAAAACATTTTCTATATATTTAGGGCCGTTTTATTCACTTTTATAACTTGAGAGTTAGAAATAACTTTAGGATTTGATGAAACTGAAATAAAAATTTGTTTTATTCAGTACAATATTTCTGTTATAACTTTTGAAATTGAAAATGTGATATAACTTGAGTTATATAACTTTCGTCAGCTTGTGATTTCAATAACTTCCGAAATTGGCTCCAGTTATTTGATTTAACTTGGGATATTTGGTATAACTTGAGCTTTTTTTTTCATTCGTAAGAAATCGTAGGTTACAATTGAATACAAAAGTTTTTAAATTTTGTAAACAAATGGGATGATGTGGATTTTCTTGATCGTTTTCGATTGACAAAAGAAACCACCTTGATGATTTTGGATCTGATCAAAGACAATCTACATTGGGACGAACGGCGTAAATTAAGTAAATTTTTGCTAATAGCTCACGTCAATTACAGCTAATCACTAGATTATTTACTAGATAATAAGTTAATGCTAGAAACGTCAACTGACAAAAACCGAAACTGAATGAAACCAATTTTTAACTTTGGAAATTAAAATTTTCAACTTCTCAAGTTAAACAACTTGGCAAGTTGACAAAAGTTATTTAACTTGTACAAGTTAACAAAAGTTAGAAAAAGTGAATGAAACAGCCCTTAGTCTGCTGTTTGTTTGTTATGTAAAGATTTTTGTTGTTGTATCAACCTGTAACTTTATGATCTAATTTGGCATAAAGCTCCAAAAATATAATTCCACAAAAATATGATATTTAAGAATTACAACAACATCAAGTACAAATATATTATTTTAAAATAATACAATTTGCTCTTCTCGAAATTGAGTGATTCTTTCTATTCTTTCTTTAGCATTTCTATTGCTTTCTAATTTTTCTAAAATATTTTGTAAATTAAAAATATATTAAAAACAAAATGAAGGTAATAATTTGTATGTTCGTTTTTATATTTTTCCACTTTTGTTCTATAGAAAACGTTACGTACCTTCACACAAAAAGGTCTTCGGAAAGTCACTAACACAAACTATTTCCTACTTCGACTACAGATACTTTGGCGACATCGTTTGAAGAACTTCTTCATTTATTCCTTTTTAATTAATTTTTAAATTTTACAAAATAAGACGATAAATATCAAACATCCAAGTAAAGCAGAGACTTGTTATGAAGCGGGAAAAATAAACCCACAGAAGAATAGGCCAGAATGAAGGAGATGGTCGGTGGATGTTGCGTATGTTCAGACGAGCGGGGATGGCCAGAAAACCCACTCGTATATTGTGATGGCCAGAATTGTACTGTAGCTGTTCATCAAGCCTGTTATGGTATTGTCACGGTTCCAACAGGGCCGTGGTTTTGTAGAAAATGTGAAAGTCAAGAGAGATCAGCACGTGTACGCTGCGAATTGTGTCCGTCTCGTGATGGTGCGCTAAAGAAAACCGACAACCAAGGGTGGGCACATGTTGTTTGCGCCCTATATATACCAGAAGTACGTTTTGGCAATGTAACCACAATGGAGCCGATTATTCTACAGTTGATACCACAGGAAAGATATGCTAAAAGTGAGTTTTGAGCTTATGAGTTTTTGTATATATTTTAACAATTTTTCTTTAAAAAAAGCTTGTTACATATGTCAAGAAATTGGAAAACCTAATCGCGCTACAGTAGGTGCTTGCATGCAGTGTAATAAATCAAATTGCAAGCAACAATTTCACGTAACTTGTGCGCAAAGCTTGGGACTACTCTGTGAAGAGGCTGGCAATTATTTAGACAATGTCAAGTACTGTGGTTATTGTCAACATCATTACAGCAAATTGGTTAGTATTATCTTTGTATAATTGTACATATATTTCAGCGAATGAAGAGGGAGAAATTTTAAACAACTTTTAAAATGATCTTTATAAAAAATTTTAGTTTCAAAAAAATTGTGAAATTGAATAGCTTTTCATATTTTTCTTTCAGAAAAAAGGTGGTAACGTAAAAACTATTCCGCCATATAAACCTATCACCCATGACACCTCTTCAGATTCTGGTTCATCGCCTGAAAAAGAAATTGACTCAACGGTAAATGCGACATCGTCGTCTACATCAGCCACAAGCATAAAAATCATGACAAATATAAATGCTGCACCATCATCTTCATCTTCTGTGTCGTCGACAAAGCAAAGAAAATCATCAACAGCCTCAAAACAATCTAGTTCATCAACATCCACGAATTCATCCTCTACACCAGCTGTGCTCTCCGGCAGCGGCGCTGGCGGATCACATGGATTAAATATAACTCTTGGTAATGTCTCCACTAACACAGGAGGGGGAATAAGCACAAGTAGTGGAACTGGAATTTCCCCAAATACTTGTCAGATCAGTAGTAGTGGGCTTGCCGTTGGTAGCGGTGCAGGCACCAGCTCTACTACTTCTAACACAAAGAGTTCAACAAGCGGCTCATGTAGTTATAAGGAAAAAGATAAACACAACAAAAACTTGAATAAATTATTTAGCTCAAGTAAAGATAAAGAGCGTGATGGTTCATCTTCGTCATCCTCATCGCGTGAATCGCGTGAGAAGTCGTCTAAATCATCAAAAATAAAAGAATACTCTAGCTCGACTTCAATATCTGGCACTAATAATGTTGGAATTGATATTGCTAATAATTCTGCTAATATCAGCTCAACAGGCGCTCAAAATTTATCAATTAGCTCATCTTCATCGGGTCTTAATCCCGCTAACGGTAGTGGATTAAAAGAATTATCGAAAATATCTTCATCTTCTTTCGGCACAGAAACGCATGCTTTAAATCCAGATAACAATTTTGGCAGTACGAGCAATGTTGAGCCTTCAACTGCAAGTAATAGTTCAACATTATCTTCATCTGGAAAAGGAAATACGAATAATTCCATAGCGAAAAAACGCAAAGCTGACTCCAAGACAAGTTCAATGGCGGATGATATTAACAAGTAGGAATATATCCATATTACTTGCGAACTGTTTAAATTAATTACATTGTATTTTTAGCTCATTTAGAGATATTATAAAGGATGTATCGGTGACATTGACACCTTTGCAGCAAACAGATTTTGAAAAGGAAATTGAAAAGAGTTCAAAGAAGGTAATTCAGTTAATTTCATCATATTACTCAATAGAGTTCTGAACAATTTAATTGTTGTGATCTTGATGTGAAAGTGTTCACAATCTAAAAAAAAAAACTTGGGCTACTTTTCCATTTATTTCCATTTACAAATTTTTTTAATTATGATGTGGATTCTTATGATTTAGAGATTACCTGAAATAATTTTTATTAAGAGTTATTGTATATTAAAATTAATATTAAGTTCGTGGTAAAACAATTGAATTTATCTGTAGTTAAAAAAAAACAAAAACAGCCACTCCGGTTGACGGTATTGTCACTAACCTTAAAGAAAGTAATGAAAATAACTGAAACATGAAACAAAATGGCACTATATATGTAGGTCAATTTCTGGGAATAAAAGTCATAGTGGACGTTGAATAAAGTTTTAATCTGTCGCAACTTTCAAAAAAAAAGAAAACTAATTTTAACTATTACTAGGAACTTTATTTTTATTTAAAAAATAATTCTAAAGAAATATTTTTGTATTTTTTCCTATGTTTGCATTAATAAGTTTTATAGAGCTTTGGATAAGCACAATACCATAGCATAATAGCTGGCGTCTAAAGTTCAAAGATTCAGGTCAAATTTTTATACTTCAACTTTCATTCCATGAAACTAAGAATTTAAATCTTAAATCGTATTTCTATAACAGCTGAAGTTTAAAATTAGAAACCATTTTGTTACTCTGTGCATATGATATAAATCAAATTCGTTCTTAAAACCTTTTTAATACTAAATTGAGACTTGAACTCCTTGTTTAGTTTAGAGTTTAAAAAAACTAAAAGGGAAGTTTCTGCTACCGTGTAAAATAACTAACTATCAAATCATGTTCTCGGGGCATTTTTGTATTTATACAAGACACGCTTATGTGTGCTAATTTTTCCTACCTGAATATATAATATATCTATTATTGAAGGTCAAATTAGCTCGAAGGTGTTATAATATCTACGTAATTAAATATAGCAAAAGATAATACCTCTGCGCTTAACAAAATTTTATAGCAGCTTGCTTTCAATTTAAAAAGGTTCTTTCAGGAATTTCCAACAATTACCTACATGCTTACTATCAACTATAAATAAAATAATATAACTTTCAACTTATGATTTTCTTTTTAAAGGCACATAAAAGAAAAAAATAAACACGGTATGATGTTTTGTCTACTTCCAGTTAAACTGACATAAACGAGTCTGGATTTATTATGTCTGGATTTATTATGTGTAATAAATGTAACACATTTATGTGTAAAAATGTCTTCTCACACAAAATCACAGTCAAGTCTTACGATATTAGTATAAACAAAAAGCTTTATTTTATATTTTAAATTAATTAACAAGTACAAATAGTTATTGATAAATTTATTTTTTTTTATTAACGTGTATGAATAATGACGTCATTTCAAGAAAGGTTAACTAACTTTAGGTTAAAAGTATGTAATACGAATTAAAAAAGTTTTTCAGAAAAGTCCTTAAAATTAACAAAAATTGTGTGAGATGTATACATTTGGTCCGTGCGTCCGTGGCGTAGTTGGTTAAAGTGCGTGGCCGCTATGTCAAAGAACCTGGAGACCCAGGTTCGAACCCCAGCAGTGACAGAAAATTATTTGAATTAAAATATTTTTTCTGTACGGCCGCCACCTCTCTGCAGACAATGGCAAACCTCAGAGAGTAATCAAAATGCCATGTAAAGCTTCTTGAGAATAAGAACATTCCGTTCATCGCCGTTCGGAGTCGGCGTTAAGCCTGTAGGTCCATTTCTCGGTCAATTGTGTACAAACTTAATAACACGCACAACACAATTGATCATAAGAAGCTAGGTCAAAGTCCTTTCAAGGGCTGAAATGGCCAGTTATTTATTTTTTATTTATGTATACATTTGGTATATAACTGAGGACGTAATTCTAAGACAATAATATCGTTAAACACTAAATTATCACGCAGATAAAAATTGAAATGCTGATAATGCTGATGCAAGAAATTCAAATTTAAGTCTTGTTTTTTATTATTTTGTTTTCTACAAAATTTTTAAATGTAACCGTCGGGTTGGTTTAATAAAATTAGTTTAACCATCTAAAAGGCCAGTTTTTGTTTATAACCAAAAAATTATAAGAGAATACAAACTTTCAGGTACGAAAACAAGAGACCCCGCTTTGGGTGGATTTGCCAGAATTTTCAAACTCGGTATATTTAACTATTGCTATTCGTTGATTATATAAAAGCACATAATAAATCCAAATATGGAGGAAAAACTTATAAAAATAAAATAATTTCCAAGAAATTGCCGAATTTGTAAACATTTAACTAATTCTTAATATTTAAAGCGCTCGGATTGTGGCGCCTTTTAAAAATATTTAATTTTCGTGTCTGGTTTCATGTTTGGATATTTAAATCATATTATTTTAATGATTACAAGTGATTATTTTTTAAAGTAGTGTAAAAATGCACATTTTAAGTAAAGCCAAAATTAATGTAAATTTGTGATGAGAAACATTCTATTCTATATTCATATATATCATTTATTCTATAAAAATAAATGAAAAAAATTGAATGCAAGTAGCTTCTATCATTATGCATAAAGATACAATTAGTCCAATCCGATGATTTTCCAAAATAGCTTGGTTTCTATTTGAAATCTCCAATTCAATTTTTAAACTCCTACTCCGATTTACTTCAAAAACTTTAAGCATAAATTCAGTTCATACTGAATTTGTTAAACAGACAGGGAGTGTAATCCAGAGATCCTGCAGTTATGATTTCATTGTGGTACTTTTCTTATCGCTATTTGGAATATCAGGGTAGTAATATATAAAATATAACAATAATAATATATGAAAATATTTCGACATTTTTAAGATAATTTTAAAACAAGAAATTACATTTAAGACGAATAAAAACATTTTAGTTTTTTTATTCCACATTTTTTCCATCGTGGATCATGTGGTTAACGTTGAGAACCACTGGTTTAAAATTTCAGTTTTGCCTTCATTGGCGGTTATTAACCATAATTTTATGTATGCATAAAAATATAACTAATTGTTTTTTATTTTTTTTTTATCAGTTTCGAACTATTCCGTCCTTCACAGTCACTTGTGTGCAAATATTAAAGGCACGCACACAAACGCAATGTTTGGTTATCGTAAATTGTAAGACCCTTTATATTCTTCATAGTGCTATAATATCCAACAATTAAATCCAAAGTGTTTTTTCGCTGATTGATTTTTCGACGATTAAAGTCTTATTGAAGTTTAGACTGTGAACTAGAATAATGTAAGTTATAAAGAGAGAAGATAAATTTATATATTGAATTGTGACTAAAATAACAGGCTTATGTGTCAACAATGCAGACAGGTACATCATAAATAATGCAGTTATTAACGCTTCCTAATGGAACCACTTTTAGACTCAACATTAGTTAATCCCTTTCAGCTTTAACTTTTGCTTTTGTAACTATGGCATTTCTCCTAAACACCTTTCAGTCGCTCTCTTTAATGCATCTTATTCTCTCTTGTCGTATACTCTTAAAAATGTTATTTACTTCCAACTTCGTCTGGTTCCATTGCATTCATTGCTAGTGTCTGTTGGATGGCTTGTTTTGTGTGTACCTAGGTAGGCAATGCGCGGTGGCTGGCTGACTGTCCGCTTCCTGGTATACTTGTATAATCTGTGTATGCTGTGTGTAGTATTTTTGGGTTATTATACTCCATTATACCTTACAACATACTATTAAATATACACACACACACATGGCAGACAAACACAAAAAATTAAATAAATACATACAGTGTTGGTAATAGCAATTGCACAAAATTAGAAAAATTCGAAGTTAGAATGTTTAAAGTCTGGTTCATTTTTATATTTTTTTTTTTTTTTGTTTTTTATCATATTTTGAAAACAATGTTTCGTTCATTTGAGTAGAAAACCCTTCGGGTGTACAGTATCAGATTAATTTGTATCAGATTTAATTTGATTTCTTCAATTTTGCTTCGTTTAAGCCATTTTCGCCTACTGAAAAAAGTTTTTTTATTAAGCACAGAAATGTCACACTTTAGATTAAATGTTCAATCAGTACTCGTTTTAAAACTGAATATTTTTTAAAGTTTTTATATTTAGTTTACATTCATTCAGTTTTAGTTCGCCTTTTAAGTGGAATTGAACTTTTACAAAAAGGGGTAGATGTTGCACTCCTCAAAAAAAGGATGATAAAAGATAATGCATTTTAGATTAAAGTATTTTGTAGGAAACCAATAATAAAGTTTTGTATGCTTAAAATATCAATAACTCAATTCGGATTATCCCAACAAACTATAAGCGCCTTACAATTGTTTTAGGGAACATTATAATTTGAATAATGTTATTACAAATTAAGACAAACTTCAGAATAGGATAAAACCATTTACGTTCCGTTTTTTAAATGTACATTGTGCATAATAAGGATCCGAAACATGGAACAAATGTTTAGCTGTCAATAATGAATTTTCTAAGTTCTACAAATAACATCAACAAATGACGCTCTTCAGCTTATTGAATATCTCGTAAGGTTATTATCCCATTTTTTATTGCAAAATGTTCCTACAACTAAACTTAATTGAATTATTCAAAAGTGTGCTATTTCTGTAACCAACACTGTATTGTAAATGTCTACGCTCACCATGGTGAACTAAACTCTCTTTCGTTTGCTCATGGCTCACTCTCGCTCCCGTATCTGCTGCATTCACCAACTGTACGTCTGCTTTGTTTTCCTGTTGTTGGTGTTTTTTTTTTTATATTTTATTGAACGTATGCCCTGTTCCCTGTTGCCTGCTACTGCCCGGTGTTTGTTTGTGGTTCTGCCTTATGCCTACGTGCAGACATCAATTCCAAACTGGCGACCGACAACGACAGCGACAACAAGCCAAACGAACAATCAACCCAACCGATACCAACCAACAGAAGGCCTTCTAAACAAATCTCCGAGCCCATAACAGTTCAGTTCTCTTCACGGCCTCAATGCATTTCGTTTAATATTCTTTCTTTCTGTCTGTAGTGTGTGCTTTTCATGTAATTTGATTTTTTTTTTTTTTTTTTTTTATATTTTGTATGCTCGCGCTGTGATTTTGTTCTTCTTACTATATTTGTGATGTTTGGAAGATACTCCTATGCTTCATATTATTTCATTTTAAAATGATGTGGATTTACTTTATATAATATTGTGTGTGTTTTTATGCCGTCTTCGTCGACGTCTCTTGGTATAGTGTTGACAGTGATTAAAATAAATCAAGTGGTTTCTGATAACTTATGCTCTGAACTACCGCTTCGGAGCCCCACTTCGCCGCTCCGAAGTAATTTTGTAATATTACAAAATGACCGATAATTGATCTGTATTAATCAGTTTTAAAATTGTACAAGAAATTAGTGTCTAATTTATGCAAAGAAAAGAAAACATTAAAAGCAAATAATATTTATACGTTAAATACCAGTCAAAGCTTTTGTCCAACTGTGATCGAACTACACACTCAAAGAGTAACCCTTATCTCTCTCTAATTGTACATATATGTATATGGATCTCTGGCTATTTAGGCTGGTCTTTCGTTCACTTGATTTCTTCATCGATTCTGAAAAAAAATTGTCAAGTACAAAATGATGATGATAGACACAGATACCAAAATGGATACTACACCTGCACCTGAAATAATCACATCCTTTGGCGCTAGCACGCAAAACAATAACAATATCGAAATTGTTGAGTATAAAGAGCATCGTAAGAACAAGAAAAAGAAGCGTGAAAAACGTGAACGCGAAAAAGATAAAGAACGTCGAGAAAAACATCATCGCGAGCATCGAGAACATCATCATCACCATCAACAACATCACCACCACAACTCAGCGTCTTCATCGCCTTCATCTGCAGCGTCCTCGATTTCGGCGACATTTTCAACAGCCTTAGTAGAGCCTTTATCGGCGGTGGGTTCTTCGAATGGTATTGTGACAGCAACAACAACGGCGACATCATATCCGCACAATTTAAAAATACGCTTCCTGCTTTCTGGGGTAAAAATAAAAATACAGTTTATTCACACTTTCTGAAGAACAAGAGCATTAATTTAAGGAGAAAATGAAATTTATTCGCAGGATTATTTCTTGAATCTTCTAGTATTATTTATTGTTTGATTCTGAAAATGATGATGACTAACTCAAAATTAAAAAAATGTTTTGCTATTGTTTTCTCTAAAACAATAATTTGCAGTGAACATCATTACCTACAACTTTCGAAAATCAGTTAAGCTTTCCGCTCAAAATTAAATCAATATTTTTCCCTCTGTTTTATACATTAAGTGATGACCCTTTTGAAGTTAGTACCCGATATATGTATGTTCTTCTTTAATATTTATCATTTTGACGAAATGTTATTTGCATGCTTGTTATAACAATAAGAAATAGTGGGAATGGTCTTGCGGGATGGTTTCATATTGTATTAAGTTCATAACACAAATAATTTCGAGTTCAGAACTATCCAGAAAGTGTTCTAACGTTAAGCAATTTTATTGTTGGAAAAAAGTGTTTCCCATGCTATAACAACAGCAATGACCATTTTAAGAGAGCAACATACCAAGCATAGTTGAAAATAAATTTAGGAAATCAAAACGGTAAAAAATGTAAACATTTATTTGAGCACTCCAACTAGTAGCAGCGCAGAGAAATCAAACAATCTAATCTCCGTTAAACAATAATTCTTTGAACATGCTGAATTTTTTTGTCCAATATATTGGACAATGTGACTGAAAGAGTTGAGTTAAAATCTGACACAAAACGCGGTATAGACTTTATAATTCTGAAAATTACTAAATCTGCACCGAATTTATGCTTCAATTTAGGGAAATTAAGGTTAATAGAATAAAGGCAATTTAGATTTAATAATTTCTAAATACTAAGGCCGATATAAATTGGGAAAAATGGCTAAATCTATGTTTTTTTTAGGTGGTTGATTTAAAATTAAAGAAAAAAATCAATAATCAACTTCTTTACAGGGTTCCGTCTAACTCCGAAATTTTACCAATCCATCTCTATGAACAAGGTTTCATGGTTTTAGCCCTCATTTGGATTAATTTTTTTTAATACATAAAAATTGTAAAATCTCGAGTTTTAATATTTAAATAAAACAGCAGTAAATATTTTTTACGTTTTGATTGAATTCATATTTATTTATGATTTTAGTGCAAACAAAAAATTATTTTAATTTTATTACATCCATAACTGAACATTAAATAAAAAGGATATAAGCATTTGAAGTCAAAAATGTCATCGATTTGATGACAAATCCGGATGAAGATTAAATATAAAATGTCAAGGATGCTAGTGTTAACTTAAACTGAGATAAATCTTTTTCTATTCAAGAGAAAGCTTTAAGTGTTTCATTCTTACTAAAAGAGTTTCATGTTCAGGGAAAGGTTTCATGATTTTACCTGTTTACATTGTCATTCGTTTCAGTTGGGGTATTAACTATGAGTTGTATTCCGTTTTGTATTGCGCATTTTTAATAAATTTGACATTTGTAGCTAATTTTTGACATTCTCGAAAAAATTGTTAAGATTTTACCTTTAATATTACTGTATGAAAATAAATTTTCACGAAAGTTATTTTTTTTTAGTTTTATATATTTCGGCCTGTTAAATTTAACTCGAGTTTAAGTCAATAAATAACATATCTGTAAGCTTGAGTTATTAGTTTTAATTGTATTAATTAATATTTAATAGTTATATAATATTAATAATTTAATGTTTTAGTATTTATTCAAGCTGACATAAATAAAATTATTTTAAAATATATACTCTCCTGTGTGCAAATAATACAAACTGAATACATTTTTTTTTTTTGGTTTAGCTTAAGGTAATTTTCAAAAAGAGTTGGGAAAAAAATGAACAGTTAAATTTGTAGTATAAAATTAAATTTTTTTTTATCTTTGATAAGTTGTGTTTGAATTGCAAAAGGTTAAATTTGTAGTGAAAATCATGTATTTACTTTCGAGAATAAATAAAAGCATTTTTTCTTTTAATAAATTTATCTTTTTTCGAAAACAAAATAAATTTAAAATTATAAATTTGACGAAGTCAAACGAAGTGTTTGCGTAGAAAGAGTAGGAGATATTGGTTGATTTAAAATGAACGAAATAAATTTTGAAAACAAACTTCTGCGTTTCGTTTTTATAAATGAAGATTTTAAAACGTACCTGTCCTCTAGAACGTACTTCATAACTCTTGAAAAAAATGCACGTCAATGGGATACCGATTGACTAACACAAAAAAAACAACATTATATACCTCTCTATTAAATTAGTATAGATTTCAATTTGAATGAATTTATTATTCTGCAAATGCCACTCTTGGCGCCTAAAAAACATGCGGCACATTATTTTAATAGTCAGTTAATACCCAGATGTACTGAAGAGTTCTTAAAAAGTTGTACCCTAAAATGTTCAATGAAATGCATTCACACTACCTACCTATGTTCACTTACATCTACACTGAAAACTTAATAACCATGTATACCATATTTTTTTATAAAAGGATGTCTTGAAAAAAAAAAAAAAAAGTAATTCATCCAAATTGAACCTCTTCTGAGACAGCTGTTTCTTGTTTTATCAATTTTAAATTCATACTTCCTCCTGTTGGTCTATTTTGTTGATGCTTTGTGGCAAGATCACATAGCAGCTGCAATATATTCGTATTCTTGCTTCACATTGAATGAGCTAGGTACACTCTGCATGTGTCTTGAGAAAATCAATTAAGCTTAAAAAACATTTCAAATTCAAACAAATTCGAATCTATGCAAAATAAAAAAGTTGGCTATAAATTTCAAATCAAAATATTGCTAAGGGTTAAAAATTGAAGGTACTTTAAAGAGAGAGGTCATGTTCCATTGGGGAATTCGATATGTATGCAGTTTATTGTTGTGTCTTTTTTATTTTTGTTTAAAAAACTACCCTTAATTTTCGAATTATTGAATAATAAATAAATAAAAAGGGGTTTCAGTCAGTTACTTCAGCTTAGTACTGCTTGCTGCTGTCGTATTTATTTTTTGTTTTTGTTTTCAATAGACCGACGGACGACGGCAACAGTCGCGCGTGCTGTGTTTCTTCTTTGGTAACAACTGTTGGTCGATGTTGCCACAGAGAACATCTGCACAATATTATGGCTATATATAAAACATGAATTTCGTTATATACCATTTTTTTTTATTGTTGCACATGTTATTTTCAACAATTACTACAAATCTATTGCAGTTATAACCTTAAAAATTTCCTTTTTTTCTCATTATTCGTTTGATTCATTTTTTTTTTAACTAATAGTGGTTTTCCTGCACCTAAAGTAGTAACCACAGAAGACGTCATTATTTTATCATTTTGTTTTGGTGTGTTTGTTCTTAATGTATTTCATTGAACTCTACTCAGCGGGTGTTGAATTTTATTTTACTGTATGCTTTATTAGCATGTGGCATTCACACAAACGTCTCATGAGTACACGTACTTTTGATACCGTCTATGCTTCAAAGCATAAATTGTCGTTGTTTGATGCATGCAACCGCACGGCAAAAATATAAACATACATACAGTGTGCGTGTATGTGTGTTTTCTATTTTTTTTTTTTTTTTTTTTTTTGCAGAATTTGCTATGTTAAGTACAAAATATAATTAAATTGATTATAGTTGACTGAATGTTGTTTACTACAACTTGCAACACTGTGTATGCAATGTTGCTCTTGTGTTCGTTTCTCTTAATTATATCCAATTTCAGCTGGCCTCTCTTAAATGTGACTCGAAGCGTGTGTTGATGTAATATTTTTCTTTTATAACAATTAGTTTTTGTTTGTTTTCTATGCATTGTTGTCACCAGAAATTTTTCGAATTTAAAAAAAAAAAAAAGGAAGGCACATTCCCGATAAAATGTGGTGTAAGACCCTAAGTTCTTATTTTAAAAAACATAAAATGAGTATATTAGTTTTGTCACTCCGTTTGCAACACCCATAAGGAGGTGTGGTAGATATAGAAAAGTATATATATTCTTGATCAGCATCACCACCCGAGTCGATTTAGCCATGTCAGTCTGTCCGTCTGCCTGTCTGTAATCACGATTACAGCCGTAATTTTTAAGCTATCATCACGAAATTATATATTTCGATATTTAAGCTTGTTTCTAAAAAAATAAAAATCAAGTTCGAAAATGAGCCAAATCGGATGAAAATCACGCCTACCTCCCAAGAAAGTGACTATCAAAACGGTAAAATCCCTTAGGATTTCACAAAAATGCATACATACACTTGAAATTTAGCATATAAGCTTTGATATTTAAAATGCAATCTGAGTATGAAATCCAACCAAATCGAATGAAAACTACGTCTACCTGCCATACAAAGTGACTTTATCAAAAAAGTAAAATCTTTCAAATCAATTGAGCTTTGATATTTAATATGCTTTGACTATGAAATCCAACAAAATCGGATGAAAACCACGCCTACCTCCCATACAAAATATTTTATTTGCTGCTTTAGACTTTCAATTTACTTTGGTTCGGCCGCACAGTGTGAGATTTTGCCAATCTGGAGGGACTTAATGCAAAAAAAATATGCTTCAAATTTAATGATTTTTGGGTAAATGTTAGAAAAATGTCCCTTTGTTACGAATATCAACACAAAACAGAATGAAAATAAAAACATCATCGAGATAACGGTAATCAAACACGTGCTATTGAAAAGCGAGTAAAAACAAGTTTGACTGCTTAATAAATTCGCAAGTTTGAAGCGATCAGAAGTGAGTCGTGAGTGCATTGTTTTTAAAAAAGTTTTTTTTTTCTTAAATTATAAATAGTTTGAGCATAACTTTTTCAATAATGTTTTCTTAATATTTGCTCTGGAATATTTTATTTAATTTACTTCATCATCCGCTAATAAATAAGAACATTTTTAAAAATTGTGTATGTTTCATATACTGCAACTTTTATAATTGTGTTCCACGTTCTTACCATATAGGTGATAAGCGTGTGAAGTCCCAAAACTGATCTGAAGAAAAAAAACTTGCAAAAATTTTGCACAAAGGCCCAATTTTTGACCATTGGGTGAAATATCGCGGGAGACACTATTTGATGTTTGGTTAAGGAACATCAAGTCTGTAGGACTGGAATTGGTTTTAAAATGCGTTTAAGCAACTTCTGGACGAGTGCAAACAAAAATTTACTGAGGGAAATTTGTCAGACGAAAGTATTTTTTCTATATCGTTGATATCTCTTCAACTATGCTCAACAATTATAAAGGGAAAAATGAGGGAAAATAAAGTTAAAGTATCTGATAGGAAGAAGGAAATTCAAAACAAATTAAAACATGAAATGAGCCTTTTAGTGGATATGCCAAAACAAAAAATCGGCAATAAAAATGACGGCAACTCTGCCAGAAGATTTTTAAAGACGCAGAAAAAACTTACGTTGATACTCCATTAATATAAATGCGTTTCAATGCTACACAAAAGAAACCACACAATTTTATTTGTCCGAATATTCGTGGTTCAACATGCCAATAACTGTGCATATAATTTTGTACCATGGAAATGATATAATCTATTTCTGCATTCTACCCATTGGCAATTTTTCCGAAGAAGTCCTGGAGTCCAGGTAAAATATACGAAATTACCGAGAATTGTACACTAGGAAAACATTACGAGTTAATACATAGGCTGCTTATTTCATCCGACCCATTAATATGTCGTATACGTTATTACTACACGCGGAGCTTTATCCACGGAAGTGGTTGCATTGTTATCGGATCATCAAACTTTCGAAGAACGTTCTGATTCAGACTAAATTTTCAACTTTATACCATTTTACGTTCTTCTTTGACAAATAAATAAACTATGCAAAATAAACAAAAAAGTGAAATATTAAACAAATAATCCCTTTGTTTAAATCCACAATGATTGTTTTTGGTTTTTTATTTTTATTGGCAGTAGCTCTCTTATTTTAAATTGGTATTACAACTAGTATTATAATGTTTTTTAAACAAAGACAGGGGGATTTGTATGGGAGGTGGGAGTAGTTTTTGTCCGATTTAGCTGATATTCGAACATAAATTCATCATGAACAATAAAAGTATATACACCAAATTTCAAGTCGATATCTTTCAAACTACGGCTGCAATTGAATTAAGTCCCTCCAGATTGGCAAAATCTCACACTGTGGGCCGTGGGGGTATTTTAACTTCGGCCCAGTCGAAGATAATTTCTTACTAGTTTTAGAAAAATTCAGCTATTATGAATAAAAATTTTAATATGAACAATATATTTACTTTAGTACAATTTGTATTTATTGTGATTATACGTGAAAAATATAAAAAACACGTCTTTGGATCTCGTTTTTTCATATACATATTTTTTCATTTATGAATGCTTCTTCATTATTTGCATCATCGCTATAATCATCATTAACAAATTTCACTATCTACACCTATGGACAAAAAATAAAGACACTTCCATTTTTTACTTTAATTTTAAATAATTGCATTTTAGATATGTATATTTCCGAAATTATTTGGAATACACATTGAAAGAATGTTGATGGACAGAAGTCCGGAATCGGATTCAAGTCCTGGAATTGGCTTGGCCATTCAAGAAGATAAACTTGATTCTCATGGAACCAATTCTTTACTAATCGAGAAGTCTGTTTGGAGACGTTGTCTTGCTGAAATGTCCATTTAATTGGCATATTATCTTCATCATAAGGTGACATAACATTCGTTAATATTTATCTGTACCCCTCTGATGTCATTATATTTTCTATATGGAATATAGAACCGACTCCGAATCAAGGGAAACAACCCCAAACCATCATATTTCCGCCTCCATGCTTGACTGTTTTCTTTGTGTATTGAACATCGAACTCCTTGCATTTTGGACGTATCACACTCCTTTGAGCATCATTGCCATACAAATTTATTTTTGTTTCGTCGCTCCAATGACTGTGATCCTTAGCAAAAGAAAGTCTCGTCTTAATATTTTTTTTGCGAAGAAAGGGAACTTGTTGAGCCATGCGTCCATGTAACGCAGCTTTCACCAAGCGACGCCGAACAGTTCTAGCACTGAATGACAACGTTTCCAATTTCCGCAGAAATTAGTCTGGACGATTTAAATGGGTCTTTTTTTGAAAGAGTCACAATGCGGCGATCAGTTGAATTGCTTGTCTTACGTGGTCTTCCACGGTTCTCTTTCTCCGATTTCTGCCGAAAAACGTTTTGAATAAAACCAAGAGACCGTCCCATGATTTCTGCAATCTGTCTTAAAGATGTTCCGTCGCTACGGAGTCTCAAGGTCATCTAAATAAGATTTTGATGTCTTACCTTTATCTAGTTGCTCTTTTATTCAAAAAAACTGTATCAAATTAAAATATTGATTTAGTCCCGGCAACAATAATTTTTAGTAAAATATTGAAAAGTACCTCAGGTGTATTTATTATTTTGTCCAAGCAATTTTCTCACTTTTAACATAAATGACGCGGTTAACGGAATTTCTGCGAACTACGCGATTTGATTCAACATTAAAAAGAGCATAGTTACTTCCAATAAAAAAATATTTGTCAATTATGTTGCCAAATAATAAAATTTAATGTAAATTTCTATTGGGCGGTGAAGTGTATTTATTTTTTTGTCCATAGTTATATTTCATCATCTTCACCGTGATTCGTTTCTGTTTCCGGCATCAAGTATATTAAGAACCCACCCTACTATATCATTTTAAGTGAATAATTGTGTCAGACGTGCCACGCTCCATTGTCCAATTTAGACCATTTTTTCTTTTCAAATTTCTTCGACTCCAGCTTTATAAGTACCAAAATATCACGGTTAGGTTTTGAAGTTACTTTTGCAATCCCAGCCGATTTTTTATTTTTTTTTTTTTATTTTAAAGTTGTTTTGTAGGTGCCACGGTTGGTTCTTGAATATTTTGTTGAATTAGTTTTGACAATACTCAATAATTCAAGTTTGGAGTTGAGTAACAACGGGTACGCTTTTTATGCATTTGGAGAAATAAACGGAATATTTTTCGAGTCGACGAGTCTTTCTATATTAGTTCATTTGGAACAATAAATAATTTCTTTTTCTAATATTTGCCTGTAAAAAAATATCTATCACTTTGTCAATTTCATTTCTTATCTACTGAAGATCATAGTTTTGAAATGGTTATTAAATTTCTGCATAGGAAGTTATGATCTTTTGAGCTATGGTTACCATGTCAGAATTACATTTACATTTGGGATAGTTTTACATTTTGGGAAATAATTTAATGTTCAATTGAATTTAGTTCACTTATTAGCTTTTCAAAGTAAGTGGACCGCAGAAATCACAGAAGACTACTTATGTGTTTGTGTTACCGGCCTACAAAACAGCTGTCTAGTCTGCTGGTAGATTGTTTTGTAAAGAACTATGCTGTCGTAGCAACCTGTTACACCATTTCACATAAAGCTTAAAATATTATTCCTAAAAAACAAACAAAAATATATTATAAAGAAAGATACAGTAGTTTCGACTAGGTCGTAACACAAGACGTAGAATTATATAATCCTTAAATTAGAAACAATCGAGTTATACACCTCTTATTGATACTAAAACATAGAAAAAGTTGGTAAAATTTTTGAATTTTTTTTTCATATCATATACATATTAATAATTTATTAGTCAAAAGATAGTTTAAATTATTACATACCATTTTAAATACTAAAGGCTTTTTATACAGTACAAGATGAAATTTAATTGTCATTATTGAAAATTTTTATTCAAATTGGCTTATGATAGGAAAAGTAGGAAATATATTTGTGACAGCATGTCGATACAGGAACTTCCCAATGTTGTTGAAGATATTTCAGACAAGAGGTTCAAGTTGTAATTTAAATTCATAAAATTTACATTGTTCACTTAGTAAACGCAAATTTAACGAAAAAAATTGCACAATTATTGCAACTATTTGCGTAAACTTGCATAAACTTTTACCTTATTTCCTTTCAGTTCTTCTTTGCTTGCAAACTACATTTTTTATATAGGAAAAATCTATCTAGTTGTATTGAGGAAGGTTGTACTGTAGTTGCTTTTTTCTCCACCCACAAATTTTGACTCTATACTGTGTGGAATTGTATGCCGCGGAATTTTCGTTTCTACAGCATGCTAAGCTTTAAACAAAAAACCTATCCGCAAAGCAAACAGAAACATCAAATGCTAGTTTTATATATTTTTTTTTGTTCAATTGGCAGTGCCCTCTTGCTTCAATCAGCAACACTCAGTACATACAAATATTCTATTATATACAAGAACCCATGCAGTCGATAAATAGGTAGCAACCTTAAACAAGAACCATGCTCAAAGCAAACAGAAACATCAAATGTTGGCTTTATATTTCATGTAATTGTGTAAAATTTATATAAGTTAGAGAGTTCAAACATGAATTTTTCTCCCAGTGAGGATCAAGCAGACTAACAAGTGCTTACATCAACATTGTACAATCAGTACTTTAGGCACACCAAAGGCTCAAAGTGTGACCTAAAAACGCTATCAACCGCAGCTTGATCACTATCAACCGCCCTACTAACCTCCGAGAATGACGTAATTCTACATCAAAAATATTTTTAAATAAAAATGTGTGGAGTTAGATTTTTGCGGAATTAATTTTTTGTGAGATAATAAGGACTTTTAGGTCAAGTTCTTCTTAGGTGCTTTTGAAAAAAGTGTGCGTTATAACTGGTTTTTGATTATCATATGAACTGCTATGATTTTTCTTTTCTTCTATAAACTCATATGTCTATGATTCTATGATAAAAAGAAAGTATTAAAACTTTACCCCCTACAGTTAAACTTATAATTTTTTTGTCCACTTTCACAAAAGCTAGTCAAATACTTATATATGTTTAATTTTACATATAACGAGTCCAATGCGAGGATGATATTCTTACAAAATAAAATGTTATCTGTAGAAATTAATAGTCTTGTTTACATCGTATTTCCGTATTTCCTCGTATTCCTCATTCACTGTAAAAGAAATCCGTGCAGTATTAACCCGATTTAATGAGGATAATTATGAATTGATGATTTTTTCATTGACTAATGAAAACAATTTTATAATGAAAACAAAATCAATGAACAAAAAATTAAAAATAATTTTTTTTGTTCATATAAATGCGGGAAAAGAAAATTAATGCAAATTTTATTATGAACTGTATTCATTGAATAAAAATTAGGCATTATTCTGAAGAACGACAAATGAATAATAAATCAATTATTTTAAATTAAACTTAAATTCATAATTTCATTCAAAACACTTTTTTGTATAAATTTAATGCATTCTTATGTTGTTATTCAGTTGTACTTAGAGTTCTGAACTCTAAGTGATAAAATTTACAACGCCTCGTGCTACAAACAGGCTTAGCAGAACCTTTATGAATTATTTTAAGGTGAATAGGTGGTAAAGCAGTCCATTTGAAAGAAACGCAAGCACATTCTTTAGTTTTAAATTGTTCACTTAAAAGGTCTCTAGTTCAAGACTTTACTCAAACAGTTTTTAGTTTCTCTCAAACTTTCATGAATTTTTGTATTTTTCTTCTAATATATTGGTTTTTTTATTAACTGCATTTGCTTGCTCTAACTGAATTTGTGGTATCGTATTCCCGAATAATATGGAACGAATATATTAGCTTGTCGCTGAATCGTTTGTTTTTCCTTTTCTTCTCTTTTGATTGTCCTTACTAAATTACGCAGTGCAGGAGCAAAAATATGTAAACATTTTTTTGCAGAATTTTAAGATGTATATTGTACCATCTAATGTGTTTATTTTTTACTTTTATACTTGGACTTTTTATAGTCATATAAGCGAAATATTATGTTATTTTGTCATCAGCCTAAATGTTGAACGTTGACAAAACTTTCAACTTTCGTTTTATATTATGGTGGTAAACCCTTGGAATGATCCATTCTTATGGCACACTCATAAAGACTAATAGTCTTAAAGTCTATTCACTTAATTCACCTAAAATCATTTATTTTTGTAAATAACATACAATAAGTTGAAAAAAGTCTTAAGAAATCTTTTCAAAATGCATTTGAAAAATGTTGTTTGCAAATTGTAAAATAAATTATTCATATATCTTGTCAAAATAATAAAGCAATGATATCCAATTTTGCTTTATATAACTTTTCTTTTTACGTTCTTTAACACTTTCTTTTATCTCGATTACAGCAAAAGACTTCATTAAGCCCGCCAACACATCAGTCAGTCATTGAGCTACAAAATGTCAGCCCCAATTCAACACAGATTTCTTCGGGCTCAATAACATCCGCACCATCAAGCTCAACTGTTCCCTCCTCCACAATAACTTCAATACCCAAACAAATAACGGCAAATAGCGGCACACCATCCGTTGATTCCAAGACGACATCGTCATCAAATCCGAATGCTTCTAATGCACCATCTTCATCATCACCATCTGTGTCGCATTCTCAAAAAGTCAGCAGCTTAACGTCTTCTGCCCCAACGACGAAGGATTATCATAGGGATGATCGAACAGCTTGTTCTACTCAGGCCAGTATTGGTACAACAAACACATCAAATGCTACGCCACAATCGACTGGTAATAGTTCTGCTTCTGGAAATGCACCCAGCCTGTATGTTTCAGTACCACTATCAACAGCCAATGTACCTGGAATAAATCTGCCGTCATCAACTGCTGCGGTTGCAACAATGCCCAGTGGTTTAACAGGTATTTTTTTAAATGTTAATTTTTATCCAACAAAGAAATTTTATTTAAATATTCTCCTTTCTTAAGATAACAATGTTACGCCATTGCAATCTGCGCGATTAGCCTCAGTCGGGCAGCAAAACTTGAACACTCTATCGACGAATCAAACAATGTCAACAACGTCAACACCATTGGGCGTAAGTAGTAGCGGCAATCTAATAGAACGCCAATCACCACGTGTTCATCATCAGTCTCCAGCACTTTCTGAACACGGGATCGGCAACAGCAGCTTTTCTGCAATGCAGTCACCATCGGCGGCGCATGGTGTTATACATCAAAGTGGAAAGTCGCCTTCATCAAATATTGCAACTTCTGGTGCAACAGGACTTACAGCGTCGACCACCGAAAGTGGTAACCTTAAAATTAGTTATGAGAAGCAAGTTTCACGTGTCTCACAATTACAAGAACAGGAATCAGCACCAGTACGTCGAAGCAGGTTTGTACATCTTAATTAAAGTTACCGATTATTATACTGACTGCATGCAAAATAAGACATTTTTTCATTCTATATATTTTCCTTTAAAATTGTTACTAACGAAACCCTTTATTGTACATATATATTTATATGTAAATGCTTATGCATATATATAGATGTATATAGTATTAATATATATATATATTTGTTTACGTTGTTTTCATTTGTGTTCTGTTGTTGCTCATTTATCTTACATTATTTTAATACACATCAATTGATCTTCGCGTAATTTTTCTTTTTATATTAATCCGACGCTTCAATATAATATCTTCGAAATAACATATTTTAAAAAGCTCTACATTGTTAATTGCTACCATTTCTTCTCCAATATCGTTCTCTCTAAATCTTATATCAACTCATTTTTCAATTTGGGTGATATTTTTTAGACGTAATCCTCGGGATTTAACAAACAAATGACATTATGAATGAAATATTAAAATAGTAAAATAAAAAATATCAAGAAATGGCACTAAAAATAGTTACTGGCACTAAAAAATTATTAAAGTTCTCAGTAATATGTTTGAAAACATTATTGAATGTGGTTAGTTCTCAATAAGAATCGTTAACAATAAACAATTGTTCACTGTACAAAAACCCTCCTTTTTCTGCTTCGTTCTAAAACTGCGTAAATATTAATCTGTCCTGTTCTGCAATTCGGTTTTGCTCAGAAATAGCTTTATTTCCGATCTTAAGTGTTCTGCATTGGAAATTGTATTCTCACTTAAAGAAATAATCGCAACCTTTCATTCTTTATCAAGAAAAAACAATAACGATAATCAAGACACGAGAAGCATTCGGTTTTTGTATGAGAGATAGAAGTGCTAATCGTTTCGTTTTTGTCGTTCGTACCTTGTTTCGTGATACAGCATGATGTGGTAAGAATTCTAGAATTCCATTTAACAGAATTTTTGATTAATTTCATACCATTGTTATAGTAATATGGTAACAATAATATCTATAAAAATTAGAAAAATAATTGCAGAACACCGCTTCAAACGGGAAATTTTTAATTCACTTTTTCAAAAACGCTTTAAATATTGTAACTTAAATTTTTAACATTCTTTCAAAGGTATTGAATTTAATTTTCGTTTTTTTATAAAATTTATTTTTTTAATCCAATTTTATTTCTCTTTATTTCAAAGTCAAAATGAATCATTTCGAATTTTTTTGAAATATGAACTTACACATTAATACTAAAATTACATTAATATCGTTCATTTATAAAAAAAATGTTCATACCATAAAAATCAATTTTTTTCTTCTTATTTATTTCTTTTTCTCTTTACGCAAAATTTTAATTGCAATTTTAAAAATGAAATCACTTTTAATAAAACAAACCACAAAATATAAATTGAAAAAAAAATATTATACTTAACATTGAAAAAAAAAATTTTTTTAAATATAAAAAAAAAATAAAAATCGAAAAAAATTCTCAATACAAGAGCACGATCTGGTGAGAGCGGTTTATCACAATCTCTTCTGCAACAGCAGCAGCAGCCACAACAACAAACCGGGCTTAAATCTACATCACGATCGGGTAAAAAACGAGCAGCAGCAACGGCTGCAGCCTCACACTCCACACCGTCGGCAAGTGGCGGAAAATCCGATCAAGCGCCCATAGAAAAATTACAAAAGTCGTCCTCCAAATCTTCAAACAACTCATCGCCAACTCAACATTTTCGCTCTGAAAGAACTACATCGCCAGCTGCACCTTCACCACTTACTCTACCACCACCCAACACCAATCTTAATTTAACAACACCTTCACCAGCGCCATTAACTGTGCCAACAGCTTTACCATCGCCAAATCCTATACCACACCAAAGGTCCTCAAGTAACAGTGGTGTAAAGCATAGTAACAATAATAATAACAACAGCAACAACACCAACACAAATGAAAACACTCTGCTTCAAAATAATTTACCCACTTCTAAGATTACCATCACCACCACCACATCCTTTACTGCTGTATCCATAAGTGCACTAACAACAACAAATGTTGCTGCTATGGCCACAACAGCAACAGCAACTGCAACTACTTCTCCCGTTACAACTAGCAATGTTTCGGCTTCAAATCTTTCCACTAATAATTCACAATCTTATGTTGACAAATCCAATAAACCACTAAGTACTGTTGGTAGTAGTAATAGTAGTTGTAGTAGTAATAATAGTAACAATTGTGAAAAGACAACAACACAAAATGCTGAAAATGTTGGCGGCAACATTACGGGTGGAATGTTGCCCACTACAGCTGTGAAACCTTTAAATAAGAAACTTTTGCGTGCACAGCAATCACACTATCAGCAACAAATTGCAGCACAACAACAGCAACAACAAGAACCGAAAAGTACTGCTAAAACAAATAATTCTAGTTGTTCTACTTCAAATTCCTCTACTAACCCTGCTGCTGTTAGCTCTGCAACTAAAGCACAACAACATCAGCAACAGCAACTGCAGCAGCAGCAAACTTCAAATAATGATATAATCGAAATAGTGCAATTAACTAACCCTTCAACAACTTCTTCTGCTTCTTCTTCTCTTTCTATAACCCAAAACACAACAACCCTTACAAATGCAATAACAACAACAAATAACCCTAATGCCACAACAACCACAACTCTTCCAATAACAAATAGAACCCCTGATAGTGGCATCTTTTCTTCGTCGTCTTTTAACTTGAGCTCTGGAAACACGAACACATCCTCCTCTACCGCTTCGAACGTAGGGGCAGGTCACAACAATGGTGGCGACTTAAAATTTTGCTATGAAGCTCAACCCAATGTGGGTTCATCCTCTTCAATAACACCACCTACTGCAGTCGATGCAAATGCAACGACTACAACCATAAAAGATTCACCACCGAGTTCACCTGGTTCCGAAGCTGGCTCATTAAAGAAACGTGGACGTAAACCAGCTAATAAGCAAAATCAACAACCAACAAACACCGAGATCAACACACAAACAGTCAATAATGACTTAAAGGATGTAAAAGTCTTTCAAAACGGTGCTGGCAGTGCTGCAGAAACACCAATACTCTTGGCGCAAACAGCTAGACATATGCTGGGCAATCAATTGAATCCAAATAGTAGCGTTGCCCAAAAATTGTCCGATCAGTTGCACATGGAAATCCAGGATCATAGCGTTTACACGTTAGAATCAGTCACACCACAATTTGTTGGTGTGCCTTTTCCGGGTAAATTGGTAAGTAATTGCATACTCTCTTTACACTAACATTTCATCTTATCTTATCTATACCTGGTTGATTATAGCGAACATCAGGATCTACAGCATCATCATCATCATCGGCCTCAACACCTGCTCCAGCTACGCCAAGTGCTGGCGCAACATCTTTAGCCTCAATGTTCGGAAGCGGCATAAATGGCAACTTGGCCATACCACAAAGTCTTGAGCAATTGCTGGAACGTCAATGGGAGCAGGGCTCACAGTTTTTAATGGAACAAGCTCAACACTTTGATAGTAAGATTGTGAATTTCGTCGCTTCAATATTAATTAAAATACTTCCTTCTTCATAGTTGCATCTCTGCTATCCTGTCTTCATCAGCTGCAGTCAGAAAATGTACGTTTGGAGGAGCATGTTACAAGTTTGATTGCACGACGCGACCACTTGTTGGCAGTTAACGCACGCCTGGCTATACCATTAAATGCAAATACAACCCAAAGCCAAGGTAAGTACTGCCGTGTTAATAAGCAGTAGCGTATCAGCATGTACGAGAACACTTTCAAGAACGAAGCGCCCAAGAAGTGCTCAATAATCGTCAATCTTTAAGAAACTGTAGATACGCTGCTTCCTATTATCCAACGCCAGAATAAACTGAAGTTGGGCGAGACTGTGCAGTGTAAACTATATATTATGCACGTGTGCACGCTAGTTTAATAATATAAGCTTATATTTATTTCATGCAATTTCATACAGCCATCAAATTCATTGAAAATTCTTTGTTTTCTTTACTGTCAATATTAATAAAAAACATTTTATTTTGTAACCAGTTAATATTTTTTGATGCTTCATTATACTACAAACTTATATATAAAAAAAATTCTCTATGCTTTTATATAATTATTATTATCATAATTATACAAATACATATTATCTATGTACAAATTATAAATATGTTTATACTACACTCTTTTATACACATTTTCCCTCTACTTGTATCTTTTTGATATGAATTTGGCTTAAACAATAAAAACAAAATCAATTTTAAGTTAACAAAGAACTTTATTTAAGCAACTTATTTTTTTTTTTTTTTATAAAATAAATTTAAAAAATACACTCAAATAAAATTTAAATTTTTATTAACACTTCTTCAAAATGCACTCTTTTTAATTTTAATCTAAATACATACATACATATCTCTTTATTCAATTCTAGGTACATGTCTTTTATTATATTTAAAACTATCAAACATTTAATATAGTTGAAGATTGTATATTAATTCAAAAAGGTGTTTGCTTTTAAATATCTGTTATTTCTGAGTTTCTATGTGGATTTTGTCTTTGACTAACTGAACACTATGCTAAACTTTTCTCAGATGCAAGGGTTTTTTGGTTTGTGATTTCCTTGTTCATAAGAGGGGTTGTACATCAGCTGATTTAACTATGAAATGTACTTAGTTTAATATATCACGGAGGATGAGAAGGGAGCTTGATATAATGCGTCCTAAATTCCTGTTTAAGACATTCCGCCGTACCAGAACTTTCGTATTCGTTTTTGTAAAAATTTGACGTCAGTGTTTCAAAATTATGAACTATCTTGACCAAATATTATTTCTTTCATTAAATTAAAATAGTGAATAAAAAGCAATCATCAACTATGTATCTAACGTATATACACACAGAACTCACAGACTGTCAAAAGCGGCCGAAGTCTGCCTGTATAGGCCACTTTTTACATGTATTTCGTTGCATCGATTTTACTATCCAAAAACGCTGCAAATGCGGTTTCAGAAGTTTCACTTCAAAAGATTGTTCGTTACGAGATACTAAAAAGTGACCATTCATAAGACAAAACAAATTATTTAAATTTATCACTCCAGTGGTAAACTCAATTCACAAGAAAAAGTAAAAATAGTTTTAATCGAGCTGATAGCTGCATAGTTCTTATGTTTCCTTCTTTGAACTTTGAAGTAATGACTCACTAATACTCGTGTTCCTTGACTTTTTTGCCCAACGCACCAAAATCACCATTGTTTTATTAACTTGATTTTTTTATAAGAAAAGTTAAAACTATTCAAAGAAAAATACTGACCAACTGAAAGTTAAATATTTTAATATTTTCAAAATTTGCATCATCCCTTATAATATCATCAAAGAATTTATATATAGCAACCAGTAGCATCTCATAATGTTACAATCCCAAGCGTATCATCAGTAGGTACCTCAGTAACATTGGCTACAATTACAGCAACAACATCTGTGAACGTCACAACGGCTGTTGCTGCAGCAGCATCACTGACTACAGCCGCAACAACATCTGTATCTGCAACGACAAATGCAAGATTGCCTCCGATAAGTTCGGCTTCAGCATCATCAGTCGGTTCATCTCGTAGTAGCAGCTCGGCGGTACAACCGGTGACCCATCAACAACAAATTGCTTTAATGGAAAATGGCATGGACTTTCGACAGAGCACAGCACCATCATCTTCCGCTTCAACAACGACTGTCGTTGCAGCTGCTGGGACAACAACTTTATCGGCACCAGTGGCCGCATCAACACAGCAACCGCTTGCAGCTGCTGGAGTCATGCCCTTGAGTCTGAGGTAATTGCTGGAATTGTTAAAGTGGTCGTTTAAATTAACGTTATCTTACACCCAAAGAAAAAATTTAATTTTTCAAAGTAATATCATTTTGAATACAGTTTTGTTAAAAATTGTTGAATATATGCCAAACTCACAAAAAAAAAAAAAAAATAATGGGAGTGCTGATCTCATAGGCTTTCAAATAAATAGTGAGCATGATGCGGTGAATTTTTATTAATTAAATATAATGCAGCTCTTTCAGTTCAGTTTCTTATATAACTATGGCTGTGTTCATTTGTATTTTGCTTATGAATAAAAAACTACACAAAAATTCTATAAATTTCCGATTGTCCATAACTTCCAAGAGTTATTTCTGAGTGATACTCGTATAATGCAAGTCGTTATTAGCAATCGACATTAAAGCGACTAAATCGAAAAGAACCTTGTTAAATTGCTTAGGTATTAAAAATTCACTGATTTGGTTAGGTGAATATTTTTGAAATTTTGTCAAAATAGAAAAAGTTATTTCTTTGAGTGTACTTTAATTTTTCGTGCAATTTATGTTCGAAAAATTTGTGAGTATTCTATATGTTTTTCTTTGTACGTAGACATTCATCATCAATTCATTCAAATTATTCCTCCACGTCAACGTCAAGTGCAAACGTATCCTCAGCTTTACAACATAGTAGTGGCAGCAACATACATGCAGCAACAACGCTGCAAACAATTGCTACTGCATCTACATTGTCTACAACTACTACAACAAGCGGTCGTGCCACACAACATAGTCAATCCCATCAACAACAACAGCAGCAGCAACAACAACAACAACAACAGCAGCAGCAGCAGCATCTTCATCATCATCAGCAGCAACAACAACAACAGCAGCATCATCACTTGCAACATTCCTCTGCAACGTCATCTGCAAATATGCATAATCAGCAACAATCCCATCATCTGCACCAGCAACACTCGCATCATTCGCTTCATCAGCAACAACAGCAACATACACACATTCACCCCGCACATACACATGCAACAACACATATGCACACATCGTCGCATATGGGACATCACGATCTGCATCCCATGGCGACAGCAATACGCGTGGGCGGCAGTAATGGAGGTGTTAGTGGTGGCAGTGGTGGTGTTGGAGGCAGCAGCGCTGGACGAGGTGGGTCATCGATAGCGATCGGTGGTGGTGGTGTTGGTGTTGGTAGTCGAGGTGTCCCCGGAACGGAAGGCACCTCCACATATCATACGGTGTATAGTCATCAGGTAGTGGCAATATGTATGAATGTTGTGGGTGGGTCTAAATGTTTCTGTTCAAATACTTCATTCAATCTCTGTTCTCTTTCTTTATGTTGCATTTACGTTTCTCAATTCGAACAACATTTTTGACATTGCAACTCATATTAATTCCAATAATAAAGCAAATATATCAGGCACAAGAACTTAATTCATATAATTCGGTGCTTATCCTTTGATGTGCATAAAATTAGCTCCGCCATTTATGGTTTATAATTAAACCATACAAATTAAAACAAAAAAAAAATCTGCTGCAATGATTTATGTATATTATTTTTCTAAGGTGATACGTTTTAGGTGAAGTTGACACCACCATTATTTTTTCAGATATTCGAAAATTGACCTGTCATTGACACGCCATCTTGTCAAGTATCCTCGATTTATGTAAGATCGGCTATCGTAATTCTTGAGTTTGTTTTGACGTCCTTCTGTGTTATGAGTAAAAAATTGTTAACAACAATGTTCTGATTATTATGCCAAGCAAAAAATGCATTATTTCCATTTAAACGGCGTGAGCCACATTTGCTGACCCCAAATGACGCTCAAAAAAGCGCTTCCCGTTATTCGTGAACCTGAAATTGCACATGAACCCAAGCACATCACAGTAGCATTTTCGATTTTCTGAAAAAAATGAACAGCAACCACCTCATTAAAATCATATCAAATCTTTTTCCAATGCGACACATAAGGTAAATCGTAAAAGATATTTAGGTATATATAATTATAAATCAAAAAAGACGGACCGATTATTATGTACATTATGTTTTTGTTGGTTTTTCGAAATAAAATATTTTCATGATTCATAAAATAAACAAATAATAAATGGGGTGTAACGAAATAATATCATAGGTCCTTTGAATATTCCTAAAATACTGTACATGGGAGAAAAAACATTCATTAACATAGTTTTTTTTCACTTATTAAATAGAAAATAAATTTAAAAAAGTTGATTTGCAATTAAAACTTCATAAATTCAAATTTATCCACAAATATACAATCTCACATATCTACAATACAATACAATAAGAATCCTAAGTGGAATCAGTATCGAACTTTTTATTTTTTTACATTTAAAAGTAAACTCATGGTTATGAAAAATATGTCAATTTCTATAAAACCTCGACCTTTCAAAATTTTTTGTTGAGATTTTAATGGCCTCAAAAAGTCTTCACCCTATTCGTTGACGAAGTTTAATAAGAATAATATTAAATGTTTCAATTCAAACCATTCATAACTAAATGTGCAGCATATAGTTTTGCTTTCTTATCATGCAATACTTTTTTTGGAGTGCTATATATTGGGGTCCTTATTTATACTTTTTTGATCATTCATCATACCGAAGACGACATACTCAAGTAACAAGAACCAGCACCACATTCTAAACCGCATCATTCATTATATGCTTATTGTGAGAATTAATTTAAACGAGCTAGAAATCCTAATTTAACAAACACTTAATATTATTTTAATACTTTCAACTTTAAGTGCTTACAATAATTATTAACACTTAGCAATAATATATTTAAACTTTTTCGAATTTAATTAATCTTTTACAGTCTCAACTAAGACGCGACGATAACCAAGCAAAGCCTAGCTGAAAATCATTTTCTGATAAAACACAGCGGCAAAAGCCACAAAAGAAAGATGTAGTAGTAGCAGCGACAAGTGGAGTGCAAAAAAACAAATCGAACAAGCAGCACAAATCTAAGCAGTTAACAAACCAAATAGATATAAAAAATCTTAATACAAAAACAAATTCTAAAATAAGTAATTTGAAATTACAAAAAACTGAGAGTGCTGACATTATAGCGCTTATTTCGGATGATGATGATGAAGTTGTTACTCCTGCTGCTGCTACTGTTGGTTCTCTTCAAAGTAGTTCCAATAACAAAGACAGTAGCAGCAAAAACAATAAGGCAGAAACACTAGTTATAAGTGATGTAGACGATAACTATAGCAGCAGCACGATACGCTCATTGTCCTCCACTCTATCTTCATCGCATCACTCGTTGGACGAAGAGGCTGAAATGAATGCCGTCGAAGGGGATGAAGAAGATGAAAATGAAAACGAAAATGAGGCAAAAAATATTCCGAAAGCTAACGAAAATCTTCTGCATGTACAGAATTTCTTGAATAGTTTTCACGTTGCCGCAACTGCAACAGCAGCAGCAACAACCAGCAACATTGCTGGCATCGAAAACAGTGGAATCAGAAAACTTATTCCAAACTTGAACAACGTCGCGACTACAGCCAATGAAATAGCTAAAAACACCTTATCTAATGAGGCAGAGGTATCAACAACAACCACGTCAGCCACAAAAAAGGAAGTAATCAGTCCTAATTTTAGCGAACTGCGTAGTTGGCGTAATAAATTTAAGGACACCAAAGTGACATCCTCTAGCAGTGAACGAGCATTAGCACAAGACAAAAATCTACAATTGCATTGTGCTGCTGGTACCTCGAGGGCAACGTCGAATTCTACAACAACTACACCTAAGTCACAAAAGTTTACAATTTCAACAAAGTTTCTACGCAAACAACGTAATAAATTGAAATCTTCTAATACTGTTGCAGCTTCATCGCCGTTGTCAACTGCAATGCGCAATTCTGATGTTACTAGCAATGGATTTCCAGAAATGAAACAGCAACAAGAAGAGCCACAGAAACCACCAGCTACAAACTCACAACACACACGCCATCTTGATGATTCTATCGCGAAATTTAAAGATTTTTCAATTGATTCACTTTTAAAGCATGGAAACTAGTATCGTATTTTTCTTTCGTATAAAACAAAAAGTTTATCATAAATTGAAGGCAGTGGCGTATATAGGTTTTTACTCTAAGGGGTAACTTACATGCGGACTCATATGTTCAAAAGCACTCAAATTGCGACTTTAGTGCTTTGTCATTCGCCTTTCGTCAGCGCCCTCATGCGAAACCTTTTGACAGTCTATTGCGATTAGTCTCCTTAAAGAAGTTCTTAATCGAATTTCTTGGCATTCGAATATGTTCTCTAAATTTTTTTATTTGAAGCGATTATAGCAGCAGTTTCTAAGATCTGCTTGCATTTTCTAAAATTTTTCACTTTCACGAAGATTTGAAATAAATTGTTGGTAAAATTCAAAGCTGGTTAAGGGTAACGGCCGTGGCATGAACCCGCGGAATGGTCCAGGGCCATTTTTTTTTTATATTTTTTCAAATTTGATATAATTATCGCTTTCTCTAAAGATTATTCCACGAAATTCCACGAAAAATTTAAAAGCGATTTAAATTTTATATAGAATGCTTGTCATAAAATATAAATACATATTTATGGTATAAATAGTTCCATGATTGTTTTTATTATATTTATATTATTTTAATACAGTCAAAAACGAACCGACTATTTGTTCAGTTTCTTAGATTCAAGGAAACAAAAACTTTAATTTTGAAATATTTAAAAGCCATCGAAAAAGGCATAAAACTTTAATAAATTTTTTCACCTTTTCCAAATCATTCCAAAATATATTTCCCCGTATATACGCCACTGGCAGGCAGGCATTTAAAAATTTAAAAGTTACCTAAATTCAATTAGACGAAATGGTTTCATATATTTAAAAAAAATTGTAATTGACGTTATCCAATAACTATGATAGAGAAAGCGCTTGAAGGAAATGTTACTCATAATTTCAATGTAAATAAGAAATTTGTATGTCAAAAAAACACAAACCTCCAAACACTGACTGCTGAATGTTTTTGTGTGAAACTTGTTCAATGGTCTTTTTTTAACACAATGTTATTTATGTGTCATCATCTCTGCCAACGATATATATTAACTGGCATTATTAAAAAAAAATAATTCCGTTTTTTATCGTAATTTGAGTTTCATATTAAATTTGGTTCAAATATCTTTTTGAATTTATTTTATAAAATATATTAAGCTGTCTTAAATTGATTAAATTTCAATACACTTCAATTGCAATCGAAAATTTGTAATATATTAATTAGATATATATACTCTGTAGAATACATACATATAATAATAATTATTAAGCTAAAGGTAAATAAAACATTATTTATTGCTTATTAAAAAACAAAATAATAAAATATTTGTAGAACACAAGTCGTGTACCTCATATATATATATACAAATATATATATATATATGTATATATTTAAATGTACATTGCGTTATTTATATATTGTAGGTATATTAAAGACACATGTTCGTTCGAAAATAGTAATAAAAAACCCAAAATCAATAATGAATAAACAATGAATTAATTAATATTAATTTTGATAATGGTTTTATTTCGCAGATTGGACACTGAAATAAAATTTTATTATATTTTAAAAATAAACAACAAACGATAATTTCCGAAGTTCACATCCAAAGTTTCCATTAAATTAGCATTTTTGAAGTGTGAAGTCCCAATTAAATCTACGTCTATAAGACAGGATTCAACAACTAAATGTAAATTTCACTGTGCGACACCAAAAAATAACTGAAAAAACTCCAACGGTTTCTGATAGCCATTGGTCTATAGAACATATCGTCCAAGGGATTTTTCTGGGTTAGCTCAAATAACCGATTATAGCAACTAAGGTTGAAAAGTCAGACAAGCAGTTTAAAGTGCGAATAGGGTCAAACGACTCTTTTGTGCGATTCGAAGGAACTTAAGCAAAGTAGAACTACTACACAAAGTATTTCAACGTTTGAGGGACGAAGTTTAAAACTTCCTCAGCTGGCGAAGAAAAGAATCTTGTTCCACCATGACATTGCACCCGACGGAATTCACCAGTTTGTGCGATGGCTAAATCAATGAATTATTCCCCTATTCACCGTTTTCACCAAATCTTGCGACTATCATATATATGTTACCTAACTTCAAAAATGCCTCGGAGGAAAAAGACTTGTGAACAATGAGGAAGTCATCAATGCGTTTATTAAGCAGCTGGGCCAACCGCAAGTTATTCAAACAGTAACGATGCTTGCTAGTTCTTTTTCATGTAATAAAAATGGTCGAACAAATTTAAAGTTGGTTTCTTCATTCTAAACATGACGTTTCTTATGCTATTCCCATTATGCAAAATAGAGAGCTGATCAAACATAAAAAAAAATTACTTGCAAGCCATCTGCCATGCTTTCAAGTACTTCGTCTCTTCCGCAGTCGCATTTCAAAACAAGTAGTGTAGTAAGATTTTTTGCACTTATATGCACTTTAAATACAGCACAAACAAACAAACGACATAACATCAAAACAGAACTATATAATAAAACTGAAGTATGCCCCAACTGAAGTAGAATATAGAAAAATGTTATGCCCTGCACCAACGCAATTTAAATGTTGAGAATTAGTTTTTCATTAGTTTCATATCGGCCGATTAAATTATAGTATCGACCGGCCCCTCCTACTTGTGCGTATCAAATTTGACCTTTAGTTAAACCGCAAAAACAATTATTTTTGCCCGCTCTATGTTTTGATATTTTACTAAATAATAAAAATCAATCACTGATTCACACTAACGAAAAGCTTTCAAAATAAACAATGATTGTTTTGTTGGCTTCGCGTCACACAGAACAGTTTTATTCGATGTTAAGGCTGCACTGAAATACACTGCACGCAGATACTGTATTCTAGTCAAGTTCTGCGAATAGGTTTTGTGCAGTTCTTTAGTCTGTACTTCAGTTGTGTCTAAAAGGAGGCATAAATACTTCTCTATAACTTGGTACATGACCTTCTTTAGTCTGCACTTCAGTTGTGTCTAAAAGGAGGCATAAATACATCTCTATAACTTGGTACATGACCTTCTTTGTCCACGATTAAAGATCATTAATGCCAATATAAAATTAAACTTATGTTTGATTAACAACTCAAATTTAAAAATTAACGTTTTCAACTTTTTATTCTATATCAAATGAGCGCGGTAACAGCAAATCATTGCTGATTTCGCAATTGCAATGATTTGTGTTTCTTAAGAATTTATGTTGGTAGATTTCTTTTTTTAGAAATGTTTATCGAGACAATTATCTCTTATCTGCGGAATACCGTGTTATTAACACTTCAAGAAATGGTAATGACAGCTCTTTGACTGTAATAATTTAAATTTCTTGCTAGTCGAAAAGCTGTGTTTGTGAAATTCAGTGAAGTCTCTTATAATAAGACCTATCAAAGCAATGTTCAGTTCAAATCCGCGACAAAAAATATCAGTAGTTTTTGTTTTGTGGGTTTTATTTACTTGTAGGCAATTTTTAAGTTGTAAAGGTAAAATTAATATGTTTATATATATGATTAAAGAATTTCACTTATTCATTTCAAGAAAATTCCTATTTTTACATTGCTCAGAAACTTTGTATTGATGAAACAGTATATTTAAAAATAAGAACATTTCAAATGTACTGCAAACATATTACTTAAGGGGGACTATATACCAGAGCTGTGAAATAATGACTACTAATCGTAATCATTAGTAATTCGATTATTTTTTTGTTTTTGTAAAGGTAAAATAATTGATTAAGTACTATTTTTTTCATAAATCGTGCTTATTAAAAAATATTAACGATTACTTGAGATTACGCAAACGAATCAAAATTAATCTAAAAAATAATTCGATTACTTTTAAAGATTCTTTTTTGATTATTTTAAGAATTTCAGTCCAAGGTACAAAAAATGTCGTTAAATTTTATTTAAAAAACAAAGTTAACAAACAAAACAATTTCAATATAAAACAAAGATTGTCAAAAATCAAGAAAGAGAAAAATAACGCATTATAGTACAACATAAACGAAACAAAAATAAAACCTTTTTACTCTAAATTACTATTTGACTTTATAAGAACTAATTTTTCAAAAGAAAAATCAGACAATGATTGCCATCTTGGAGTGTTTACTATGCCGACAAAAAAAAATAGACTTTCAACTGGCGCTGAGAGCATTAAAGGCGTATTGAATGAAGGAAATGGTTCCTTTATTGTCATCCAAGTAGCAGAAGAGTTGGTGTGTTGGGATCGCTAATCGGGTTAAACGGTGTCCTATGGAGGACCAGTTGAGTCAATTTCATCATCAATTTCACAAAATATTCCGTACTTTATACTGAAATTCTTAAAATAATCAAAAAAGAATCAAAAATAATCTTTAAAAGTAATCGAATTATTTTTTGATTACTTTTGATTCTTTCTGATTATTTTGCTTAATCGCAAGTAATCGTTATTATTTTTTAATTATTTGTAATCGTAATCAATTACTTATTATAAAATTATCCCTGAAAGATTATATAATCATTACAATTCTTTTTAAGAAATAATCTAATTGATTACTAATCGTAATCGCAATTTAACAGCTATGCCATGTACCCAGAGGCCGAAAAAAAGGTCATGTTTGTGAATTTTTTTAAGGAAACCTAAGAGATATTTTTAAATGAGGATTTTTATACCTTAAAATATACACATTCAAGAGTATGTTTAGTTTTTTTTTTTATTAATAAAAAAATTAATATTAAGGTCGATACAGCATTTTTGTAGAGCGCTGTGTAAAAAAGGTGAAATGCGGTGACAAAGATTGCTCCTCCTAAATTCACCCGAAACAAAAAAATTAATAATATTATTAAACTAGATACTTAAAACTCGTAATTGTCATAGCCGATTTTGAAAATATTGATTTTTCACAAAATGGCGGAATTCCGAACGTAAATTAACGATTTTCGATCACAAATTCGTCATTATTTTGCCTATAAAAAATGTACGAAGCTACGAAAAAAAAAATCCTGTGACAAGTACGAGATTATTATGAATAAAATAAGCCTGTAAAAAAATCAAAACGATCAGTTCACTGAGTTTCGAGAAATCTTGGTCACCGACTTTGAAAACATGGTTTCGAGAAAAACGCGTTTGAAAATAAGGGCCAGCTCTGCGGGCTCTAGAAGGCGGTTCACTCACTAGGCTATAACTTTGTTATTTTTCGAGATATCAACTTGAAATTTTCACCACATATTCTTGGGACTTAAAGCTTTAAGAAAATGAAAAGAAAAGATCTGGGTTTATAACCCACCCCCCTTAAGACAAATTCAAAGTTAAATGATAAAACAAAATAAATTTGTTTACTTAAAGTTCAATTAATTTCGCCTTATATTCAAGGATTAAAAGTTAAATTTAAAATATGAATAACATAATTTAGGTTAATAAAATAATAGAGTTTCGAAATCCATAGAAAGTAGCATTTAATTTCATAAGGGATTGACTCCAACAAGTTCTCAACTTAAACTAATTACCTTAGATTGACTATACTTAGTAAAAGATCATAAATTTCGTATTTTAGTTGTAGTTAATTTAAAGTTTTTTGCTAAATAGAACCTTCGTTAATTTAACTTAACTTTTAAGGAATCCGTCTAATATTTCATAAATTTTCTTTTTCTTGTGCATATATCAAGTGAAGAATACAACAAAAACCAAATATAAAAAACGGCAAGTACTCATATTCAACAAAAGTTGGAATACATTCATTTGTTTATTATCAAATCAAAATTGATCTGATTAACGAACATGTACAAAATTTGACAATTCCGATTTGTATCGTGATTCATAAATTAATTTTGCGATTTTTTAGAGGAAGTCGTACAACAACAACCTTGCTATTAATGAGAATGCTAACTTTAACATTCGGATAAAAATTGGCCTTTCGATAAAATATAATGGCCAAACGCAGAGAATAAAATTTTTTATGAAAAACTGCTTAAGAATGTGTAGTTATTCGATTTATAATGAAGCACTTGTAAAAAGACATACAAACAATAAAAGTTCTATCATACCCTTCGTGAAAAATGCATTTGAACACATTTTCATAATTTAAGCCGCGTGTTAATCGTTCCATTTTTTTACTATAGCAGTGAACACTGAAGAGATTTTGGCAGTTAATGAACAAGCTTGCTTCTAATAGATTATATATTTTCCGAAAACCCCAAAAGTATTGATTAAAATAAACACGAAAGTGGAATAAATTGCTTGAGATCAAAAAGTTGATCAAAACTTTTAATCCGATTTTTCATAAATATATATCCGATACGCCTTCATAAAAATAGATGAGAACTATTATGTACAAAAAAAAAAACTGTGGTCTTATATGAAATTTTAAATATTATTTTTGAGCACATTTTGAGCTTGCAAGACACTTCTCGGTGGGAGCACTTTAACTGCTAACTCGATTTTGTTGTGTATACCTGAGAACAACTTGGGTGCATTCAAAAATCGCTGTGGAACGAATAGAGTACGAGCGCTTGCGATTAAGAATGCCTACGAATCAAGAATACCAAACGAAGCAAGACATAAAATGCTGCTTATGTTGCAAAATTCATGCAACATGAATGAAAATGGTGGCGTCCGTGGCGTAGTTGGTTAAAGTGCGTGGCCGCTATGTCAAAGAACCTGGAGACCCAGGTTCGAACCCCAGCAACGACAGAAAATTATTTGAAATAAAATAATTTTTCTGTACGGCCGCCACCTCTCTGCAGACAATGGCAAACCTCAGAGAGTAATAAAAATGCCATGTAAAGCTTCTTGAGAATAAGAACATTCCGTTCATCGCCGTTCGGAGTCGGCGTTAAGCCTGTAGGTCCATTTCTCGGTCAATTGTGTACAAACTTAATAACACGCACAACACAATTGATCATAAGAAGCTAGGTCAAAGTCCTTTCAAGGGCTGAAATGGCCAGTTATTTATTTTTTTTTTTTTTTTTTTATGAATGAAAATTCATGCTTTTATGTCCATTCGCACCAAGGAAAGAATGTTAAATACTATTCAACAACTGTACAAAAAAAAACCTCGTGGGGTTTGACGACTTCGTTTATTATTTTCGAAGTCACTGTAACCGAATATAAGTCCGTTTTTTCGGGTCAAACTTGGTTTTCATACTACGGGGGAGGGCCGAAGAGGGTAAATATGTGTGACTATTCATTCGGACCGCTCCCATACAAATTTTACGATTTTTGTATATTTATTCTCTACACCTGAATGACGAATAGTCTCATGAAGATCTTTGTTGTGTACCTACACCTTTTGCCAACGTATACGAGTATACTACATGTCGCTCGTTTTCTTATATATAATATATAATAACGTTACAATCCAAAAAACATAAAAATTGAGTTAATTACACAGCAACATTCGTGTTACCATGAAATTTCCGATTAGATCGTATTATTTATCGATAATCTCCAGTTTTTTTGTCACTTTGTATGGATTAAACCATGTACATTAGGGCGTATCGAATTACAATTTTTTTCGAATTTCACATTCTAAGAGGTCTCAAAAGTTGCATGGGGTTGTCCAGATCACCCAAAAAAAATTTTAAGGAAAAAAAAGGATGTCTTCCTGCCCCGCAAGGACAAAGTTGTTTTTTGAGGAAAACAGTAAAAAATAACGATCTTAAAATGCTTTGACTTTTATAAAAAACACTACGTATGTCTTAAAACAAAAGTAGGTACAATATATTGGTAAACACGATGCCACTCACAATTCTTATCCACAGTATTGATTATACTGTTAACGTATTCCTTACATTTGCCGAATTAATAATTAGCATAATTTTTGCATATGTATTTTTCTATTTTTGAGAAATGTATACTTGAATGCAATTTTTCAACTTTTTCAAAAACATGAATATAAGATTTTATATCTCGGGTACCAGAAATGGAACCGAAGAAACTTTGCTCAATTTGAATTCTTCAAATATATCTTAACAACACCCTGTCTAAAAATATTATTTTAAAATACCAGCTTAAGGCCACGATTTTGTTTTCTATTTTGATATATCGAATCTTTAAGATATATCGAATATAACATTTAAAAGAAGAGACTCAAAGGAGATTTGGCTGGATTTCCAAACTGGAGGCTAGATACTGAAAACAACTCGTGCTCTTTTTACTCTGGTTTTAACATGCTGGCCCGTGTCACCACCAAGTGATTTAAAACGCCTTCCTCTTCTTGTAGTGTTTTCATGATAGCAATTATTTCTGGAAGAATTTCCCTTCTATGGAGACGTCATCCTAATAGTAATTGTTCGCATAGTTTAATATATTTAGTTCCCTGAAAAGCATGTATTAATTTTTGTAAAAATAGTATAAATCGTAGCTGCACTGTAACAATCAGTTCATGATTTTCTAACAACATTTTTGCTGTTGCCTAATTTTAAGTATTATTATTTAATAATTTGTTTTACACTAAAACATTGTCGCTATCTCATTTGGTTAGAACACTTTCTAAAAAATGTTTGTTTGGGTTGTTAATTTCAGTTTTAATCAATAATAAATTCGCTATTTTTCGATCCCACAAAAATTAACAGCAATGAAATTCACTCTTAATCCTAAGAAATTCACTCTTATTTCTAAGATCTTTGCCATCATTTCACATATATTTCTATTATTCCTATAGAAATAAAAACCATAACTGTTCCCTTCAATGAAGTTCCACTTTATTTATTGCTTAACTCTATTATATTACAACCAGGTCAATCCAATTTCGAAATACAGCAAAATATTATTAATCATATTGGATATGCCAAAATCAAAGATCTTTTCCCTAAACTTAATCCATACGAAACAAAAGATTGGCGTACAGCCAACAACTACGACGACTTCAAGCGACATCCCTGCAAGCGGGAATGTATCGCCAACCAATCGATGACTTGTTACTATTACATGATCGTACACAATGACGAAACAATGAGTTCCGAATGCGATCAATTTCTAAAACAGATCCAGCAATTAAGAAACACCGTTCAAGAGTACACAGTACCATACAACGTTCGTACACGGGATGTGGAAAACGCTTGCAATTATGCCGATGGTGTTAAAACTGAAATAATGATTGTGAACGGTCTGTTGCCCGGTCAGGCAATCGAAGTATGTGATGGTGATACTATTGTCGCCGATGTCATCAATAGTCTGCAGGAAACAACATCAATTCACTGGCATGGCATACATCAGCGCAAGACTCCACATATGGATGGCGTACCGCACATAACGCAGTATCCAATAATGTCAGGACAGGCATTTCGCTACAGATTTGAAGTAGATCATGCAGGCACTAATTGGTGGCACAGTCATACTAACCATCAACGAGCATTCGGACTAGCGGGCCCATTCATCGTACGACAACCTAGAGCCCAAAACGTGCATGAACTCAATTACGATTTTGATCTTTTGGAGCATACAATAATGTTGCAAGATTGGGTGCATAATTACGATGAAACGGTGCCGCAAAACATTTTGATAAACGGACTAGGTCGCAATGTAAAACCCAACCCGAATCTGCAAAGGAGCCCAACCATATATTCAAGTTTTTCTGTTATTCAGGGTGCTCGGTACCGGTTTAGAGTTATTTTTAATGGTAAGGAATTTGAAATAAACACAAATACTCAGTATATCAATATAAACACATATATATTGATATATTGAATGGATATATCATAAGTATTTAAGGGGTCACTTGGGGTTTTAATCTATATTTGTTGAAACAAATTGACGATTTTTTATTTTCAACACAAATTAATGAATAATAAGAAAAACTAAAATTCCTCAAAATCATTTTTCTTATGTAGCATTGACTATGAGTTCTCTTAATAGGACTAAAAGTTTTGATAAATGCTTTTTTCAACAAATTTTTTTGCGCTATTCTGATATCGCACGTATTAGAACCGGTTGTTAAAATTTAAGGAAAGCATCACTGAAATAATATTGCATTAATGTTTACCAAAATAATGCCCACACTCTAATAATTAATTTTAAATTTTTACCAAATTTTACCAAATTTAAGGTATAGCGAACTGTCCAGTAAGTCTTTCTATAGACAACCACGATTTAGTAGTCATTGCATCTGATGGCAATGATATAGAACCGGTGGTGGTACAAAAGATTATGTTCCATGGAGCAGAGCGTTTCGACTTCGTGCTACACGCAAATCAAGAAGTAGACAACTATTGGATACGAGTTAAAGGATACAGTTTTTGCGCTCCGGATAAATTACACCAGGAAGCTATACTGCAATACAAAGGTGCAGACCCGAACGAAAAGCCCACAGCACTGGTTTCGTATGCATACGAACCTGCCGGTATTGAACTGAATCCTGATGACACGCAATCCACTCAAGCCGCTGGTAAAAAACTCATACGTTTAGTCGATACTAATTCCTTGACACAGCATATGGAGCCACCATTTATACCGTTTCGTACCTACTATACTAGCATGTCGGTATACTTCAAGCGTAACGAGTTACTTTTTCAAATAGACGACATTACATTCCAACAACCCATGGTCTCACTTTTACAAACGCGCAACTTGGGTGTCGGAGGCATGTTTTGCAATAGATCTAGCTTGATGACACGCGGACGCAACTGTGACCAAACTAATTGTGCATGTCCCAATGTTATACATGTACCCGCTTTCAAGTATGTTGAGTTTGTCATTTCCAGTACATCTGCAACAGCGCATCCTATGCACTTGCATGGCTACACCTTTCGGGTAGTAGGCATGGGTGTCTTGGGTGAAAATCGAATTAACAATGTATGATTTGTGATCTACTATCATGTTTACAATTAATTATTTTTCCCATAGTTAGAAGAAATCGACAAGCAAACACCATTGCCACGACGCAAACATGGTGCTCCTTTGAAGGACTCTGTACAAGTTCCTGGTTTTGGTTACACCATCATACGTTTCTATACTGATAATCCAGGATATTGGTTGTTCCATTGTCACATTTCGACACATTCCGAAAAAGGCATGGCCGCTGTTTTAAAGGTTGGAGATGATATCGAAATGAAGCTATGTCCAGTCAGCAATTGTGGTCTTTGTGGCTCTGTTTTATAAAAAATAAATAAAATTTGCTTCTCTTAGTGCACAGAAGTCAGACTTTTGCGTTTAAACAGCTATTATAAGTTATTTTTCAGCTAAAAATTCACAACTTTAAAAAAGGAATCAGCCCTATTATGAATAAAATTTCGCCCGGAATTGAAAAAGTGAATTTTAATTTTTAAGACAGGGGATACTTTTAAAAAATTGTTTCTTCTGGTGATCTTAAAAATTGGCGATGAATGGAAATATCTCTGTTCAAATTTTTCAAAAGTTCAGTGAACATTGCTAAAAATACGAAAATTCCGTTTTGTAAATCCGGGCGAATTTTTATTCACAATAAGGCTGAATATGTACATTTATTTTTCACAAGAATTGTTTCATTTGTAAACAATTCTTGAAAGTAAATCCAGCTTCTAGTACCAATACCTTATATATATTTTTGTATCATATAAATATTAAATTCAACGATATTACTATTCAAGCATTTGCTTTCTTCATTGTTACTTCTGGAAACTATCACAAAAGGAATCACAAACGAACAAAATTGTTTGTATAAAATTATGTTTAATTAATGCAACAAAATTTCCGGTAAGTTTGCTCAACTCAAGTGTTAATATACTTGTCGGAAGAACAATTTAATACATACAATTGATTATTCAAGTTTCGTTATTCGTGCAAAATCAATTTGAAATGCATTTTATGGAACCTTATTTTATTCAACCTATTTATTTATCAATTCATCCCCCCGATCAACTTTTACAAATCGATACCTTCCTGAGCAGCAAGTATTGTTTTAATTTTCATTAATAACTCTTTTTTAACCGTATCAGGAACAATAGCACGCGCCTTTGGTGTCACTTCCGAAATTAGTTGATCAACTTTAATGTTGCTTCCCTTATCTTTGATGATGTTGCGGCACATGAGACGAACTTCATCACGCCATCCACATTCTGCTAATCGATTGCAGAGAAGATCTTTTAATCTATAAAGAATTTATTCAGAGCTCCATTTATTTATATTAAGCGATTTTTATCTTACGCCCTTACTTTGAACGATCGCCACTTAAAATAGTAGCCTGGTCCACTGTTTTGGTCAACGTCATTATTTGTTTACACTTTTTACTACGAGACTATTGAAAGTGATAAGTTTAGATACGAATTTATAAAATGCAATTTGTTTTGCTGATTCTCAAAATGTTTTAAAAAATAATTTAGAGTTGTCAAAAATTTGGCGGAACAGCGAAAGTACAGAGTTGCTCTACGATATTAAGAAACCCAGCACGAAACACATGAAATTTATAGCGCATTCTTTTCTGAAAAAAAATTCTGCCCTTACAGAATGCAGAATTTTTTAGATTCTGACCTGAATTTACAGAATGTTGACCTCTTTTGAGCTGAGAAAAGAACAGAAAAAATGCAACATTTTTTTTTTTTAATATTGGCGGCACTGTTGTTTTGATTTCTGACTAATTTATTATTGATTATATATTTATTATTTTATTCGTCTTCCAATGATGAAGATGACGAATCGAGCAATTCATTTTTAATAAAACTAACCACTTTTACCAACAACATATTGGAATCAATTTCAGACATTTTTCAAAATTAGAAATCTTTGCTCATCACAATTTTCTTAGCACAAAGTATGAGTTGTCAAAATTATCTTACTTTGTTTTAATGTTGGTATTACTAGAGGGCAGAATACAGAACCGTCGAATTTTACAGGTCAGAAAATTCTGCATTTGTTATACTTTTGCGGTCAACACTTTCGAGAAAAGAACACGTTTTATTTTGAGGTCAACATTTTTTTTTAGAAAAGAACAGAAAAAATGCAGAGTTCTTGAAGAGGGCAGAAAAAATGCAGAATTTTTTTTCAGAAAAGAATGCGCTATTAAATGAAGTCAGAAGTTCTTACTGAGCGTTTCCACGGCCCGAACGAACGAAGATTTCTTCGAAGATTGCATAGAGTAGTAGATTTGTTGAAATGGTAGTTAATAACGTAGGAAAAACAAAAAAGAAAGAAAATGTATTGAAAACTTAACCCAAAAGAATTTTGTTTTACTTTGTTATTTTATTAGCACTTTATATACATAATGAAATGATTTATATAATAATCTTTATATAATAAATTCTTTATATAAATACTTATATAAATCTTTAATTAAAAGGAATAAAAGTAGTAAAAATTAATCCGATTTAGTACGTTTGCATAAACAAAAATTGATCAACGCTGATGCTAGCAAGCATTGAATTTAAGTGTTTCCACTGCACGAACGAACAAGATGGCGACTTACCAATGTTCGCAACTTGTGTTCGTGCGGCGAAAACGGTTGAACCGAACGAAGAATTCATCCCTATGATTTGTTCGCGATGAATTCTTCGTTCGTTCGGGCAGTGGAAACTCCCGGAACATTTAATGTTCTATATATATATATCACTTACAATCAATTATTTATAATATGTTGATACAATTTGAAAAAAAAATACTTTTATTAAAATAAAGAGTAAAGACATGAAGGTGAAACACAATATGGGATAAATAGATAATTCGTGAATGATGACACTCGTTGGTCCTTTTGACAAAATTTTCAATGGCATTTTTGCACAATTCCTGTTTAATTACATCAATTGCATGTTGAATTTCGTCTTTCAGCAATTGTTCTTAGACACCTTGGACTTTCTTCTTCAAAAGGTATACCTTCACTCAAATGCCCTTTCTTTCAAAAAACCCCCAAAATCTATACACATATATTCACTTCTCAACTTCATAAATCTGATTTTCTTTTCTATACATTTACCTACAAAGAAATGTATACGTTTTTAAACTTTATATAGTATTATTTTTGTTTTGTTAAAGTTACATAAAATAAATGTTTTTTGTTCCTATTTATAATTTTGATTATTCGGTTGTTTCATCTTTGTTTTTTGTTTTGTTTTTTAATCCAATAAACTTATGTTAAATCCAATAAACTTAAATAAAAACAAAAACAAAATGGGCATTTCAGCCCTTGAAAGGACTTTGACCGAAGTTCTAATTATCAAATTGTGTTGTGAGTGTTATTAAATGTTAGTACACAAATTATCGATAATGGGGCCTACTAGTTTTATGCTGACTCCGAACGGCTAATGTGTATGTTCTCATGAAGTTTTACGTGGCATTATTTACCCTCTGAGGTTGTCATTGTCAACAGAGAGGTGACGACCGATCAGAAAAATTAATTTTAATTGAAAAAACTTTCTGTTGTTTCAGCTTGGATTCCAACTTGAGCTCGCATTGGCATCGAGTGGTCCACACACTGTTTAACGCACTCGGCTACGGCCGCAAAATATCCATTCAACTAGTCTTCTTTATATCATCCGTTACACAGTAAAAGTACTGGGTTCTTATTTGCATTTGTTTTTTATCTGAATAAATAAATAACTTAAAATATTGTAGTTTGCAAAAGATAACTTAGCATAATCTTGGATAATTTGGTTGTGCATCCATTTAAGATATTACTCGAGCTGCTTATGTGCGATAATTTCGTACGTGGGTTAATAGTAAGTGACGTTTTTCGTTTGACATACATAACTCTGTCATAACTGTTTTATCGACAACGACTACACATAGATGCCACCTGGTTTGTATGCACTAAAAATTTCTTTCAATTTCTGAATTATAATGAAAGTTGATATTTTCCATTTGGTGCTGTCTAGTACAGATAGTGTTCAGTCAAATATAAATTTTTGACTCTTCTTATACACAAATCTTCCACATAGTTGACTGTGTTTTATATCAATTTCTATTGCTATCGGAATAAAATGTTAAGTCTTGCATCTCAGATTTCTGAAAGAGAAATATTTTTGGAGATGTTTGTAAAAAAATTAAAGTTGAAATCGCTAGTTGATAAAGCTAACTAAATAAAATTAAAAACTTCAAATGCCTTAAGTTCGGTCCTCATGAAGGAAATAATTCTACTTTCTAACAATTGGGTTCGAACAAAGTCCTATTTTTACTTACTTATTAATAAATGGTTGACTCTTTGGTTGTAATCTAAGAAAAATATCCACACAAAAACATAATATTTACTGAGTTTGTCTTTATGCCTTTATTTTTCTAGGATTTTCAACTAACAATCCAACTTGATATTTTCACAATATATATAAAATTTTGTCGATTCCTAAAAAAAAAAAACATAAAAAAAAATTTTTTTTTAGATCTTTAGCAAGGAGGACAATTTGATTTAAGTTCTTAATCTTGATTAAAATCTATTCTTTGATTAAAATCTATTTAAGGTCAGGCACTATTGGTTTCAAAAAGCTGATGAATTTTACAGAAAGATCGATTGTTATTTTTTTAAAATTATACATTTTTTTTAGAAAAGTAGAATTTCAAATTGAAATAAAATACTGAGATTATATAATTTTGAGCTAAAAATTTGCTTTATTAGAGAGATAATTTTATGCAATAAGTGTTTAAATATGAACACTGAAATATGGTGCATGGAGGTGTATAGGAAAAATTTAACTTTGGAAAAATTATTTTATATGGATTACGACCACTTTTTGAATTTTTACCACATCGTAACGCACATTTTCATTTATCTCTAAAACTACATATGTTAGGATGATAAATTTTTGATTCTGCACCTTGGAGCGTGGCATGAAAGTTGACCTGACTAGTTTATTGAAACCTGCGCCGTAATTTGTCGGAATAAAACCTGGTTCCACTTATGATGGTAACGCTCACTCCAAGGATCTTGTTTGTTTAAATTTTTAAATATAAAAATAAGAAAAAGTGAAAAAGTTTAATAAGAAAAATTAAACGAACACAAGCTTTCACATAGTAAGCATTTATTAAAGTTGTTGTGAGCCAACAGACTTTTCCCAAGCATTTGCATACCAAGCTCCCATGTAGCAATTATCATTATCCTAGGAAGTACTCGTACTTTACCTGATACGCATGAAATTTCCTAAGAAGGAGGCCGACATGTTTTATATACTTATATAATTATTTTATTAATTTATTTAGTTTGGTTTTAATTCGAGAAAAGTGATTTTGAAAGGCTACGCTTAAATGTGAATGTATTTATGGACGGTAAATAACAATCGCTGATATTATTAAATATTTTGCAACATCTATTAATGGGGTCATTATATGCTTAAACTGTATGGTGTTGGTCTTCATTCAACAGTTTTGTATGCCTTACAGGATCATTAAATGTTATCCTATAAGAAATATATGCGATGTTTTAGCTTAAGTGAACAAAAGAACAAAGGTGAAGCGTAAGCTAAGTAACTTTCTCCTTGATGACAGAGGCATAAAATCAGAAGACCAAGCTTATGTTTTTACTGTTGAAAGTTTCGGAAGTTAAGAGGATCATAGTAATCTCTCAGGGCAAAATGGGGTTTTAGATATATACGAAACAATCAATAAATGAGTCAAAACCAGAATTCCAAATTATGCAGACGCATTGAAAAAGTGGGCACACTATATAGTGTCGTCTAGTGCAACCTTAGCCAGAAAACAAGATTTATTTTGGCTTTTTATTATTATTTCTTATACAGGTTGTATTTGAAGTAAAAAACCTGTAAAATCTGATTTCGTCATATTTGTACTCCTTGTGGACAAAAAAAAAAATTAAACTCCGATGAAGAGTTCGTCAACGCAATTCTGTATTCATAAAAAAAATATTCGAAGCTTCGAAAAATCGAAGCTCAACACTGAAAGAATTTTTAATTTTGCTGGTATAGATAGTATAGTGTACACATTGCAAACAATGGTTTGAAACATTGAAATTTGACTATACATTGTTGCATGTTAATGTTCAATAGATTTTTCTTAATAACAGATCAGATTAGATTGATGGACTTATTTTAGTTTACGTAAAAGGGGTATGTATATTAATTCTGTCACTCCGTCTGTAACGGCCATAAGGCTTGTGAAAATTTTATATATTCTTGATCAGCATCACCACCCGAGTCGATTTAGCCATGTCCGTCTGTCTGTGATTGCGATTACAGTCGTAATTTTCAAGCTATCATCACGAAATGCTATATTTAAGGTTGTTTCTAAAAAATAAAAATTAAGTTCGAAAATTAACCAAATCGAATGAAAACCGCCCTACGTCCCAACAAAGTGACTTTATCAAAACGGTAAAACCTCAGAATTTCACAAAAATTTATTTATGAACTAGAAATTTTGCAATATTTTTATACAAAATTTTAATATTTTTATACAATAGTTTGAAGACAAATTCTTTCTTTTTTTTTTTTTGTACAGAATTTCTTCATAATAGCATACATACATAAATGCAAACCCACATGAACCCATATAAATTACAATAAATTAATTTAGAAAAATCTGTTCCACTCAACGTCAACATTTCTGTGTTCACAGATATTCTTGGTGAATGGTTGACTAGCGCAACCTACATTAAGTTTACATAAAATTTCCATAAAAGGCAACAACAATCAAAATGTTGATAGCTTCATGAACACAAAATCAATGCCATGACGTCATGCAGCAGTCAGAGTTTAAGCCATTTAATAGCTGTCTATTATGCCATTAAGCAGATGTTCAAATTTTAGCAAATTGAAAAATCGTTTTTAACAAATACTACCATATTATATATATTTTTATTTAAAAAAATAAGAAAATGTTTGGTTATTGTGATGATTGTTAGCGATTCAACACAACATATATGTATATAAATTTTCAACAAATTGGATTACTTTTCTACCTGTGTTACTTGAAAAAGAAAAAAAAAACAAAACCATCTGCTGGTGAAAAACCCAAGCCTATCGTTGCCAACCAACAACAATAAAACAACCCTTAACCATTCTTTGAAGACTATAAAAAACCAGTTAACAAGCAGCAAAAAATCCTTGTCTGACATCCTGATGCGGCAAAATTATTGATTTTAGCAAAAGCTATGTAAAGGAGAAAAGTTAACAAATACTGAGCCAAAAACAAGCTATCCATATAATAGTGCGGCATATAACAAATGTACATATGTATGTATGTATACGAGACGCACAAAGTGATGACGCGAACTTGGTGTTGTTCTTGTGCTATGCATGAGACGAGTTTCTAGCTGGCACAATAACGAAAACAACAAATCAACGGCTTGAAAATGAAGTCATCACAGGAAATTATTTACTTCTTACAACGAAATGATTTCATGTAGATGGGAGTTGGTTGATTTTTCCACAAACTTTAAAATTACGATAATTATAAAGGGCTAAGTTGGGTTATGGAACTTTGACTTTATTGAAGAAACTTATCTCGATTTTAGAGAATAAGTTATTTTTATATGAAAATGTAGTGTTTTATTTCTAAAAGAACATCGACATGAAGAACTGACGCATAGAAGTTTCCAACTTTTCTAAGATCTAAGCGAAAGATGAATTTGTCTACATGTAATTCCATGTGTACATCAATAGTATCAGTGGCGTAGCCAGGGGGTTTCTTTTAGGGAGACAATTTCGAAAAACGATGGTCATTACGAAAACTTTTTTTATTTTCCATTCATTCAATTTTCCGTTCTTTTTTTTAAAAAAAAGTTCTTTATATTATTAAAATTTTCTTTTCAAGTTGCATATCAGGTCCTGGTGTTTGATATCTTGGAGTATCATCAAACTTAAAAGAACAAAAAATGTATTTCCCAAGTAAATAATTACTTTTCAAAATAGTCTTTTGCAGTCAAAAGTTAAATTTAAAGATCAGTGTCTCAAACGTATATATTTTAATTTAATTTTATGTTTGTTTATCGATTTTTACAAAATTTGTTTGTAAAAAAAGACTTTTCCATCTAACTTCTTCTATTCACTCTTCAAATTTTTCGCTGTTCATTCAATATTTTTTTAATACTATGAAAGGTAAATATTTGCTTCTAAGATATCTGAAGATTTATTTAAAACACAAGCAGTGGGGGCCAAAGTCCTTTTAGCCCGTATGTAAATGCACCACAGAACACAAGCACATTTTTTTAAACAAGTTGCGATACATAAATCATTATTAATAAATGAAAAATTTCCACCTTTCGTTGTTATTAGTCATGTTTGTATTAATTTTTTCCCAATTTGGGGGGAAGTTTAACCCTGATAATCACCACTGGCTACGGGTCTGAATCGTTTTTATATATCGATGGCTTAATATAGAAAAGTCGTAACTAGTTTTTTATTTCGAAATAACGTTTTTAATATATTTTGGTAGACCACTCTCAAATACCCCTCATTCAAAATAATCAATGTGCCTTTTTTGTTTTTGTTGTTGTTGTCTATTTTAAATAAAAACAGCATTAAAAAGCTTTTATATCCAAAGTTCTCCGGATTTTATTGTTCTTTTCTTCTCCTGTAAAGTAACAAAGCCTTTCGAGTTACGCCTTTTCTATATTAAGCCATCGATATGTACAAACATTTTTTTATATATGTACAATCGAGTATCTACACCAAAGTTCATTCATACATCTTCATATAGAGGAAATGTTTCCTCTTGAATATCTGCATTGAATGTAGCACGTGATGGGACATGAGTCATACCAGACTTCGAATCTTTATTGCCACACGTACAAGTTGAGTTTGCTATTTACATTCTAGTTCATTAAATTATTTACGGTAACAGCTCAAGAACAAGGTAATGCTTATTAAAAACTGCCTCTACAGACTTCTCTACGCTGGCCCCTCCTCGTCTTTAAGCAATTTAATATTGCTATCAACAGTTTAGTCACTTCCTAGTACCCTTTTTCCAAAGCATAAAATCTCTCGCAACATGCAACAAATCGTAGTCATGCATGCTTTTATGCTTTGACCGCATGGCTCGTGGATCGACTTCTCGCAGCTTTCTCTTTGCTTGAAACAGACTATAGAGCAATTAGACACACTTTGTATAAAGCGGCAAGATTTCTCTATTCTTAGACCAAGAGTTCATTAACCTAAAACGCAAGATACCCAAGTGCGCTCAATAAACCAACACGTAGTTCCTCATACATCTGACTTCACCACATCCCCACCAAATGCCCCATAACGAAAGATACAAAATGAATAGACAAAGTTTTTAATTTTATGGATGCTCCTTTTTATTTTTCCTGTGCATTCAGAAATCAGTTTTTTTTTTTTTGCTTTTTTAATTTTTTTTTTCTCATTGTTAAATTTGTTTTTAAAATGATTCGTTCAGTTTGTTTGCTTTTGTTTTTTCAAAACAAAGGCAATTTTTCAGCAATGAACGTTGAGCTCCAACATATAAATTTAATATTCTTCAGCTCCCTCGCCCTCACCATCACCAGAATCCATACCAACTTCTTCGTAATCCTTCTCGAGAGCAGCCAAATCCTCACGAGCTTCGGAGAACTCACCCTCCTCCATACCCTCACCGACGTACCAGTGAACAAAAGCACGCTTGGCATACATCAAATCGAACTTATGATCCAAACGAGCCCAGGCTTCTGCGATGGCAGTGGTATTGGACAACATGCAGACAGCACGTTGTACCTTGGCCAAATCGCCTCCTGGCACAACTGTTGGTGGCTGATAGTTGATGCCGACCTTGAAGCCAGTTGGACACCAATCGACGAATTGAATAGTACGCTTGGTCTTGATGGTAGCAATTGCTGCATTGACATCCTTGGGAACGACATCACCACGATACAACATGCAGCAAGCCATGTACTTGCCGTGACGTGGATCGCACTTCACCATTTGGTTGGCAGGTTCGAAACAAGCGTTGGTGATCTCGGCAACCGACAACTGTTCGTGGTAGGCCTTTTCAGCAGAGATAACAGGAGCGTAAGTAACCAATGGGAAGTGAATACGTGGATAGGGCACCAAGTTAGTCTGGAATTCAGTCAAATCAACATTCAGGGCACCATCGAAACGCAGAGAAGCAGTAATGGAGGAAACAATCTGGCCAATCAGACGATTCAAGTTAGTGTAGGTTGGTCGTTCAATGTCCAAGTTGCGGCGGCAGATGTCGTAGATGGCCTCGTTGTCAACCATGAAAGCGCAGTCGGAATGTTCCAAAGTAGTGTGGGTGGTCAAGATCGAGTTGTAGGGTTCAACAACAGCAGTTGAAACCTGAGGTGCTGGATAAATGGCGAATTCGAGCTTAGACTTCTTACCGTAGTCGACAGACAGACGTTCCATCAATAAGGAGGTGAATCCAGAGCCGGTACCACCACCAAACGAGTGGAAGATAAGGAAACCTTGTAGACCGGTACATTGATCAGCCAACTTACGAATACGATCCAAGACCAAATCAACAATTTCTTTGCCAATTGTGTAATGACCACGTGCATAATTATTGGCAGCGTCTTCCTTGCCGGTGATCAATTGTTCAGGATGGAAAAGTTGTCTGTAGGTACCAGTTCGGACCTCATCAACTACAGTTGGTTCCAAGTCGACAAAGACTGCGCGTGGCACATGCTTGCCAGCGCCAGTCTCGCTGAAGAAGGTGTTGAAGGAGTCATCGCCACCACCGACAGTCTTATCAGAAGGCATCTGGCCATCAGGCTGGATACCATGCTCCAAGCAGTACAATTCCCAGCAGGCGTTACCGATTTGGACACCAGCTTGACCAACATGGATAGAGATACATTCACGCTGTTAATAAAAGAAATTGTATTTAAAAAAGAATTCAAACATTTCATCTACGATTAAATATTATCTAGTCAAAAAACCAGATTAGTCAAAATAATTGTAGTACTCAGAAGAAAAATAATCTTTTAAATCTTCTAGAAACGTAGCAAACTACAAATTAGTCAGCATGCCTATAAAACTGTGACCAAAAACACAATTCTTTTTTTTTCAAGCAGGCTATGACGCAACGTCGCTGCCGAAGTCGACTGCATAGGGCGCGGCCGGCAATTCGGAAAAAATTCTATTGCATGTAAAATTAAGGAGTTACTGACGTTAGAATTGTCCAAAAGTTAGTTTAATGATTTCTTTAACAATTTGAACTGAAAACAAACATTTATTGTTTTAATTTCGGTATTTTGCTTCCGGTAAGCAATGCAGCATACGTCAACACTTTTAAGTTAATTTGCAGTATCTACATATATTTTAACTAATTACAAAAATTATGCACCACCAACAAAACAGGAAATGTTTTTATTATATTAATGAAATTTTATAAATGTATATTATCTTTTCTTACCATTTTGAGTTATTGGTTTTTTATTACAGTCACAATAAATTAATATGAAATTCGGTTAGATACACAAGTTCAGACTAGCCGGTAATGAAGCTTTCCAAACTGATATCGAATGAGTACAATTTTCACCAAGCGCTTCTATTTATACTTTTTAACGTACTCTGACGACGCCTACTGAACGCTTTTTTGATTGGCCAACGCAAAGCCGAACATCATCGTATTTTTCCTTTTTTATTTTACTTTCAACAGTTGGCATTAATGTCGCTACGAGATGTGTTTATTGATGTTTAAAATACGTTCGAAAAGTATTGAAATTTTGTTTATCTAGCACCGATGTAGCTTTATGCATCTCTACGATGCGAAAATGCAAGATTGCGGATTTTCGCATCATTCCAAAAACAAACACATTGGAAGCAATTTTGCAACTCTTCTTGAATTACGCAATGCTCAAACCTATTGGAAAAACGCACAAGCAGTGATGCGAAACAGCTGAAACTTTTTGTGATTTTGAAATAAGGTGTCAATATGTATCTTCTAGTTAACTTAGTAACAGAGTATAGCAATACTAAAGTTGCAATATTGATGTTCACGCGTTAAGACCTCTGCCCATCTAATGCACGTAACGAAACGACACAAACTTCAAAATATAACTACCCTGTATTTTTATGTATACATGCTCACTAACCGATGACGAAACGGTAAAGACTGTAAGCACTGATAAAAAAGCCGGAAGCTATCGTTGCAAAGTACTCGAACTTGCTTGTCGTTCACATTGTTGACAAAACTAGATGCAAAAAATGGATTCCGAAATATTAATTCAATTTTTGAAATGAAATGGCATCACTAACTCACAAGTGTTTTCACGCAAAAATTGAGTTAAAGTTGGGTTAACCTGCTTGTCAAATTTATCCGAACAATTTAGTTAAATATTTGACATACTTATACAATTAATAGTTTTTATGTGCGATACACTCCTAAAGACTTGTGAGCTTGCTGACAAAACCCTCTATCAGAGATGGGACTCAATCCAACAAGTTTCATTAAGTTTTAAGCAAATGTCTTGTGCAACAACTTGGAAGACTCTTAGGGACTACAGAAATATGAGCTAAATGTCAAAGTCAGCTGTTCCAATTTGAGTTTTTTTTTACTGCAGCTTCGCTTATGGCCAACTCACACGGGATTGCTTGATTGGCAATCGATGAACTTTTCTTACTCTCTTTCACATGCTGATTGTTGGTAGCTCACACGACACGCCAATCATAATTTTGCATTTCTTTGAACATTTTATTTCGAAACCTAGCAACACTATCTAGATTGCTGATTGCCGACATGTACAGCAATCTCAAAATGAACAAATTTAAATTGCTGCAATCTGTGTTCATCCGCTCCGGCTCTCAGAGCTTTTGATAGTTTCACATTGAAAGCAACAACAAAACGATTAGATTGTTTGATTGCCAATCACCGTGTGAGTTGGGGATTACCATGGTATAATTAACCAGGTAGGTGTGACAGTTTTCCACAGCGAACATGAATTGTCAAAATCATACAAGACAAAGCAAACAAAAAAAAAAAAAAACAAAAAACAGACGAGTTTGACAATCCATGAACGGATCTCGTGAGAAAATAGCCTGTTGTCAAACCTACCTGTATAATTGTATCATGGGGGATTACTACTTGAAGATTTTGGCACTCACACATTTGTTTATCTAAAATATGACAATTGAGCAGCCGCACAGTGCATTGAGCCCATACAAGCAATGGACAAAAATAGAAGGATTGGTTGGATATTGATGACATTTGGTACTATAAGTAATTTGGGGTCGCTGAGCTCAAAAATGATATCAGATTTGTTATTAACTTTATAGTTTTGCTAAAAACCAGGTATTTAGGACGATTTTCTTAAGGCTCATATATAACGATTTTTTATTTTTTTTTATAATTTTTTTAGTGCTTTTTTCTAAAAACTATTTTCCATGTCTGGAATTTTCATTACTAATTAATAAAATGTAAATATTTTCATGAATTTTTAAGTTTTAAACAATATATAATTTTTTATGTAATTTTTTAATACATAAGACGAAATTTATTGAACATAAGCTAAGGAGATCTTTATTTTGTACTAAATGATATTTCAATTAATATTTTAAATAATTATTAAAATATTATTCACTTGAACTTTCCTCTTAGTGAACTGCATTTGATATGATACCTCATAAACCTCATAAAAATTGCAGTCTAAGAAATTAATATAACCCACTTAAATCTACAATATTTTGTTACTCAACTTCAGTACTCACCCGATAATAAAATGAAGAATTAATTTTTAATATAACAAATAAAATATACGTAGTAGAAATAATAGTTTTTGTACTTTTGAGACTATTTGTGTCAATAAAAACAAAACCAAATTGATTGGTCGATTGATACCAATTGTTTTCGAGTCACAAAAAAATTTTGAGTTTTGTCCGTGGGCCAACACAGTGTGAGCCGTATTAAAATACTTTGTCTATAAATCTTTTGACGCCAAAAATTTATAAAATTAACCCCTTCCTGCTAGGAAGACCCACGAGCGTCACGTGACGTTCTCCGTTCTTAGTGACAACACAAAACACTAGACTTTTTCAATATAATTGTACAAACATATTTATTTCCTCATCATAGGGCAAAAACACAAATAAAAATTTTATATTCTCTCTGTCACTTAATAAACAATTTAATTGCGAAAAAGGTTATTCTTTAAGACACAAAAACTGCAGAATGAGAGAAAGAAAAATAAAATCGATGCCACGCATGTGCATGATACAATTATAAAAGGTAGGAGCGACAACTAGCTATTTTTGTACGAGCTGCGCCCATCAAATCAGATGCCATAACCTTTCCAGCCAACTGTTGTGTTTTTGGTCGCTTTGGCCCTTTTCATCGGTTGCTCTCCACTCAGCTGACGACCGTTTTGATTCCCGTGTGAAATGGTGGATCCATGTTTCATCCATTGTCACATACCGACACCAAAAATCATGTTTATTCTTTGTAAACAGTGCCAAACAGCTCTCCGAATCTTCGACACGTTGTTGTTTTTGGTCCTGTGTGCGAAAACGCGGTACCCATTTGGAAAGCAGCTTTCTCATCGACAAACGTTTCTGTAATATTGTTCCCCTACTGCCTTTCAATATCTTCAGAGCCTCAGCTGGCTCGCGCACCTTCACTTTACAGTCGGCCGTTGAAGCTAAGATCTTAAAAATATTTTGATGTTTAGTAATATAAATTACTAACCATTAGCATAAAATAAGGGATGTTAACAAAATAACAAGTAATAACTTATCAAAAGCTTTATTTATTAAAATTCATGATAAAGGGTCATCTCTGAAAATTTCAAAGAATGAACTCGTTTCTTTTCTTTGTTCTCGGTTTTCGCGATTTGTAACGAGCTTTCAAAAAAGCAGTTTAAGCAAGAAAAGTTGAAATATTTTCTACTTTCTTGCGTAAATTGCGTTGACAAAATTTGCGCGCGTCATCATTCTACTCGGTACCATAAGCTTTCGTGTATTTGGTATCTAATTGCGCCACCGAGTAGACGGACGCCAATGTAATCATTCTACTCCCGGCTTAATGCATCTTGTGTATCAACGAAAATTTGTAAGCATGTTCGAAGGTTCGACACACTGGATGAGCAGTTGGCAAAAATTTTTGCTTTTCTTCATCACACAAGCCATTTTGTGTTTATAATTAAAAATTTGTTACTTAAAAAAAAAAACACATTTTGTTTCTAGTCTAGGGCTGCTAGATATGTTTATTGCAAAACCGGGACACTTTGGTGAAACTATTGCAAAATATCTCTCCAACAACTGTCGAAAGCTTAGTGTACAAAACTTTAAATCGATTTTCCCAAACATGTAATTTTTAAAGTCGGTGACCAGCCTACAGAAAAAACTACTGAACCGATTGTTTTGAAATTTTTTACATATATTCTACATGTAAGTAGCTCTCAAGTGACGTCGAGTTTTTTAAATTTTTTAATTACTAACAATTTTACAATAACAAATAGGTAGATTTTTTTCGTCAAAAATCGTCATTTTAGCTTCGAAATGGTGCCAAAAATCGACGTCACTGGAGAGATAATGTAATAAACTAAAGAAAGCATTTTGATTTTTTGGTTTCAGATGATCCAGTGATGCTGTAGGCTGGTCACCGCACAAAGACTTTTTTTCGAGGAACCTGCGGAGATCTTCAATAAATCCATTATTTCTCTCTATTTTTTAACAAACATTTTTTTATATTGAAAACAAATTTTTCGAGCTCTAGGCCAAGCATGTTGACAACAAGACAACATGAAGAACAAAGAAGGCAACAACCAACAACAACGACAACGGCTCTGTATAGAGCAAATCACACAGCTTGACTATACAGACTGTTTCATTGGCCGCTACACCAACTCATCAGTAGCCTTTGTATGACTTTACACTGTAATCCACTCAAGCTACTTAGGTTCTACATATAGTGGATCACAGTGTAAAGTCATACAAAGGCTACTGATGCTTTGGTAGATCCAAGATTCATGGTATAATAATACAAGGTAGCATTGACAACTGGTCATTTTCTCTTCCACAAGAAAACATCTCCTTTAAAAAACAGCTGTTTGTGAAAATGCATGTGCAACTGCGGAGGTTGTTGTTTTTTTCACTTCAACGTTTTCAACATTGTTTGGGTTTTTAATGGCCGATTATGAGCGCTCTCTTTTTGAGTATATTTTTTGACAGGAGATGTTTTCCCAAGCAACTGTCAATGCTACCTTGTATTATTATACCATGTCCAAGATCAGTCTCCGAAACAAAAATGTCAAAATTAGAGCTAATCCTGCATTATAATCAGCATGAACAAAGTTCGAGAAAATTAAAATGAACATGCTTTTTTTTGAGAATGAACATGCTATTTGGACCTATTCGACGAAATCTGTTATTCTGTTGCGCATTTTCTGTTATTAATCATAAAAGATCTGTTAAAATTAGTATTCAGCATTTCGAACTTTTATGGTACTCTGTTATCAATCAAAGGTGGACAATCGGGTCACATCATAGCTCAGCTCCGGATCGTCTGAAAAATAAAGAAAAGAATTCGTTCGAAAAAACACACCTGAATCTTTTCCCGAAATGAAATGAAAATATGGAATATTAAGAAAATTATAAAGAGTTAAAAAGAAAATATTGAACATTTTTGTTATTTTTGACGCGATTGTTGCGTAATATGTGTTGTAAACTTATTTAAAGAATAAAAACAAAATTAAGTCGGTCGATTACTTTGTTTGCAGTAGTGTGGCCCGTTTTGAAAAAGTATGATTCGACAAAACGCGATTAAAGTAAAATTAACTTTCTACTAGTACTCTGGTGCATCGGGTTTTAAGTGCTGTAGAATCTTTATTATTAGCGGGATTGATTTAAAATTTTTTTTAAGCACACACATTTATTAATTATGTAATTTTACATTTGCCTCCTTTTATGAGCCATTCTTAATAAAATTCGTTAATAAACATCCATTTTCAGACAAAATGTTCATTATATAAAAATTTGTTGCGGCAAAGACAAAAAAAGAAATGCGGCAAAGAAAGAAAAAAATAAGCAAATTAATTGTATAACAACATTTTATTTTTCAAGATTCAACAAATAAAACCCTGAAGAAGCTGACAAATTTCAGCGAAACGTCGGTGGAAAATTATGGAATAAATTTATTTATTTGCATATCAAAAATAACAGACCAATTAGCCTAAGCTTAAATTGCAAAAATTCATATATATTCATTTATTGGTCAAACTAAATAGAATCAAACGAAAATTCTATTTGTTATTCTGTTATCGTTTTTAACAAATGTTCGTAACAGATTTTGTCATGCAGAATATGAATTTTGAGCTCGTAACAGATTTTTTAACAGCAACAAAATTTATATGGGGAATCATAACAGAATTTCTTTTTAAAAGATTCCACAGAATAGGCCTAATTTTATTTAAAACATCAGTTTTATTTCATATCATAAAACCTTCGAATAGTAAATTCAATTAAAAAAAGTTGTCTGTATTTGGTTCAGAAAACAAATTTTCTCTTAATAAGAGTGAAGGAATAAACTTTTTCGAAATGTGACACAGCTATACAGAATATCGTATGTATTTATAAGAGTTTTTCTTGTTATGGTTTAGTATCGCATCAATTATTACCACTGTCAAAAAAATCAGAATTCTTGTCATAAAAAAGAATATCTACTAACTTAGCCGAGAGTCAAATGAGAGAAATCGACATTTAAAATTGATATAAGATAACAATTGAACATATACAGTACCAACATTACGTTAATATTTTAACTATCTAGTCATATTACCGGTTATAATAGATAGTGATGACCGACACGTTTTAGTTTCTCAAAAAGAAAAAACAAAATAAGTAATCTGAAAAGTTGGAGGTGGAAATAATATTGTCTGAGGTTTCCACACATCGATCAGTTATTTTATTAAATGTAAAGCTCTGCTAAAACTGATCGCTTAATCTCGAGAATTAGTTGGCCCCTGTTCCATACTAGCTTGGAGAATTCATTAGAAATAAAAGATTACATTCAGCAAGCCAATTTCATTGCACTACACAAACGAACAATTGCTTAATTTTGTTTATCTCCCCACTCGCTTATTTAGGTGATCGAAATGTGTGATTTTTTTTTTTTTTTTGTTTTTTTGTTTTTTTGTTTGTTTCATTTTTGAGATGTCTGTGCAATCGAAGTGTATCTGTAGGTGCTATTATATACATGTATTGAATGAGACCATGCTGGAGAGAGCACATTAAGCATTTAGTATTCAACTAATAGCAAACAGTTGGAATCAATGTGAGGATGACATCACTGAATTACTATGCCTCGTTCAGGCCAAATACACACAACTTTATGTGTCGGAATGAGAAACCACATTCAAGCAACTAGCAGCAAAACCATACTAAAAGCACCTTAGCAAATCAGTATTGAAGCTACAAAGACTATCGAAGATAGCTATTGAGTGTGAGTGAACAGGTCTACACTCTTAGAAATGTTTAGTGTAAAAGTGTAACGTTGACAAAAATGTAAAATTAAAAATCAAATTATTGCAAAACCATTCCGTTGCTTTTAGTTGCAAATCAAACAATTTTTAAGAAATTAGAAAACTTTTTTTGCGTACTTGATCTAAGGAAAGCCCTTCTTTTCTAATAAAAGAGAGGTTTTTCTAAAATGTATTTCAATTCGAATATATTATCCTTTGACAGCTTATCTCCGGCTGAAAGATGCAATGGAATTGTTATTTTTTGACACTTTTGAGATAACTATATAATGTCCTTTTTCAAAAATTATCGCTTTTTCACAAAATGATGAGAAACAAAATTTGAAATTGTATATGGGCAATTCCATGGTCGAGCACGCGACTTTAACTTTTTTTTAGTTTTCGATAGCATTTTAGTAGCAATATGTTTAGTAAAAAATGTAGATTCGGTAGAATTTATGTTTCCAATATATTAGCAATTAACAGGGATTAGCGATCTAGCACGCGACAAAAATGGAACTCGTTTTCGACTGCATATAGATGAAATATATATAGATGAGAAATGCAGAAATCTGCGAAACGCAACAAAAAATTTTAAAACGAATAATTTTAAACTTAAATGGATTAATGTGGCTTTCTTATGATAGTTGTCATGTTGACATACTTACATTTGCTTTTTTTTTATTAATGTTTAGTGTAATGTAGCATTTTTACATCGCGTTTGTAATAAGTATAAGTTGAAAAAACTCCAACTCAAAATTTCATTAACAACAAAATACGTCATGTATATTATTTGTGAGTTTTATATTAGTAATATTAATAAAAAAATAATTTAAAGTACATATGAGGCAATTGAAAAAATTATGAAATATTAGTTTTTGAATGAATATGCCGTTTGAGCTAACATTAATTTCAAATGTTCCTTATAGGAGATCGAATGCAGTTCCCGGATACCTGGAATATTTGTTATGTCCTTCCATTTCTCTATCAAATTTGACGAAATCTCTTTAATTGTGTCAGCACCAATATACCTGATGTGAATGCCAGTTATGTGCTCTTGTGCACATTTAAAGAGAGAAAATGCATCATTTAAAAGCGTTGCATAATGCATTATGCACATGTTTTACACATCTGCATAAATATATATACAAGTTAAAATAAAATAAAATTTTTCTTTTTAAAAGTAACACGTACGATAGCGAACGCGACACACTTTATAAATCAAAATTAAATTTTTGGTATAATAATTTTATGAAGTAACTTTTTTTAAGATGAGGCCACCAAATTTGGTTTGAATTAAAATTTTTAGACACTTGCCTAGCACGATCGCGATGTACTGATAACAAATGGTACTTCAAGTACTAGAACGCGACATTATAATATCAATGAAGGCAAAATACAAATTTACCGTTAATCGAGCTTTGTTTAGTCTCTTTTAATTTTTTTAAGTATTTATTTGTCTTTTGTAGAAAAATTTCATAAGATGAGAAGAACCAAAAAATAAATATATAGACAAAAAATACTAATGACAAAAAGGCATTAAAAGTAGCTAAGATCAAGAAAAATGTATTTTTAGTTTTCAGGCAAATTTTCTCAAAATAACAACTGAGATAAGCTGTAAATGCATTATATTATAAAAATGTATGCATTTTTTAAAATTATATTAAAAAAAATTTATTTGTTTATAAACATTTTAATTTTCGATCCCGGTAGACCATACTGTGGAAATGCCCATATTCAATTCCAATACATTCGGATTTATCAACTATTTAGATATATGTATATACATGTGGATATATGTACAAGCAGTGTATAGGATGCTAAATCAAAATTTTATTTTTGAAATTAAAACAGTCATAAGTGACTCATCCAATAAAACTCTTAGTTTTATAAAATTTTATTTAAAATGTTGACAAGCTGACTGCAGAAATAAAATTTTTTATTGGAAATTACAAAATTTAAATTTGTATTAAAAAGTTTTACTAAAAAACGAAACGTTTATGTAAAAAAAAAAAAGAAATAACTAGCTATTTTAGCCCTTGAAAGGACTTTGACCTAGCTTCTTATGATCAATTGTGTTGTGCGTGTTATTAAGTTTGTACACAGAATTGACCGAGAACCATACCTACAGGTTCAACGTCGACTCCGAACGGCGATGAACGGAATGTTCTTGTTCTCAAGAAGCTTTACATGGCATTTTGATTACTCTCTGAGGTTTGCCCTTGTCTTCAGAAAGCTGGCGGCCGTACAGAAAAATTATTTTAATTCAAATAATTTTCTGTCGCTGCTGGAGTTCGAACCGGGGTCTCCAGGTTCGTTGATATAGAGGCCACGCACTAACTAACTACGCCACGGACGCCACAACGTTTATGTAATTACAACAATAATAAGTGCTTAAAAATATATTCATAAAACTTTTTATGATATAATATGTCAGTTGATGTTTTGTGATTTTAAAATGTTTATCGTAAGTTAACTAGTTGTTATAGATTACCTACTAGGGACAAATTTCCAAAAATTCCAATTTCAAACGGTAATGAAAAGAGAAAATACGAATAGTATACTAAAGGTAACATCACTCATTATAAGTTTTTTTTTGTAGTGCATGAATGTGGGCACACATAGAAGCAGAGACAAATGAAAAGATAGACGAGCATGGAACAGGCGAGCAAAGTTGGAGCAAAGTTGGGGTAAATTAAATTTATGTGTTCGATGCTGAGCGCAGTCTTTTGATTATTCGCGAACGATGCGGTCACCGTATGAAGATTTTAGCTCTTCAGCGAATAACGATAATACGGACAACGGAATGCCATATCATGCCCGTGAAAACTCACAGCCATTCAGTTATGGACAGATTTCCAACAAAACATCAACGCCATTAAGAAACTCTCGAACGAACGGGCAATATCGTGCCACAACTTGGGACGAAATCGATTCGGAATCGGTAATAAGCAAACGCGTTTTCGATTCGAATAGTGTTACTCATAATTATAGCAACTATAACAGTACAAAGAGCCCAGTGCAGCAAGGTTCAGAGTCTAATACAAGCATGATAAAGGCACAGCCGCGTCTTACCAGTCCTTTACTGGTACGCAAAACAATAAATAGCAGATCACCTACGCGAAACTCAGCCAATACAATCGCAAACACCTACCACTACAGCTACAAAACTAGTCCCAGTGCAGGGGGAGGTGATTGGGGCCAAAATGGAGACATCAACAAGTATAACACCAACACAACCACGAATAACACCAGCAGCAACTACAGCAACAGTGCTCTGCGTAAAACACCAACTCGTAATGACTTTGAGGAATTGTTACGTGAACGTCGTGAAAAGGTTTACAATGAATACAAATCAACTGCGACATCTGCGTCTGCGCATGTGCCAAATGGTCAGAACGGTCAAAATAAATACAATTTTGATTTTGAATTCAATTTGAATTTAGATGAAATTCCCGTGCCACCCCGTCGCTCGAACACTATGGAGCGTTCGTCTCTTCAATATCGTACACATAATATTCCAGTAGCCAGCGGAGTCGAACGCAATTATCACACCATTAGCTCATCTCAAGCTAGAGATTTGAAAGAGATGTTCGCTAGGCAAGAACACGAACGACCTCCATTGGAAACGCACTACAATCGCCGTATTCAGCAAGAATCCACTTTGGTTGATGATAGATATGGTAATGAAAAGGCGTCTGGTTATAACTACTCGTATAGCTATGGTACGGAAAGGGGGGGGCTTAGAGAAAATATGTCACCAATATATGCCACTTCGTCAAAGCAAAAACAACAACAACAACAACAACAACAACAACAACAACAACAACAACAACAACAACAACAACAACAACAACAACTACAACAACAACAACAACAACAACAACCATACCAACAACAACAACAATACCAACAACAACAATACCAACAACAACAGCCAATCAACAGTAGCAGTAGCTACCGCAGCATCACCACACACGATATTCATCGTATCGAACCAGAAACGACAATTACGGATTACGCGTCCGCTATTTTGTCTTCACCTACTGCTACACTAGTTTCACGCCCTGAAACACCAGCATTTCCTGTTACGCCACGTACACCATATGGTGCACATAATGGGTATAATGCAACCTTCACACAACCTCGCAGTTCATCGCAACTGCGTATCGATAATTCACGCAGTCAAATGTCGCCAGAGTTACAAAGTTATAGCGCTGAAACCATTTACCAGACCAACAATCAAAGGTCGCGTCTAAATTCCAGTCTATCCCTTAATACCAACGGCGAGCCACAAGAAGTTGCTCCACACTTGGTGAAATTCGCCAAAGATTCGTCCCAATTTTGGTATAAGCCTAATCTATCGCGTGACGAAGCCATCTCGCTCCTACTGCATGCCGCGCCTGGTACTTTTATAGTTCGCGACTCAACTACATACAAAAATGCTTATGGTTTGGTATTGAGGGTAGCTCAACCACCACCCGGCAGTGCCGCAGGCAAACCCGATGAATTGGTGCGTCATTTTCTGATTGAACCCACTACGCGCGGCGTTCGCTTAAAAGGTTGCGCCAACGAACCCGTCTTCACTTCGCTCTCTGCTCTAGTTTATGAGCATTCCATAAATGCTTTAGCCTTGCCATGCGTGTTGTTAATACCAGAGCAGGATTTGGTGCCAGCGCTAATGCAACACACGCCAGCACAAAAGCAATTGTTGACTCAGGGCGCGGCTTGCAATGTTTTGTGGTTGTACTCATGCGATACAGAATCTCTAACTGGTGAAGAAGCCATACGCAAGGCTATTCGGCTTCTGTATACACAGCAACCGTTGCCTACACCAACTGAGGTGCACTTCAAGGTTTCCCAACAGGGCATCACACTGACGGACAATACACGAAAAAAGTTCTTTAGAAAGCATTACGTCGCTGATATGATATCATACTGCGCCATTGATCCAGATCATCGTACCTGGACTATGCAGTCCGATGAAGGGCAAGTGGGTGGCCTAAAAAAGACTATTTTCGCTTTTGTGGCCAGGCGCTCACCCAGCTCGAAGGACAATCAATGTCATGTTTTTTGCGATTTGGCTATAAATCAACCAGCGTCTGCGATTGTTTCGTTTGCTAACAAAACTTTACCCACTGAAAAACAGAAAAATTATGTGCTTTAAGTATAAATGTAAGGAAGCGGGAATTTGATACAATTAGATGTTGTTGATATTTTGTTTGTATGTACATTGTATATGGGAGTACATATTGTAGTGATTGTAAATATAAAAAAGGCAGCAGGCAAACAATAGTCTTTATAGAGTGAAACAACTCACTAACTCATATAAAAAAAATTTATATTTTCTATTTATCGTGTATTTTTTTCAAAATAAAATCCCAAAAATACACATTGAATCAGGTACCCGGTAACTCTAAATATCTGTTTCTTACAGAAACTGTTTCGTACAGAACAAGATAAATAGTTTTTTTTTTTTATTGAGATGTAACACTACTGATATAGAAAACTCGATTTTCGGAAAGCTTTCGTTAAAGCCTCTATATCGACGATCCTCTTATAAAACAAAACTATTTATGATACCAGGAATTCTTTGAACTAAAAAAATAATTAATTTGTATCAGAAAGAGTGACAGGTGGAAATTATCTCTATGTCTGCACAGAGAGTTAAGTTAATTCTAACCAATATTTGAACGCAGTTGTCTACACGGGAATGCATAAGCAGAATTAAGTAATTGCAGTGGCCGCTCGCTATAATGAACTTTCAATTTGACGAACAATAAAAACTTTATAAAATAAAACTTTTTTTTAATTTAAATTTTCCGACAGCCTTTATGAGCCCAAGATTTTTTTGAATGTGAATTATTTATAAATCTTTCAATAAAAAAATTGTATATATCCATTTTATAATAATGATAAGTCTTAGAAACTAAACTAGTACGTTTGATATACAACGTTTTGAGATTTAACGAATTGGATGTATAACATAAGATCTGCTAAAGTTGACGTGCACTGTACAAAATTTTTTAATTTATTTGTACTACTTTGCAGTGCAAAATCCCTTTGATCTGCGTAGAATGAAAGTCAGAAAACTTTTGCAAGCGTCAAAAACGGCCGTTCTTACGAATTTTTATGCACAAAGATTAAATGTTCAATATTTTCTTTAAATTTATCTCACTTATTTTTAAATTATTAGCTAAGTCAATACGCTTATTTACCCCTGCGGACCCTGTCGGTAATCCTTTATAAACTGGAACAATGTTAAATTTGAATTTAAGGTTTATAAGAACTCAAAAACTAACTGTTTAAACTGAGTTAGATTAGGTATTTTTGCACAGATATTAAGTACATGAGTTTATTTGAACTGAAATAATAATTTGACTAAACCTCAACGGGCAACTCAATCTCAACTTTCTGAGTAGGCGTTCTAGACATACACCATTTAATCGAATTGAAAAAAAATTAGTATGAGTGTTTTTATTTAGAAAATGGGCCTTGTTTTGAATTATATGAATTTTAAAATAACCGTTAGCAATTTCCGAAGCAAGTAGTAAAGCAATATTTTATATTCAGACTTTTTTTCTGTGCATCTTTTTTTATTGTTTTTTCGTAATTTTTATGTCGTGTGTGTAAAATATAATAACAAATAGTATTTTATTTTAAAAATAAAACTTAAAATGTAAGCAGTTGAAAAAGCGTGACTTTGTTGCACTTCTCTAAGCCTTTTTTGTTATAAAATGTGAATTTGGCTGACCCATTGCACCATATATTTAACCAAAATTAAAAAAATCTATAATTTATTGATCAATTTCTGTAATTTGTTAGAACAATAGATGTGCTTAAATAGCGCTGGGTACTTTTCGCCTTTAGTTTCCAAATATAATAGTCCCAGCAAGCTCTACAAAGAGATTGCGCCAGCACAAATTGTGTACCGCTTGTTAGTTGATTAAATCATGTAAATAATAAATATCTATTTAATAAGTGAACAACAATTCATATCTAGATTTTAATTCCAATGTTAGCACTAGTTCGCTTTATTAAGCGTTGTATACGAATGCTATAAATAAAACTTTATTCTTCCATTTAGTTATGATGCCTTTAAATGAAACAGAAAATAATCTAATCTATACCAACAAACACAAACTATTCTTTACTCTCCGTCGTAATTCTGAAAAAATTGGTCTTAATTAAACAATAGTTTATTTTTTGCTTGAAAATAATTCTAAATTTCAAAACATTTAAATTTAGCCGTAGTTTGCAAAATTTTTGCCTTATAAACATGTATGTTGAAATAAATGTTGTCTTTCTGTCTACAATATAATGAACATAAAAGTCAGTCATCAAAATGCAAGTTTTTCGAGTCGATTTTAATGATAATTTTAATTGGTCTTGCTCTTGAATTATTTTATTTATATGCTAACATAGAATTGAATGTAAATTCTACATACTCGTATTTTCGATTTCATTTTTCTATAATATGCAATGCATGTGTGAAAAATGTTTTTCTTCTCATAGTTTATATTAAGGTATGACGCATGGTTGAATAAATAAGGTTGTCGCATGGGTGAGAACGAGTTCCCATAAATGTCAAATCGAAGTTGACATCTCATACAAAATCTGAAAACGAAAATTAATAACATGAAAAGCCGTTGAAGTTGTTGTTGTTGCTTTTCATTGATTTTGACAATTATGGGTACTGAGAAGAGAGTACGATCAGCCACGAGACAACCTTATTTATTCAACTATGGTATGACGTAAACAGTCCCACTATTTCAACTTGTTTTTGAAACACTTGAATGATTTTATGTTTAATTTTAATAAAAAAAAATCGACCAATAAGGTGTAAACGAAAAAAATTGCGAAATAAGTATGTATTTAAAAATATAAATGCTTTGATAATTTAGAAGAGTTAGATGAGTCACGAAAGCCTAGAGGAATTATAGAGCAAGAAATTTTCGCAAACATTTTTAACAGAATTTTGGTTTGTTAATAAGGAAACGCCAAACTATATTTGGCGTTTTAAAAAAGTGAAACAAAACAACAAAAAAAAAAACAGTTTCCGAATATATTGCGCAAACAAACTATCATTCTTGTCAACATAAATATTTTGTTTTTATTCTTCTATTTTCCCAGCAAACCAAAGGATATCGTTTCGATATCAATATCAAAAATGTTTATTCTTGATACAAAATGGCCTTTCGCTGACGACATATATATTGAAAAAATTCGAAATTGCAACAGTATCGAGGTTAAAATGAAATTTTGATCGAAATTGATAATGATATCAATATTGGATTTATGGCAGAATTTTATCACATTGATCTAGCGACCACAGAAAACCACTGTCTTTACAATCCTTACCCTTACTCGCGACACACACAGTGTCTCATGAGTTTCTTGATTGGTAATTTGTATATAGTCCTCGTGCATAAGACCCCTTATCATCTTCGCCGCCATTTTTAAGGCCGGCGGTAAAGGTGAATTTTGTGATGTTTCTGCTTTTATGTAAGGATACACGTGAGGTATAATTATTAAAGCTTGATAACTTTTTACGATTTCTATGGAAATTTTTTTAATACCCAAAGGTTTTTGTTATGCGCTTTTCTGTAGCAGTAATAATTTTTCTTCATGAATTAGATAATCAGGATTTTGGCTTTATAAAAAATGATAAATTCGCTCCGATAAATACTTTTTATGAAAAACTTAAACTCACAGCGGATTTTATTTTTAAATTTAGTTAAGAGTAAATTCTTTATTTAATAAAAAATTTGTATGGATTTCAACCTATTAAACCACAGAAGGCGAAGAAGCTGAATGTATGATTATTGCCGCAAACCGCAAAAATAGTTAAGGTGATCCAATGATCATACAAGGCTTAGGATAGTTAAAACCATAACAGAATCAATTAGCAACTATTTACACAAAATAATTTCAAGTTCACTGAGCAAAAGTTGAGCTGGGTCATAATCGCATTCCATCTTCAAAACATGCACAACTCAAAATTTACAAATTGTTAATTTTAAATGTTAAACTATTCGTAGTGATAACCTCCATCAACTAATTAAATTTTGAACTTATCTTTTTACTCTTTAATTATAAAAAAACAGTTTTGTCTCCTTATTTTGTATGGATCCTTTGAAAACCTGGTTTTTTGCTTCTCCTGAAAATTTTGAAATTTTGAGTTGTGTCAGTTTTGAAGATGGAGTGCGATATGTTCCAATGGTCGTTCAAAATCGTAATGATATCGTAAAAATTTTACTAAAGAGATCTGGTTGGGCTACGAAGTGCTTATGTTTGAATAAAACAATTTATATATAAACAAAAAACCAAATTTAACGAAATATATTTTGATGAACAAACATACATGATATCTCTCAATTAAATTAACTTTAATCAAGTTGAGAAAACTTATTTTTGACAATAGAACAAATTGCTATCGAATCTGTTTAAGATAACTTTAAACTAATTAACTATGTTGATAACTTCATATAAATCGAATTATGTTCATGGCAAATGCATTCGAAAATATCACATTAGGTTTGAAGAAACAAACTTAAAGTCTTGTGCTAGCGTCGAATACGTTTCATAGCCCGATATAAAAGAAAATATTGTATTCGTTGACCCAGTAGCAATGAAAACTAAAATTAGAATAAGTCTTTTTAAAATATAATTGAAATGGGCAATCTTGTTTTTATAATTATTTAATTTATGTATTACTTTGTGCCTTCTAAGGACCAATAATAATATTATATTTTAAATACTTTATTTCATTAAAATATTGTAGTATCTTTTGAATATCCAAACCAATTTCGATAGTGAAACTGCTTCCTTATTTTTATCGCAAGTTAAAGATACTGATTTTATATAAAAACTATTTTCAAAATATATACACTATATGTATGCCATATATATATATATATATATATATAATTTGGGCATATATTCTGCTTCCAATTCCAATAAATCAAACACTGACATAATTAACACCTGTGATGCTTAATTTAATAATTTTTGAAATAAATTCTTTATATATGAACTTGTTGAACTATATTTTACGTAATATCTTTGTTATATTTTGTGTTATATATATGAATTAATATATACTATATACATATATATTTGCATATGAATAATTTTTTATTTAATAAATATTGCCATCACGATTAACCTCCTTCATATGTTTTATTTTGCGTTACAGGGAACAAAAAGAACAGCTTGATACTGGAAATATTTAGCGTTAAGGTATAATATACATGTAAATTTTTCGAAAAAAAATTTTTTTTGTTTAATGTGTTCTTTATAGTTTTAAGAATATACATACACATTTTTAAGTCGATATTTAAAAAAAAAAACAGAAGTTATAACAGTTTTCTTAACCTATGTCTAAACGATTTCCTTGAAACTAGTTTTTTAAAACGGTTCGATAGATAACTCGAAATCTATTGGTTCAATTTCAATGATTTTTTCATTTTGTTCGTTATTTTGTCCTTTAAGAATCCCCCTTAAATTCAAGAATCTATTTTTTTTTGTTTTTTTATAAACAAAAAAGCGCGCGAAAATGTATCTATTTTTTGAACTTTTTACTTCAACTTCCGCCATAATTAAAAAAAAACCCCGGAGGTCTTGCGTAGGGGGGGGTGTTAAATATATGGTCTATGCTTTAAAATGTCATTTGATTTTTTGTTTCCGATACATGGGAAAGGCCATATCCATCGAACCGTTTTGGATGTCTTTTTTCAATGCCATTTTCAGCGCCCTCTATATAAAAGCCAGAACTGTATTTAAAAAAAAAAAATATTTTTATAAAGTATTTTTTATGTACAATAACCTGTATAAATTTAAAAAAAAAATAGCTTCTTACGCGTATTATATACCTTAAACGATTCGCAATATCAGATAATTGTGGTTAAGTAGTCAAGTGTAGTGAAAAGTGGGGATGTGAGGGAGCTCCACATCCGCTGAATTTAATATCGTCATCTGAATATTAATTTTAATTTATTTTGTATTTTATTGTTCGCACCCGCAACAGCAAATCGTAATTTTAATAATTAAAGAAAAATTATTTTTTCATCTGATTGCAGTATATTTAAAAAATCAAAACTTCCATTTGCGTTTATTTTACTTATATTAACTTATTTAATAAAAATAAATTTAAATATTTATTTATTAATATTTAACAATGCAAATTTTTTACAATACAACACAATTTAATTTTGACACTTTGACAATTAATTGTTTGAAGCTCGAGACTCGTGCTCGAAGAAATTTTTCAAGTAAAATTAGAGTGATAGTAAAATTGGCACCTAAAATGTCTCGGGGAGAAAATCTATAATGTCTTCAACGTTCTGATTGACTAAAATATAAACTAAGGCCATAACAATTTTTTGATCATTAAGACATATTCCAAGAGCAGATTTGGTTTGACTAATTTCCTGGGAATTTCTTCTCAAGTAAGCATCGTAACAGAGATTAAAGTAATGTTGCAAATAGCCAACATTTTGATAAATATATATTTTATTTAGGACATATGAGCAAAACTATATTTTCGAAAGAAATAATTGATATTCCCAAGAATAAAGAAGCAATGTTTTTGAAATGGATCAACTTTGACCAACAGAAAATTAAATCATGATTTCGGACCGGTGTCGCTTGAAAAAATGTGTGTTAATGGGTTTTTATAATTTTAACCTTTTGAAGTCCTTAGTCACACATTTGGACGTTTCATTTTTATAATTGCGATTTTTCAATAAAAAAAAACAAAAATTTGATAATTATTCCCTACAGAAAAATACAATTTAATGTTGTGGCTGCACTGATAACGGTATTTACGATAGAAAGTTCAAATCATGATACAATTATAAGGTAGGCCCAATTCGGAGATAAAAAACAAAGAAAAAGCAAAGCAAACCAATAAAAACATCGGTGTAGGTATAATGTCACTTTTGACAATTAACGTTTATTCGTTCAGCCATAAGGATGTATAATTTACTTTTAACAGTATAAATCTGGGTATTGGGTATTGAGTACCCAGATTTTATGTGGAATAATGCAAGAAAAGTAAGGAAAACCCCTAAAAATTTAACAATATGAGCCAAGTTTTAAGATCTAATACAGAATGAATTGTAACATTCTGTATTAACATTTTATATAATTTTCATTCGACTACTTAGTTCGACTGTTCAGTCTTGATACAATTATACAGGTAGCATTGACAAGTATAGATTTTCTCAGCAACAAGGCAACGACCATCTGTCAAAAACAGTTGTTCGTGCAACAAGAATTAAACGAATGTAAAAATAAATAAATTCCGCAAAATATGTGCGTTAAATACACAATTATAATAATGAAAGTTGTGAAAAAATTATGTGTGATATGTGTTTAACGTTTTCCAGCCGTGGTGTTTTAATAATAATTGGAAACTTCTTTAATTTCGTCCATATGCATCTGCAGCTGCTGAGGTTGCTACATTTGAACGTTTTCAACATTTTTTTCTTATGTTTGCACTTAATAACACAAAGTTCACAAGTTATCTTCGTTGTAGTAATAATAATTCACTATTGATTAAATAAAATAGGCAATATTTTGTAAGAAAATGTTTGGTTATTTGCAAGCGCTGAAACATAAACAATGGCGAAAACATAAGAAATAATTGAACGCTCTCTTTCTAGACATTTTTTTTGACAGATGGTCGTTGCCCAAGCAACTGTCAATACTACCTTATATTATTATACCATGCTGTTCAGTAACCAATTTATTTGCATCGCTTTGTTTTGTATTTTGACATTATACCTATTCCTTTGTTATTGTTTTGTTGTTGACTTGTAGTCAGTGTGTTTTTCCTGGGCCTACCTTATAATTGTATCATGGTTCAAATATAAAAATAGTGTAAAAAAGTATTTTTAATGTCGGTGTTCTATCAGTTATAAAAATAATATTATAAATATTAAATATATTTAGTTTTAAGGAATTGCGAAATAAAAAAAAAATCTGTTTTTATTTTATCAGAAATTGTATTGTGCGTATTATTAAATGTTTTTTGACACAAATGATCGAGAATTGGACCATCTAGTATATGTCGACTTCAAACAGCTAATGTAAATGTTTTCAAACAGCTAATGTACAAGCGTTATATGGCATGTTTACTCTTTGAAGTTTGCCATTATAGGCATAGAGTTAACGACAGATGACACGAAAAACTTTTTTATATGGCCTTGATGTTATAATTATAAATATTATTATTCAAGTGATAATTAAAATTGTTGTCTTAAAATATTTCATTCTTTTGAATTCCTTTTCGCATTTATCACATTTTATGTAATAATCCTTTGTATGCACTAGCATGTGGGCCTTTAGATGTCCGCTCTGAACAAACATTTTTCCACAAAATTCGCATTTATGTTGATTTTTTATTGTGCCACCTTTTATGGTATTGAAATTACAGCAACCGAAAATGTTTTTGAACTTCTTTCCACAAGTTTCGCACTGAAAATCACTTTTTGCATGACAACGATGCATATGTGGTTTAAGTTCGTGAAATTCATTTCAATACCACATATCCAACATTTGTTTTTTTTTATGATCATAAAGAATATGTTGTCCGCATATTTGAAATGTCCTGAATTTTTTTTTGCAAATTTGCAACATGAAGAGGAGGGATCAGATCATGTTGAAGTTTGCCTCACTGGATTAAAAAACGACATGATAGGGTGATAATATGTCTATATCAAAAAAGCTATACTTACACGCCAATGAATTTTCGTGGAATTTTTTGCCAGTTTCCTATGTTTCATGGCTGTTTGAGCTTGAAAAAGATAGTTTTCCTCATAATCTTCGTAGTCTGTACTAAGTGTTTACATTCTCAGTGCAACAGGATTTTTCAATTGAATCATAATTATCAAATTTGATGATCAGGCTCGCTTATTTCACTTTCAAGCAATACTTCGCAGTTAGTTTAAACCACTGCCTGTTTATCAATTATGTGCCGCTCACGATTTTTTTTCGTATCGCTATTAAGCTGTTTCATTACTTCGATATAATGTAATTCTTCCGAATCCTGCAGATAATCAATGCCTTCTTTATATTAAGGTTGTTCAATTGCACCCAGTTCATCGGAAGTATGCCTTTTGTAGCACACGGTACGAACATCTTCACTTTTTTATTGATTTTAGCTTATTTTTATCAGCATTGCAATTGAAATATTCAATGCTTTTCAACTTAAAGTCTGATTTCAGTATCATTGTTTGGGTTCTCCTGTACTTTAAGACACATTGTCTTTATTTTGGCGTTTTTCTTATTACAGAATGAGTTTATGCACCTTGATTAGTGTTTATTTCATCATTATTTTTTTTTTTCATGTACTTTCCTAAAGTGAATAATATCGACTCATAACCGCCAAAATATCTTAAGCGACATAATATCCGATTTATGTTTTTTGATGAAAATCGATAATTTGCGATGGTTTACATCGTCTGTCAAAATTTCATAGGTGTACGAAATTAGATTATGAATTTAAACCAAAAGCAATTTTAACTTAAGTACACACTACATGTTTGTTTACATTTTTCATGACAGCAAAGTGTCGCTTAAGATGAAATTCTCTAAAAGAAATTAATCAATATAAGAGATAAAATTATTAAAATAAAATTAATAGCAAAGAGATAAGAGATAAAAGATAAAATTAATAGCAAAGATAATTAAAAAAAACCTTCTCCTGTAAAATTTTCTTTTTGGCGCTTAAGATATTTTGGCGGTTATGAGTCGATATTATTGTTTCTTATTCTGGGCATGCAAAATCTTTTGCCAGGATACTACTTTATAAATCAGACACTTTTCAGCTCGATCAGAAGACATCTTTTTAAAAAGGGTATTTAACTGGTTTTGTGTCTTGCGACAGAACGTTCGCAAGCTAAAGTAGGCATCAAACTAGCAAGACACGTTGGACATAGTATATGTTTTTAGCGTCCCTCATCCTCGGCTATATTTATGTAAAATTTAAAATAAAAACTTGCCATATTTTGTATCAGCTTTACCAACCTGAATTTACCAACAGTTTATCGGCACGTTTTTTTATATCCCTGACATGGTTTTGATGTTTCCTGGACCGAATATTGGCATTAATTTCTTTGGTTAAGGTAGATCGAAATTCCAACAAAAGCACAACCCAAGTGTTCGAATACATTATTTTGTACGCATTTATTACTGGGAACACGCAATGATTTCATGATTAACTAAAAGTCCACTACATTAAACATAGATATTTAATCTGCCGTCTAGTTGCATTACAAGTAAACCTTGATGCATTTTTAATCAAATTTGTTGTTAAGTCAGAGGGGGATTGGGTCCATCGACATAGGGATGGATAGTCGACAAGTCGAAATTTTCGACTATTTGAAGTCGGTTATTAGGGGTTCAGACGATACTACATGTCTATCGGACATGTAGTTCGGCAAAATAACGGCATTTTTTCTTGACGAGCGTTCAGACATATTACATGTTGGATAGACATCAAGAATGATATAAAAATAGATTACGCATTGCGCAACTCCGTTACCGAGCGTTTCCACTGCCCGAACGAACTTCTGTAAACAGTTTGGTCCGAACCAAGGTTCGGAACATTGGTTTTTTACAAAATGCTCGCGAGCGCTATTCGCGCAGTGTAAACACGAAGATTTCTTCGTTCGCTCTGATCGGCCGACGCTCGATCTTTTTGGGCGAATCCAGTGCTTATTTGCGCATAGGTAGTAGATTTGTTGAAATGGTAGTTAATAACGTAGGAAAAACAAAAAATAAAGAAAATATATTGAAAATTTAACGCAAAAGAACTTTCTTTTACTTTGTTATATTATTAGCACTTTATATAATCAAATTATTTATATAATATTCTTTATATAACAAATTCTTTATATAAATACTTACATAAAACCTAAATTAAAAGGCATAAAAAAAGTAAAAATTTATCAAATTTAGTACGTTTGCATAAACAAAAATTGATCAACGCTGATGCTCGCAAGCATTGAATTTAAGTGTTTCCACTGCACGAACGAACAAGATGGCGACTTACCAATGTTCGCAAATTGTGTTCGTGCGGTGGAAACGGTTGGACCGAACGAAGAATTCATCGCTACGATTTGTTCGCGATGATTTCTTCGTTCGTTCGGGCAGTGGAAACGCTCGGTTATGTTGTTTACTTTTCATTTTGACATTTCTAGCTACGAACAAAGTATATTTTACGATCATGACGTCACGCTAGACCAAGTTTGTTTCTTGAATCTTTTGCCATTGTTTCATATTTGTTCACAGTCTTGACAGACTTGACAGAGAGCCATATCGTAAGTTCATATCGTAAGTCTATCGTGACGTAGATGCGCAGATCGTTGAAAATTATTTTTACGATCTGCGCAATCTATTTTTCTATCATTCTTGGATAGACATCATTATTTTTCAGCGCTCAAAGAGAACACGTCATCACAACGGCAAAACAATTTCTTTCTGCTCTAATTTTTGATGAAGTACAGGTAGACCTCGCTTAACACGTGCTTCTTATAACACGGCCTCGCTCTAACACGGTTTACGTTTTGTGATCATTTTTCGTTTAACACGCTAAATGGCCTCGTTCTAACACGGTTCCGGAAATTTTTTTTTTGTTTTTTTTTTTTTAGTCAAAAAATATTTGCACTTGTTGTGTGTGCATTAAAGTACATGTATTAAAAAAAAAACCCTTCATATTTTAACTGATATTTTTTAGTTCTAAGTCGAAATTTGAACGCCATCTACTGCTAAAAGCGCGCACGATTGACCATAAGCAGCGATGAAGAACAGATTTGAATAGCATGATTGTATTTTGATAAATTTTGAATTCCTTTAGTTACTTTATTTTTTTAAGTTTGTTATTTTTTCTAACTATACAAACAAGTAAACTTTTGATTGAAAATCAATTTTTGTTTATTTTTTAAGTTATAACTACAATTAAAATTAATAAAGAGTAAAAAAAACGGCTTTTGATGTATTTTTTGATATCCTGGAACGGAACCCTACTTTTTGTACTGGTTTCTTGTTTCACTTAACACGGTTTCGTTTAACACGGTATTATACGGGAACGTAACCCCCGTGTTAAGCGAGGTCTACCTGTATTGGAGGAAAAGGAAGAGATGGAAAAACCAAAAAAAGAGGATTTAGGTTAAGGAGGGGATAAAAGAAAAGCTTATTTATTCCAAATACATTTTCTCTTTTACTTTGCATAGTTGTTCAATCCTCGACGATTTTTGCAGAATGAAAAATGCAACGAGTCCGATGAACGTGCGTTCAAACCAAGAATGATAGAAAAATAGATTGCGCGGATCGTAAAAATAACTTTTAACGATCTGCGCATCTACGTCACGATAGACCTACGATATGAGCTTACGATATGGGTCTCTGTTAAGTCTTGGTCAGAATGTGAACAAATATTAAACAATGGCAAAAGATTCAAGAAACAAACTTGGTCTTGCGTGACGTCATGATCGTAAAAAATACTTTGTTCGTAGCTAGAAATGTCAAAATTAAAAGTAAACAACATAACGGAGCTGCACAATGCGTAATCTATTCTTATATCATTCTTGCGTTCAAACAATACTTTAGGTTGGTTGGACCGACAGAAAAATCAAAATTATTGACTTCGGTTATTAGCGAAAAACCAGTTGTTGGTATCGATTAATTTCGGTTTTATTTTTTTTTTTTATTCAGTATAAAAAGTATTTTTTTACAAAAATATTAGACATAATTGTACTTTAAGACCCATGCTTAAGTATTATTGTCTTTTTTTATAACATGTACAGGATGGGCCTAGTGGTTTCTTTTCAAATCATAGGTTATTTTGACGGCCGTGGCGCAGTGGGTAGAGTGCATAACCCATACGCCAGAGAACCCTGGTTCGATTTCTATCCGACACAGAAAGTTGTTTCAATTGAATTAATTTTTCTGTTCGGTCATAACCTTTCTGCAAGCAATGTCAAACCTCAGAGAGTAAATAATGTCATGTAAAACTTCTTGAGAACATGTACATTGGCCGTTACAACGTTGGGAAATGTTGGAAACTTATTTCAAAAGTGAGTGCTGCATATATGTGCTGATATATTGTAATATGAGCGAGAAAATATATAAACGAATGAACCCGAAATTAAATTTGAAAATAAAAAAACTCAGGAGTGGTGCTTCCATTGTCAAAAATTTCAGTTTAAATTTTCGTTGTTCGAATTTTAATGGATAAAATCTTCCTTGCTTCAATTTTTTTTGTTGAAATTAAATCATATTTCACGCGTTATTGTTATAATTATTTTCTAATGGTGCGTACCTCTAAGCTATGCACAACAAATATGATTTGTTTTGTTTTATGTTTGGTGCAAACATTTTTCATAACAACCGCCTCTGAAACGATTTGACATTTTATGTGTGTAGTAATTTTCATATATTCAAATATACTAAGACAAACAACAAAATCTCATGTAGGCTGTCTCTCTTTGATTTCGTAATTGAAATTCATTGAAAATGTTGGTTACTGCCAATATAGAAGTATTACATATATGATTATTTGAAAAGGACGCAAATTCATCTTTTCTGACGAGGCGCATATTCATCAAGGTGGCTACGTTAACAAACAAAACTGCCACATCTGGGACTCGGAAAGCCCACACGTTATTGTCTAGAAGCCGATGCATCCACAGAGAGTGACAGTTTGGTGCAGATTGTGAAGTGGTGGTATCATTGGACAGTTTTTCTTCGAAAATGAGGCTGGAAAACACCGTTTCGGTTAACGGTGGGCGTTACAGACCCATGTTAGCCGACTTTTTTTTACTGAAATTGGAAACATGAATTTAGACGACTTCTGGTTTATGCAGGATAGTGCGCTATGCCACAATCGATCTTTTGCGCACCAAATTCCTAAATCGTGTTATCAACCGTCTTGGTGATGTCAATTGGCCACCTCGGAGCTGCGATTTGACCCCTTAAGACTTTTTTGTGAGGAACCGTAGAGGACCGATGTTATGCCAACAATCGGGAATCGATTCGAGCACTGAAAGCCAATATCATCCAAGCAATCCATGCGCTACACACGAAACCATCAACAAGGTCTTGGAAAATTGGAGTGACAGAATGCGCTATTGCAAAGCCAGCTGAGGTAGCCATTTGAACGACGTTGTGTTTCAAAATTAATGGGAATGTTGCTCTACTAATAAAACCATTTATTTGGGCCGCCCTGTATATAAAGTTTTAAGTAAACATTAAGTTACTTTTTAGTAAACTTTTAGTAACTTCTTAATGACTTTTTAATAAACATAATTCTGAATTACTGAAAAATAAAATTTTAAAATCATTAAAAAATCGAGTTAAAGCTTTTTTTATTTATTGATGTTCTACTTTTGTCGAACACATTCGATATTTTTCGCAAAACATTTTAAGAAGTACCAGGAAATTTGCCTATACCGTCCATTTGTTAGAGTGAAGTAGCAGTCATCATAGTTGCCAACTTTGTGGGAAAAATACCTTTTGTGGTATTTTTTAATTGCCGTGTGGAAAGGGAATTCCCATTGTATTTTTCAATTCGGTGTAGTATTTTTTAATGACTGCGGAATTTTTGTGGTATTTTGCTATGAAAGTGTGATATTTTAATGTATGTGGGGATTTCGTGTTATTTTTTTATTACTGTGGGAATTTTTTGGTATTTTTTAATGGCTGTGGGATTTAATGGTGATGAAAATGTGATTTTTTAATGTATGTGGGAATTTTTGTGATTTTTTTATTGCTGTGGTATTTTCTAATTCAAAACAAACCGTGGAAATTTTTTTGGAATTTTTTAAATTTTTGATTTGAGAAATAAGTATTTCATGTGGTAAAATTGATTGGCAGCTATGTATTTCACCCCTAAAAAATTTCAAGTGCCTGTCTACTTCCAAACAGGAGTTATGAATTTATTCCAGCTAAATTGGACCACTGTGCAGCGTTAGACTGTCAACCATGCTGTCAACTACCAACTCGCTTAGACCACACTGAACCGCTGCGAATTTGTCTGACTGTGTTCAAGTAATGTAACAAAATAAACAAGTATCAACAAAGTTTTGTTTATAGTTTTCTTCAAAGGAATATTACTTACAATGTCATCCGCATCCAACGAAAACAACAATCTTATGGACGAATTCGAGGAAGCATTTCAATCCTGTCTGCTTTCTCTAACAAAACAGGAACCAAACACAGGTACCAACAAAGAAGAAATTGAATTAGAAGTGCAGAAAACTACCAACAGATTCATCGATGTTGCACGACAAATGGAAGCTTTTTTCTTGCAAAAACGATTCTTGGTTTCCACACTTAAACCAGATATGTTAATAAAAGATGAGAACCAAGATTTGCGTATAGAAATACAACGTAAAGAAACTTTGCTTAATAAACACTACAACCGCCTCGAAGAATGGAAGGCTTGTCTCTCGGATATTCAACAAAATCAAGGTGGCGCTGCGCATAGTAGACCACCTGGTCAAATGGGCATGCTTGGATCAATAGTTGATGGTTCCGGTATAAGCAGTGGTGTTACGAACGAGATGAGACTCGGTCTAGGTAGAGGAGGACTTATGCCCAATCTTTCACCTGGACTTCCAGCACAAATTGGCGGAGGTGTGCCAGCAGGTAATATAGGTGCTGTACAACAGTTACCGGCTGGGCAACAACACATTCAATCACAGTTTCAACAGCAACAAAAAATTCTTCAAGCCCAACAGATGCAACAATTACGTATGATGGGAAAATTGCCAAAATGAATAGCTAAATTTCATAAGGTTTTCATAATGTATCATTCTAGAAATGCAATAGAAAATTCTTTATAAAAAATAATTAAATAAATGCTTATTTAACATATTGATGGACTTTCCGAAAAGATTTTGTGAACCTTAAATTTTTCAAAAATCACGTTTTTTAAAACATCCTGCTGCTTTATTCTCAAGGGGTCATTATTTGAGGTGATCCTGGGAAATTTATTGTTATGAAGAAGTCAATTTTTGACAAATTTCTTTTTTTCATTCGCTCCTGAGACAATGTACCACTGCCGCAACCCAGTACGTAACATATTTATGGAAGGTTTCCTTGAATTCAGTCATTTTTGAGTTACACAATAATATGTATAAATAACTTATTATTTTCGTAAGCTTAAACAAATTTAAAACTATTCTGCATTTTTTTCTTTGTAAAATTGAGAAACTTTCATTTACGGCAGCCGAATTATTGGTTTTCATTGTCCAGTCTTTCGCGTAGTAATGATTCTGAAAACTTTTTTTATATTTTTTATCTTGCATTAATGAACACTATCTTTTAATTAAAATAAATAAAAAACCCAACCCATTCATTAGGTTTCTATTTTTTATTGTTAATATAATTAAATTATATGTACTTCATATGACTTATTCAACTAATAACTGTTTATCCATTGGAATATGTAGTTAAATTGAATTAATTTAAATTAGGATATTCTTGTTTTATTGATTCTTTCAATAGTTTTTGTAAAAAACAAATACAACTAAGTATTTAATCAACTTCTTTGCGTTCTTGCTGCTTTCTCAACTATTGTTTGGATTAGATCAAATAAAGAGAGATAGAATCAGTAACGCTTATCATTGACATCGTCAGAACTTTTTAATCTATCTCGTATACTTCATCGGGATTGAATGCAGGTGGTGCAGGATTTATAAATGGTTGTGGAGCAGGTGTCCCTTGAATGTAACCAGCTGCTTCAGAATTTTGATTCGCATAAAGCAGAGGATTCATGTACATTCCACTAGGATGCGCGATAGTTGCATGCAAAGTAAGCAGTTCCTTATACATAGTCGGATCGCCGTTATTCATTTCTGCATATAGCCGCTGCAAATAGTTGGGAACCAGCTGAATTACTTGATTCTGATTTAGCTCTGGGTGATCGGTGGCTATTTTCATGTTCAGCAGTTGCAACAGCACGTCTGAACGGAAGCCGAATATTTTATTAGAAGTTACGCTTCCAGAAGCATTGCCAAACTGATTTCCAAAAGCATTCCGATCATATGAAATGAACTGCGCTGTCTGTACCGATCGCGTCTTTTCCGCCTCATACTCAGACCAAGCCGCTTTACGCTCAGATTCACTTAAGTTTTCGCTTTCTTCGTTCTCAAGCAAGGAATCGTGTTCATGGTATTTAAATAGCAACTTCTCATGCTCCGTTAAAAGTTCCGCAAATAAACGATCTTTTGGTAAATTAGGAATTTCACGGACAGTACTAGGCTTCAACTCGTATGTGTAGAGTTCTTGCAGATCACTTTGGTTATAATGTCGCGATATTTGCTGTTCGTCAATAACGCGTTTAGCAGTTGCCTGTTTGGCCACTTGACGTTCGTAAACTTTTTGTTCCATTGTTCCCATCGCAATAAGACGATAGATATAGCATGGCTTTTCCTGACCAAAACGATAAACACGAAAAATACTTTGAGTGTCATGTGAGGGGTTCCAAGAAACATCGAATATAACAACGCGATTTGCAGCAACCAAATTTATGCCCAGCCCTCCAGCCCTCGTGGAAATCAAAAAAAGACGAGCTCGCAATTTGGTTTTGTCGTTAAATTGTTTGCACATAGCTTCACGATTTTCAACAGAACACGAACCATCTAGACGAAAATAGTCCTTGCCAACTGTCCAAATTCCTTTAAAATCACCTACATCGCCTAAAATGGAATAAAAGATATTAATTCTTGATAACGATTTAAAACCGAATACTAATTGTCGCTTACCCTCGTACTCGTGACCTTTTGTTTTACTATCGATGAGTGAGAGAAAGTGCTCAATTACATCCAGTGACTGCAAGGACTGTGAAAACACCAATAGCTTGTCGCCAATTGCTTCACACTGCTGAAGCAGTCGCATGAGTATCAATAATTTTGGGGAATGATTAACGTTGTTCAATTCTTTCTCTTCGACAAACTTTTTCCACCACTCTGATGGATCATCTTTCGTTGCAGTTACCTCTTCAACGTCACTTTCTCTATCATTAGGATTATTTCGAGTCTTACGGCCACCAACACCTCCTTCACCTGTTTTTGAGCCTCCTTTGCGTGATCCACCACTTGTAATTGATTTTAATGAAGCATCTGTTGAGTCATTCGAATCCGGACTATCTTCCTCATCATCATCGTCATCATCAATGAAGTCTTCCATTGAGTCCGAGTCATTAGCCATCATTCTCTTTCGTATAACAGAATCACTGTTTACCCGCAAGCTCATAGGGTGCGTCCATATACGACGCAAGTCTTGAAAATCCTGAAACAGTCGCGCACCCTTGCCACCAATATCAGAGCTGAGCAAATCACGCTGAGTGGTCATATAAAATTCGTACAACTGTTGTTGTAAATCAGAGAGTGTCGTATAGACCACGTACTCGTGTTTTGGTGGCAGATAGGGTGCTAACACAGAATAGTCTCTCCTCTGAATGCAACCTTGTAGCATATTATGCAATATATGTGAACGATGTTTCATGAGGCGTATATCCCGTTCCGTTGAATCAGTATACTGTCCGTTTGTAATTGGGTTAACAAAGCGATTCAAATATTCCTTATATGTTCCGAGAAGGTTGGGCTTTATGAACTGAATCATACAATAATCTTTGAAAAAAAAATAAAAAAAAATAGTATTATATTTTTATATTTTTTATTTATAAGCTTAAAAAGTTGCCGCAAATATTAAAACTTTAAAAATATTGAAGGGGAAATCTTTTGTACTTAAAATTCGGAAGTGAACTTATTTTTAAGTTTAACATACGAGGTGTGGCAATTAAGTTCCGGGAATTTAGTTATAATTCGAAAACTGGTAACACTGCGTATTTTGTATATACATGTCTAGAGGGCAGTGACCTTTCTTCAGTTCCAGTCAAAGTTTGAAGTCGATCGCACGTTCAGTTTGTGTTTTATGCGTGTTTTTTGGAAGTGCTTTTTTAAGTCGCGTCACGAAAATGAGTGATTTACTTTACAAGCAACGTAAACAACTCATTAGTTGTGCGTGAGTTTTTGGCAAACAAAGGCATTCCAACGTTGCCGCAGCCACCCTATAGCCCTGATATAGCCCCCTGCGACTTTTTCTTATTCCCCAAGATGAAGTCGTACCTCAAGGGAATTCACCATGGTGGCGTACAGGAGGTCAAGGAAGCCGTAACAAGGGTGCTGAACGGTCTAACGTCGGAGGATTACCAAGGGTGCTTCCAATCATGGGAGCAACGTTGGAAACGTTGTGTAGAGTTAGAGGGAGACTATTGTGAAGGTCGATAATAAACTTTTGATAAAAACTTAATTTTTTCGTGTTTTATTGACGAATTCCCGGAACTTAATTGCCACACCTCGTAGTTGACTGAAAGTATACCCTAAATACCTGATCATTTAGACTAACATAAAATAAGTAAGTTCAAGTTTAAATAATTTAGTTATTATATAGATTTATGGACTATTCAAATAACGAACATTTTTGGATTAACTTTTTTATCGCCAAATTTAGATTAAAAATTTAAAGGACAAAGTATTTCGATTTATCGGTAATTTTATTTTTCAGATTTGTTTCTTTTTACACCACAAAATTTAATAATCTTTTTATATGGTAAGTTGTCCAAAGTACAACTGTACTAATCACCAGAATGGTTTCCGATAAAGGCGACTGCATATTTTATTTCATTAAAATGTATTCAATGTTATTATATGACACCATAAATATCCATGAAATTTTTTATACAATTAAAGTTAATATTTTAAAACTTAAACGTAGACATACGTCAAAAATTGTATTTTCACCCTTCGCAAAAGAACGGGAAAAATATTTTTTAATCTCATTCTCAGTTGTATCAACTAGGATATTGAGCAGTTGTGTGCAAATTGTGTTTGAAAATGTTAAAAAAATAATATATAAAAATAAAATGGAATTTTTAAACGTTGTATGCAATAAATAAAAATTCCTTAGTCAAAAGATAATTTAGCAAGATATAGATTGTCATTTTGAAAACTCACATTCTTTCAAATTATTCTGGAGCGGTGTTCCTGTTAAAACTATTCTTCGTTTTGTGTTCATTTTTGTAACAGCCTGGCTAATTGAAGTCTTTTCGTTTTTAAGCAAATGACCTTCATCACAAACAACCATATCGGGTCCGGGTTCGATAAGAGCTTTCCTTAATGTTTCACGTTGCGGCTTACGCAAACCTTTAGCCTTTTCATTGGCCAAAATGCGGTACATATCATAGCCCATTATACAAACTCCACCCTCCTCATACCACTCGCTTAGTTTGAATATGCGTGTCGGCTTGTCCTTGTATTTTGACATGTCATAGATTTCGATGCCCTTCTTTTTGGTAAAACCTATCCAATATTTAAACTCGCGCGCCCAATTGTTTAATGTACTTAATGGAGATATAATTAGCACACGTTCTACATTTGTTCTTCGTGAATGCGTTATCAGAGTATGCGACAGTGTAACAATTTGAAGTGTTTTACCGAGACCCATACAATGCGCTAATATACAGCCAGAGCCTGATTTTTCCTGGGAATCGGCAACTGTTTCAAAACAAGCATCCCACATAAATTTGACACCTGAAACTTGATGTGGCTTTAACTTTTTTAACAGCCCTTTGTCTACCTCTAAGAGTGGCTTTTTAGTCTCTTCATCGAAATCCAATACTAATTCTTCGACTGCAATGCTGTCTGGTTTTTCATAGATCTGATTGTAAAGCTTCTGACGCTCCTCAATTCTTTTGCGACGTTCTTCCTCTTCCTTTGTCGCTGTCTTGGTGCTTATGTCTAGATCTTTTGTCTTTATAATTTTGCGTATATGTTTGCGCTTATTTTTATTTTTTTCATCATCAGAGCCACTTTCCGCATCACTATCATCACTAGAGTTCTTTTTGACACGACGCAGTTTTTTTGCCGGTTGCTTAGCTTCTGGCTCGAAATCTGAACCATCCGAATTTTCCCCCTTCTTTTTGTGGAAAACTCGTTTCCTGCGAACGGGAATTATTTCACTTTCGCTGCTTGATTTGGACAAGGAGTTATTGGAATTGTGATCAGAGCTGGTTTCATCATTACTGTCCGCGTTACTGACATCTTTAACTTTTATTTTAACTGGCACAAAGTCTGAATCTTCAGTGTCCGAAGTGATGCATTTTTGTCTCGAGCTTGAAGGTTTTTCAGTATGGGCTTTATTCATTTTGTAAGAACTTGATGTGTTCTTTTTAGACGCGGTTTTTGCCGATGAAACTTGTGAAAGTGCTAACCTTTTCAAGCGAACACAACAATTTTTTGTCAATTTTTCGTTCTGATTGTTAACAATGACTCTTCTAGTCGAAAATGAGGATGCTTTTTGTTGTGGAGCTGCGATCGTGGAAAGCACTGGGTCACTTTCTTTTTCTTCTTCTTCTTCGCTATCACTCAACTCGATAATAGAAATATTTTTACGTATTCTTTTCTCAGGTAGACTATTATTTGCTAGTGATTCCGAAAGCGAATCTTTTTTTTCAATAAGAGGTTTTTCCAAGAGCTTTTCTATTGGGATAATGCGTAATTTGAACTGATTATTTGTTGGCGCCAAGCAAAATTGTGGTTTCTCTTCTTTCTTGTTGGTATCATCAGTAGAATCCTTGCTATCAGTTGATTTTACTTCGATGCCACTTTTTTCTTCTTTAGAACTACTATTATTACTGATTTCATCATCCTTTTCTATAGAGTCCTTTTCAGTATTTTTTTTAGTTTTTTTATTGCTAATTCCTTCCGTTGAATTCGACTCGGAATCAGATGTTACTTTTTCTTCACCCATAGATATATATAAGTTAAAGCAAATATAATTCTGCGATATTTGCTATATTTTCCCTTTTTTATTATTTCTTCCACTTATGTAGCAGAGGAAGGGAGGGTACAAATTTCTTTAATTACACGTGCAATATTATTTCTTGTAAGATTTCTGTCTGATGCTTATCTGAAACATAAATATACAAATAGATATAATATCTTATAAGAAACAATTATATAAACAATTATATTTTAAATTGGCATATTAATCTTTAAAAAAATGTTTAAAGAATATTTTAAAATCTATTTAATTATATTTTATTAAGAAATTATCACATTTATCTAAACTTTAGACAAATTATAAAAATAAATCAAAAATAATATTTATAATTGATTCTTAAAACTGGTTGACTAACTTATAACTAGACTTATGACCCATGAGAAAAAATAAGATAACTTTATCTTTAATTCTTTTTAAGAGTGCAGAAATCATTTGATTCAGGAAAATCAAATAGGAATTAAATTTCAAAATTTTAGAATAGTCAAAACCATGTGGTTTTTAATGAGTTTTATTTTATTTACTTTTCTTTGTTTTCTCGACCAACTTTTTCGCTTTTTTTTATTAATATCTTCATTTCAGAACAAAAACTTCTAAAATCAATGATGTTGTTGTGAAAAACTATTATTGTGGTATTTCTAAGCGCGTGACTTTGTGTTTGAGATAGTTCAAGAATTTCCTAAAACTAAGCTCCATATAACTAAGTTATTGGAGAACTTAAAATTTGGAACGAGTTAATCTATCTTTCAATTTGCTGGCGAATTTCTTTTATAATTTTTACCACACATAATTATATGTGAAATTAATACTTGAATCATTTTTCAAACAAGTCCTCAAAAAATCACGACCATTTTAATTATTTTTAATTTATTAATTTAAATAGCTGTACCCGGCCACGCGTTGCTGTTGCTTGCACAACGAAAGGAAAAATAAACAATGCGCACGAAATGAACGTTTGAATGAAGTAATGAATGAATGAATGAATTAACATTTCAATAATCTCGAACAAATAACTGTAAAGAGATCAATTCAATAATATATTGCACTGAAAAATAGGAAAAACTGTCTGAATCCGTCTGAAATGTAGTAATTTTATTGATTTGTGGGCGGTAAACAAATCCCTAAGCCATCTCGTGCTGGAAAGAAATCGACTGCCAAAATTTCAGCCCAATCGGCCCAGTAGTTTTAGAGTCTATAGCTATCAGACATACATTGATTTACTTTTTAGATTTTAGACCTTTTAGAATTTATATAAATAGATGGGCGGTAACAGTGGGCGTCGCTACATTTATATGTATAGTGATCTCCACTTGTACCCATACCACCTGAGTATATACATCTCTATCAAATCATGTACAACTCAGGAATGCTTTCTGAAAAGTTGAAAAGTGAGACCACACTAATTTTTATTAGTTTCAAATTACAAAATTTTAGTCTAATACGACCCAAACCGTCTGAAATATAGCATTTTTATTGCTTTGTGGGCCGTTAAGGAAAGAGTGGAACATTTTTTTTTAAAACATGACCCTATTCGAATGCACTGTTGTGGTAAAATCGATGAAAACCTTTCAGAGATTTGAGATTTTGTACAAACATACACTTACATTTTTATTCATATGGATTAATATTAATTACTAAATTAAAAATTCTAAACATAAAAAAAATGGTTGTACTTCATTATCCAATGGGCACATACTGTCAAAACAAATAACGTCTAAATAATATTTTCTAAACATCAATACCAAGAAGACATGAAAACAGAAGCAAGCTATTGACTTTATCTTTAATTTTAATTTGTATATTTTTAATAAGTTCTTGCAGATATCAAGCCTTTATCGACGATGTGGTGTCAAACCACATAAATTGTTCAACCTCTGTTCTGTACACAAAACAAAAAACTTATGGATGCTGGAAACCTGAAGGTAGAAGTACCGAGTTTTAATCTTATTCAAAAACTTTCGCTGTTTTAAAATCAAATAAGGTGCATTTAGAATGGTGTATTCTATATTGTATAAGAAGTTATGCAGAACATGCCTCTACTGTCCAATGCAATTATGTATATAAAATTCAAAGAGCGTCTGAACTACGTGTTGTAAACTAATTTTTGCAAAGATCTCATCGAATGAAGTTATCGGCTTAAACAATTAATATCTGCTCGTCTCAAATTTTCAATGATGGTGTGTATTTAATCGTGCCCGGTTCGATACATATCCATGTAATCGACTCTAGTCTTCAAGAATTCAATTTCGCTTGTTCTTACGTGCATTAGAATATTTATGTAAAAACACGAATGTAATTTGCAATTGAAGCATTTTTCACTCACCCTACACAACTTACATATCAGCATCGTTATTCTTCTTCGGAAGTTTAAACGACAATTCGTTGCATTATTCTGCATTACCGAATTAGTTAAATAAAATACTTATTAAAAATTAATTGTCCCACTTTTATTAGCACGTAAATCCATTGGGAACTCTTTCTAAAATTGTTGAAAATTCGCCACAAGAAGGCCGCTAAAAACTTTTGTAAAAAATCAGGTATACACAAATAGCTATGTTTAGTGTGAAAGCCAGTTGTCACAACTGTCAATAGAATCAGGGATGAAAGACACCAATTAAAGCCTATTATGTTTAAATTACACATCATGTACACTAATGGCCAACTCACACGGGATTGCTTGATTGGCAATCGATGAACTTTTTTACTCTCTTTCGCATTCTGATTGTTGGTAGCTCACACGACACGCCAATCATAATTTTACATTTTTATTGGCCAACTCACACGGGATTGCTTGATTGGCAATCGATGAACTTTTCTTACTCTCTTTCAGATTCTGATTGTTGGTAGCTGACACGACACGCCAATCATAATTTGACATTTCCTTGAAAATTGTATTTCGCCACCTAGCAACACTATTCAGATTGCTTATTGCCGACAAATTTAAATTGCTGCAATCTGTGTCCATACACTTTGGCTCTCAGAGTTTTTGGCAGTTTCACATTGAAAGCAACAACAAAACGACTAGATTGCTTGATTGGCAATCACCGTGTGAGTTGGGGATTTGAAATTTTTTTTCGCACCGGATCTGCAATTCGGTGCGTATACCGAAAAGCGATTAATAAATTTTTGTGACAGCGTTGAACAACTGGCAAACAGAATTGAAACATTTGAAAATTTTTTGGACCTGTCATGAAGAACGTCAAGTGTAACATTCAAAATATATAATAAAATAATTAAGATAACCTCTCTTGGTAAATTCATCAGATAAGCAAACTGCTTTTGCAAATGTAAAATAGACTGAACTGTAAACGTCAAACATTCCAAAATATAATTTTACTATCAAACGTATGTCATCATTTGCATCAAAGAAATTTACGCAGCCCTTTTGACGTTCCGAATATGTCGGAAAATCAATAAACAGAAAACAGTTTTTTTTTACTCTTTATACAGAGAATTTCTTAAATTACTACATTTTATTTTCTTTAAAACCTTTCCTTGCTTTTACTACAGCAAAGAACGAGGTCAAATATACAACTAAAATATACACAAAAAGTCATAATTTTTAATTTTAGTTGCATCATATGTTAAATTAACAGTTGTGTGCACACTGCAAGTAGTGATGTATTTTCGGAGACAATTCCTTTGCTTTGTTCTGAGCGGAAAAAGAAATTTATATAAAATTATTAAGAAAGCAATTAAAAATTGGGCGTCCGTGGCGTAGTTGGTTAAAGTTCGTGGCCTCTGTCAACGAACCTGGAGAACCGGGTTCGAATCCCAGCAGAGACAGAAAATTATTTCAATTAAAATAATTTTTCTGTACGGCCGCCACCTCTATCTCCGCAGACAATGGCAAGCCTAAGAGAGTAATCAAAATGCCATGTAAAGCTTCTTGAGAACAAGAACATTCCGTTCATCACCGTTCGCAGTCGGCGTTAAACCTGTAGGTCCATTTCTCGGTCAATTGTGTACAAACTTAATAACATGCACAACACAATTGATAATAAGAAGCTAGGGTCAAAGTCCTTTCAAGGGCTGAAATGGCCAGTTATTTATTTATTTTTTTTTTTTTAAATTGCGATAATAAATTGACCTTATCTTTTGAATGTTAAGCCCAAATGCCACGTTATAAAAAATCGGAATAATATACTTCAAAGTATAGCCAACATCAACAAATATACACAAAATAATCATTAACCTTTTTAAAAATTATAAAATATTTATTTTACTTAGAGCAGATCTTATTAATTGTTGAATAAGATCTGTCTTATTAAAAAGTTTACTTGAAATTAATCGAACGTTTTACTTTGAATACTGAAAAGCCCCTAAACGAGTGCATTAAAAGTACATAAAATTATTTTTAATCGATTATAACATTAAACAGCTATTTTAAAAGTAATAAGACAATTAAAGCAAGCCTCTTGTCTTTTGATACGCAGATGTATGCGATTTCTTTTATAGATCTTATTTTTTAATCCCAGTTGATAGCAGTGTCACCCTTGTTAAGACTCAATCTTTTAAAAGAGCCAAATTATTGTGGTTTTGCAAATTCTGGAATTGAGCATCACCTATTGGAAAAACTTTATACTCTATACACAAAAGATATGATAAACATTTTTTTAAAGTTTTGAATTAAGGGGGCTATATATCCAGAGACCGAAAAAAGGTCATGTTTGTGCATTTTTTAAGGAAACCTAAGGGATATTTTTAAATGAGATTTTTTATACCTAAAATATACACATTCAAGAGTATGTTTAGTTTTTTTTATTAAAAAATATTTAATATTAAGGTAGATACAGCATTTTTTATAGAGCGCTGTGAAAAAAAAGTGAAATGCGATGACCAAGATTGCTCCTACTAAATTCGTCTCAATCAAAAAAATGAAAAATATTATTAAACTAGATACTTAAAAATCGTACTTGTCATAGCCGATTTTGAAAATATTGATTTTTCACAAAATTGTGGACTTCTGAACGTAAAATAATGATTTTCGACCAAAAATTCGTCATTATTTTGCTTATAACTTATAAACTTGGTCACCGACTTTGAAAACATGGTTTCGGGAAAAACGGGTTTGAAAATAAGGGCCAGCACTGCGCGCTATGGAAGGCGTTTAACTCACTAGGCTATAACTTTGTTATTTTTTGATATATTGACTTGAAATTTTAACCACATATTTTGCTGATGCTATGAGACTTGATGCTGATGCTGAAGCATGATGCTGATGCTTTGCAAGTCTCATAGCATAATGCTGAAGATTTATTGTTTTTTAATAATTATTAAGAATATAATAATAAGAAGTAACAAATTTTGAATGTTGTTTATTAATGATATTTCTATCATAAATTTAAATAAAGAAATCGATAACTTCTAGTTTTCTGAAGGCCTTAGTTTAAAAGCCCGTTCCAGAAATCTACAACACATTCTTCAAATTTTTTTGCTATGGCTTCCATAATACCACGGTGAATTGAAGATTTTTTTAGTTTGTATTTAATGAAGTTATCTATAGTTTTAATTAATAAAAGCTTGTTTGGGCTCTAGTGAAATAGAGCTTGAAATATTTGCATAAAATTTAAAAGTTATACCGATTGTAAGCATAAATAGAAATATATGTATAAATTTAAATATATATATATAAATATATATATATAAATCTATATATAAATACATATATATACAAATTATATATATATAAATATATATATACAAATATATATATATAAATATATATATACAAATATATATATGTAAATATATATATACAAATATATATATATATTTTTGTATATACATATATATATACAAATATATATATATAAATATATATATACAAATATATATATACAAATATATATATTTAAATATATATATACAAATATATATATATATAAATATATATATACAAATATATATATATACAAATATATATATATATAAATATATATATATATATAAATATATATTAAAAAAAACACTTAATTGTTAGCGTAAAATCTGCTGTTTATAAGCATTGGGTTATAAGCTTACCGTTTAAAGACGATTTAGATTTTTTTTAATGCTCTCTCTTTGATAGTTTTTAAACGCATATTTAATGGGGGGAAGACCCCCCAGACAACAGGTTTTTCAATAATTTTTTACAAATAACAGAGCATTTATTAGATTGAATGAAATTACATGCAGACATTGATGTTCAAATGTATACACACAAATTTTTAACAAAAAAACAAAATGACACTATATCGCACAAATTTAACTCTTTGAATTTGCGCTGTGGAATGCCCAGCCTCTTGTAGTCAACGGAAATCAACCAATCAAAAATTCTATACGCCCATGTTCAAAAAACGTAGACGGGGTACATATGTATATAAGGGGTAGGCATGGTAGGTAAAAAAAAGTATATGTATTCTTGACCAGCATTACCATCTGAATCGATTTAGCCATGGCCGTCTGTCTGTTCGTCTGTGATCACGATTACAGCCGTAATTTTCAAGCTATAATCAATAAATTCGATATTTAGTATCTAAAAAATAAAGATCAAGTCCGAAAATTAGCCAAATCGGATGAAAACCACACCTACCTCACAAACAAAGGGACTTTATCAAAAAGGTAAAATCTCCTTAAATTCCACAGAAATTAATATATTGACTTGATATTTTGCATATGAACTTTGATATATAACATGTACTCTGTGTATGAAATTCAACCAAATCGAATGAAAAACACACCTACCTCGCATACAAAGTGACTTTACCAAAAAGGTACAATTTTTTTTAATTCCACAAAAATTAATATATGGACTTTAAATTTTTGCAAATAAACTTTAAAATTTAATATGCACTCCTGTCCAAAAAAACAAAAACCATTTAATGTATGTTACATGTTTTTGTCTTTGTAAGGTTTTTTTTAATTATCCATGATTTGTTTCATCACTGAGCTGTTCTATGTTTAGCTTGTTTCACTTTTTGTTGTTGTAAGCACAAAAAATAAAAGCAAAAAACAATGCATACAACAACAGAGCGCATGCGTGTGTCCCACAGAAAATTCATGTAGTGACGAATATCCAAAGCTTCACGATCGCAATAACAAAATATCGTGGCCACCAAAACGCTCGTATAAACGACAAGAACGATCGTAGCATAATTGAGAGTGTGGGAGCCATTGCATACATTTTTTTTTGGATTGAAATTTTTATATGGTTTGAGTTCTCTATCTATTGTATGCTCAGTGGTTTCATAATATTACTCTTCTCCTTTTTAACTACATGTGTATGCAGTGTCGCCAGATGAAATTACCATCAAAATTCTCTTTTTCTCACACTTAATTCCCACAAATTACCACACTCGCTAAAATACCTCAAAATACCATAAAATACCTCAAATTAGCATAAAATACCACAATACCTCAAATTACCACAAAATCTCTCAAATTTTCTTTTGAGGTATTGTGGTATTTTGTGGTAATTTGAGGTATTTTAAGGTATTTTGTGGTAATTTGAGGTATTTCTTTTCCCACGCGTGGTAAATATCTCACATGTGGTATTTTTTTCCCCACGCGAGAGATTTTTACCACAAAATACCATGGGAATTACCACATCCCACAATCGTTGAAAAATATCATGACTGAATATTCTTTGGTTCGGCCGTGGGGTGTTTTAACTTCGCCCCGCTCGAGGATCATTTCATTTAAATAAGTTATTTCACTTTGTATATACTACTTTTAACGAAAAAAAAAAATGAAAATTTTGACACAAAGGGAAAAAATTGTTGTTTTTATAAACAAACTAGCCTTTTCCCGGCTCGCGTTGCTGCACCCTGCAACTATATGGGAACATAATAGGTGTATTCAAAACTTTTCTCAGACTCATAGTTTGACACCACTGTTATTTTCCACTGCCCGTTACAGTTTCCCAGTAGCAGGAGATCACCAAATAGTAACTCCATTTTGAGTTTGTATGTAAGTATTGCTACTTTTACTTTCAAAGCTATTCGATAATACAAATTTTAACTGTATGGGCGGAGCCACACCCTCTTATATAATGCTCATCCCAGTTTTCTAGTAGATGGACATTACCCTGTTTTAGTACAGTTGCCGACAGTAAGCATACAGACTAAATTACCAAAATGTAGCCCAATCGACGAAAACCGTAGGAAATATAGCATTTTTATTGATTTGTGGGCGGTAAAAGGGGGGAACATTTTGAGCCTTTTTGTGAGGAAAACTCCAATATTTCAGACCTTTTTTGAAAAAAATATTTAAAATATATTTACTCAACTAACGGTATTTTTGCAATAAGGTTTTCATAGTACTTTGATGAAGCTTTAAGACAAAAAAAAATTTAACAAAATGAATACAAAAGCAGCGGAGATATTTGACTCGAAAGTCGCAAAATTAAATTTCTGATTGTTTTTTTCTCATTTTTGAGCAACGATGTTGCATTAAATATATCGTTGTTGTAAAATTTTTCATAGTTTTCAAGATATGTTCATGTTTTTGATGTCAAAATAACGGAAATTATTTTTATTTTACTAAATTTAAGAAATATTTAATATTTTGTAAATATTTGCACATGTTACATAAGAAAACAACTAAAAATATGCGATTTTGTAAAAAATTTGTACTACAGCACCATCTGGTGTCCAAGGTGGGTCAAAGAAGATAGTGCTAAAAAACTCATCGTACCTGAAAACTACTATATACCAATTTTTATTCTAATCGCATGAGCAATTTGGGAGTTTTAGGTGGTTTTGTAAAAAATTTGTACTATAGCGCCCTCTGGTGTTCAATATAGGTCAAAAACGATAGCAGCAGAACACTCAACGTATAAGAAACCCACTGTATATCACTTTTCATTCTAATCGCATTAGCAGTTTAGGAGTTTTAGGCAGTTTTGTAAAAAATTTGTACTACAGCGCCCTCTGGTGTTCAAGGTGGATCAAAATTGATAGCCCACGAACACGCACCGTACCAAAAAACTTCTATACACAAATTTTCATGCTAATCGGATGAGTAGTTTAGGAGTCTATTGCGGCCTTACAAACATAAACTCCTTTTTTATATATATAGAAGATTGTCAAAAACAATATTTATAGTAATAATACAAACTTTAAGGTATAAACAAAGGCCAATATTTTAAATATCTGTGCAAAATTTCAAAACAGCACGGAAAAACATGATTTGAGAAAAACGCGATTAAAGTTTTCGTTCTTGCTTTCGGTACGCTCATCACTTCACTAACTCTTTTGGGACTTCGGGACTTCTATTGAGCTTAAAACGTTGAAAATTAGGTTGTAAATTAATTTCACGGTGTTACAAAATGAAAACAAATCAAAAAACTTGCCTCGAAACATAGAAGAGGTAGTAGGCCTGGTTGAACATAAGATAACTGCATACTTAGTTTTTTGAATATACCCTCAAAATTGGGATTTGTGGTCAAAAAACCGATTTTAGGTAGGTGCATGTATAGTTTGTTATTTAACTCCGTTATATCTAGCTCAATTTTAAAAATTTAAACATTGATAAAAAGAAGAAAAATATATCCTTAATATAATATATAGACCGTTTTTTTACGAAAAGAATTGACAAAGTTACAGGTAAAATCATTTGAAAATTTCTCATTTTTTTTTAATTTTTTCAACTTCAACAACGTTTTGTTAACAAATTTTGTTTTGTGGCACTATTAGTTTTAGCAGGATTCTGAAAGCCTGTTAAATTTTGCGTTCAACAAGCTATCATTTACTTCAATTGGCTGAAATATAAAAGCACTATCGAATTTTTAGTATTCGTAATAAAATACAAAAAAAATTTTTTTTTTTTCTAAAAATGTTTTTTTGACCTTTTTCGTTTATATATATTATCATAAATCTGGTGTATTGCCCGGATGTGATGGAACTGTTTGCAGTTTTCAACCACAAACACGCTCCGAATGAATGGCGTTTGTTTATTGAGGGATCTTGCAAGAGTATGATTTATTTAAAAACTTTTTGTGTGATTCTTGATATGTTAAATTCTGATATATGTATGTCGCCGACTTAAAGGCTCTAACAATACTGTTTGGAATGCAAGGTGGATATACCAAGTATCCTTGCATTATTAGGATAGGGAAAAGGAGTAGCCACTGCGTGCTTCATTTTAAGTTGGCAAAAAATATGTTTTGAATACTCCACTGGTGCGACCTGAAAATGTAATCCTACCGCGGCCTCGGTAGTCGAGTTGGTAGCGTGCTCGACTGCCACCCCAGAGGCCCCGGGTTCGATTCCTGGCCAGGCCATGGTCCTTCGTTTTTAACCTTTCTTAATTTTCTATCCTCATTTCTAATTAACTGAAATTAAAAATTCATCAATATTTACGACATGAAGTTGTAGTTGATGGTAGAGAAGTTTGTGGATGAGATTGACTTATAACTTGCATTGATTGAGGTAAAGGCATAACACTTGCGTCTGATTCAAATTCATGTTTCTTTGGCTTTCCACCATGCTTAGAACATCCTACACGTGTTTCACTTGATTGCCCTTTTCTTCCCACTAATCTATTATCCCATTTTCGAACCAAGGCAGACTTGACTGAATAGGTATTCCACCTCGAACCAAGGCAGACTTGACTGAATATGTATTCGACCTGAAATCCTTGGTTCAAAGCTAAAAAAAAAAAATCTGATTGCAGCGTTTCCTAGGTTAAGTGAGGCCAAAATCAAAGAAAGTATCCTGCACGTTTATATCTTTTATAAAAGTTATTTATTCATTTCGGTTATTCTAAGGTTTATTTGTGGGCCCACCAATTTAAAAATTTTCTTGGACACTGATTTCGTTTCTAAATTAAATCCAGTTGAAAAAAAGAGCTTGGAAGAGTTTTATTTCGTTATGCATTTATTTCCTCGGCAAGAAGAAGAGTCGAAATTACTTAGATGTTGTAAATGAATTTTTAAGTGCTTACGAAAAACTGTGCAATATGTCAATCAAAATACATTTTTTGCACTCCCATATAAACTTTTTCCCGAATAGCCTTGGGCAGTTTAGTGATGAACACGGAGAAAGGTTCCACCAGGAGATGGAAGCTATAGAAACCGGCTTTCAGGGAAAAAATTCCATAAACCTACTGGCAGACTACTGCTGGTCCCTAAAACGTGAAATCGATTATAATATATATAAACGAAAAAGGTAAAATAAATATTTTTAGAAAAAAAAAAAAAAATTTTTTTTGTATTTTATTACGAATATTAAAAATTCGATAGTGCATTTGTATTTCAGCCAATTGAAGTAAATGATAGCTTATTGAACGCAAAATTTAACAGGCTTTCAGAATCCTACTAAAACTAATAGTGCCAAAAAACAAAATTTGTTAACAAAACGTTGTTAAAGTTGAAAAAAGTAAAAAGAAATGAGAAATTTTCAAATGATTTTACCTGTAACTTTGTCAATTCTTTTTGTAAAAAAACGGTTTGTATATTATATTAAGGGTATATTTTTCTTCTTTTTATCAATGTTTAAATTTTTAAAATTGAGCTAGATATAACGGAGTTACATAACAAACTATACATGCACCTACCTAAAATCGGTTTTTTGACCACAAATCCCGATTTTGAGGGTAAATTCAAAAAACTAAGTATGCAGTTATCTTATGTTCAACTAGACCTACAATCTCTACTATGTCTCGAGCCGAGTTTATTTTCACTGTTACACCGTGTTTTTAAAGAAAAAAAAAAAAAAAATGCAAAAATTTAAAGTTCTAGAGAATCTTCCCCCCTTAAGATTAACACCATAACATTCCATTTCCAGCATTTTCAAATAAATCGGAATGCAAGTAGTCAACAGATTAAGTTCATATTCGATTATTTAATAAGTAAAACATCTTATCCTCTAAAATATATATTATTATAGTACATGATATATAAAAGTTTCTAATCTTAGACACTCATGTTTATATATATATATATGTTATATATATAAACATAGATATATATATATAAACATAGATATATGTATATATATATAAACATAGATATATATATATATATATATAAACATAGATATATATATATATATATATATAAACATAGATATATATATATATATAAACATAGATATATATATATATATAAACATAGATATATATATATATAAACATAGATATATATATATATATAAACATATATATATATATATATAAACATATGTATATATATATATATATATATAAACATAGATATATATATAAACATAGATTTATATATATATATATATATATGTATATATAAACATATATAAACATAGATATATATATATATATACATATAAATAGATATATATATATATATATATATATAAACATAGATATAGATGTATATATATATATATATACATAGATATACATATATATATGAACATATGCATATATATTTACTTACATATATATTTATATTGCTCATTTCGTGCAATACTGTGAAAACTCCAAATTTGTTTTTTTTTCTGAAAATCAATTATAAAATCTAAAATCGAAGTTATAGATTATATAACGAAATTTTTCCAATCCCGTTACTATTGTTAATGCATTATTGTTCTGAAAAGTTTCGAGATGAAGTGTATAAAATGTTCTTCCCCAAAAATTCAAATTTGAGTTATGACTTGCGCGAAATGAGCGATATGTATTGTACTGCATATTTCAACACATATATACTGTACTGTACATATATAATGTACATATATTATCTTTAAAAGTAACTATGTAATCTCTTAAATATTTTTTATACATTTAATGTATATATGTTAATTGGTTTAATAATTTTGTACATTTTATTTAAATCTTAAAATAAGTTTTAAAAATGGAACATCTACGCTTTGCGCATATATTTGACCATGAACATGGTGAATTGTTAGAGTTTTAGCTTTTTTCTATACCGCTACTGCTTGCTCTTAAGATCGACTGCTGTGTTAACTTTTGTGGTGATGGTTTTTGTGTCCTCTCTTGATGCTGATTATCTTGAGATGGCAAAGATTGCGTCTGAGGCATAGATACAACTTTTACATTTTGCAGCGATTTAAGATTAACCGAAGCACCCTGATAGTTAGGAGAAAGGAAGATTTGACCACCACCTTGAACGGCAAGAACTACACGACTTGTTGGTGGTTTCAAAGCGATATTCTGAAAATATTTCGTTATATATCAATAAGCTGGAACGCATTTTTGAAATGTTTCTTATATGTAAAATTGTCTTCATACATATGTGTGAAATATTTCAAGTTATGGAAAAAAATTTAGTCAGACTTAATGAATTATATTTATAGATAATTTTTGTAACTTCTTCAATCATTAAGAATCCAAGCATTCATGATTAGCATTTATTGAAATAATTAATAAAAAAACTTATGAACTCAAATTAGCATAAAATACGAATAAAGAATCAGAGAATAAAATTCAACAAATAACTCATAATAACTCGAAAAATAAAATATAAAAAAAATCATAAACTCGTAAAAATGTACGATCTGTGGTAAAGATATCTCAAAAACCTAATAGGATTTGGTTTATGAAATTTTCCTGGTAGGATCTAGTGGTTGCAACAAAGGGTGCCTTGGGCTGTGCCTAGTGTTATTCTGAATAAATTAGTAATTATTAATATACATATTAAAAAATTAGAAATATTACAATTATAAGCTTGATTTTTCTTTAATTTTTACAATTTTAAAAAAATGTCAATGCCAATGAAAATTTCAAAACAAATTCAGAGGTATTTATACGAAGTTTTATTCACATTATTTTTATCAAATTATATGCATTCCCGTCAAATGCAAAAACAGTTTTCCAAAACTGGCTAAGCGAAATACAAAGAAACACGAAGCTTAAATTATTTTAATATGGAAATTAACAAAAAATTTTAACATATAGAGATTTTAAAAGTGTGTATTCGAAATTGTAGAGATACATTTTCTTTGTTTATTTTGCAAATACCTTGTTCGTTGCGGCTGAAATAGTTCTGTTTACTAATGTTCCAACTGCTTGTTGCGATTGTGTTGTCGGTGCCTGAAATCGTATCTTCTGACCAGAGGATCCTAAAATAAAAGTCTTTGGCATATTGCCGCCAGTTGGTTGCTGTAAAATGGTTTCATTGCTGTTAACAGTAACTGTTCCTGTGTTTGTGTTGGCAATAGTAGTTAAAGGTAATGTGCTTGCAGTAGATACTGCTATACGACTAGTTTGTATTTGCTGCTTTATTGAAGTTGGCAATTGATCTATTCTAAGAATTTGATTTCCCACCAAAACCGTTTGTAAATGCGATGAATTTGGTTGAGAGCAAACTGTGCCTGCTTTACTGATCAATTTTACATTCGCCTGCCAAAGTAAAAGGTTCAATTTGGATTATATAACTAATTTTATTTTTTAAATACATACATTTCCCTGAAGCTTTGCAGGTTGTCCGCTCAATATTATAGCAGAGTTTTGTATTTTTTGAGCATAATTTGCTGTTGATGTTAATGGGTTTGTCGGTTTGCTGGCTAAAATAACCTGCTTTCCGTGGATATTTGCAAGATTGAAGTTGGTGGATATACCGCCAGAACTTATAATTTTAAAACCGCCTGATGCACTTGTGTTGCTTGAAACTTTTCCAAACATATTGGTATTAACTATATGAGGCGTCTTAATATTAGAATGTGCGTTACCAACAATTTTAGCTCCTGTTGCCATATATTTTGGCGTGTCTTTAACCTGACCAACTGAAATCGAAATTGGAGTTGTAAAAACCGATGAATTCGACCCCGTCTGCGTGTTCTGCAGTTGTGTTCCTGTGCCAACTGTTATTATATTACGTGCTTGTGGGGAGCTTACAGTATATTGTGTGGCGTCTTGAGGAGCTATGTTCGGAGCAAATTGTATGATATTACTAGCTTGCGATACCTTTGCCATGGTTGTGGCATTAGAAACGCGCATAGTTCCACCTTGCTTTGTCAGCAGACCTTCCAATGAGATAATTTGTCCAGTGGCATTATTTATATTTCTTAAATCTGTTGCAACTTTCGAAACTGTTTTGATATCTTTTGAGATTAACTGTTGCGTGTTTGTCGCCTTTAGAAGACCAGCCATGGTTTGTGGTTGAGACACCGAAACCGTTACAGTTTTATTTTGTTGTTCAGTGGTTTTAACCAAGGGTGCTGGAGTGTTGGATGCTATATTTTTGGTCAAATTTTGACTACTACTATTTAAGCGCGACTGTTGACTCTGTTGTTGTTGTTGGTGTTGTTGTTGTTGGTGTTGTTGTTGTTGGTGTTGTTGTTGGTGCTGTTGTTGTTGTTGATGTTGTTGTTGGTGCTGCTGTTGTGGTAGCACCTGCACTGTTTTGAATTGCAAGGATTGTTGTTTCAAATTCTGCAACAAAATCTTTTGTTGCTGTCCCGTTAAATTGGTTGCATTTATAGTTTGAATCTTAGAATTTGAACCTTGCGGAGCAATACTTATAACCGATGTTACACATTTTGATGTTACGTTGGAACTTTGGCCGCTCTGGTGTGCAATTGTCTTTGGTGCTGAAACTAGCGTGCCGGGTATTTGCTGTACAAGAACATTTTTATTTGCAGGTTGTGGTTGAGAATTGATTGCAGATCTCCCTAAAATTTCAATATACAATTAGTTTATGCTCAAAAAATATACCCTCTGTTTCATATTAATACATGACAGAACTCAACATTGATACATGTTTCATAATATAAATCCATATCTTGGAACTCAATACGCATTTTTTTTAAATAATAAGAAACAAAAGTACTATTAAACAAATCTGTGTTGGGTATTTCAAGAAAATGTGATAATTCGACTATTTAAGGGGATTTATAAAAATTAAAAAAGTAATTTATGATTTATTTACCCATTACAACACGATGTTGTTGTATCGTTGGTGTTTGCTTAACCAAAACATGCTGTTGCGTTTGTTTTTGCTGTAATGACGCAAATGCCTGCGATGACATTCTCACAATTGCTCCAGGTGTCAATTGCTGCGCATTGCTGCTGCTACTGTTGGATATTAATGAAATACCGGGCACAGATTTTGGCAATAATTGTGGACTTATATTAGGCGCATTTGCAATTAAGCGCTGGCCTATAATTTGAGCAGGTTGTTTGGGTGAAGTGGCTATAGGAACCGTTACTAACGACTTGTTAGAGGCAGTTGCGCCCGGCAATATACGAATAATATTCTTATTATTTGATTGCGTTTGACTAAGCTGAGCCTCTTGATTGCAAATTTTTGCATTTTCCATGAAGACTGTTTGGATATTGCCTGATTCCTTTAGTGTTGTTTGCATATCATTTTCATAAACGAGTGTTGGCTGCTGTTCGCTTCCTGAGCTATTTAAATGCATTGTTGGGATTACAAAGCTTTGTTGTTGGCACTTTTGCAATTGCTTAATCGGCTGTGATTGTGAAGATTTATTTGTTTTAACTTGTGTTTGTTGCGTGATTTGATTTATGATGATGGGTTTATTAAGCGCCACTTTCTTGCCACCAACTGTGGCGCTTAAAGCGGATGCATGAATAGTTTGGCGCGCATCACTTTTAACTAGTTGTATAGCAGGACTTGACGTCGTAGATGAGGACACGGAAGTAGCGTTAGACACGTGTACTGTTTTTAGACCAGTAGGTGTAGCCACAATGATAGGTGTAGTATTATTGTTACTTAAAATATTCGTCATTTTTGATGTGTTGGTTGTTGCAACCGCGAAGCTCAGTGATTTGTTGGGGAAACTTATGAGTGATGAGGGCATTGAAGTTGTTTGCGTTGTTGTAGTTGTCGCACTACTTAAAGTGTTACTTTGCAGATGAGCTAAATATGTGGCACCAAACTCACTACCTTGTGTACCAGTTTTTATATTTGATTCCTGAGACTTCAACTCAAAAGAACGATTTGGTTGTAGCGTTGTTTTCAACAATGATTTTTGCTGCTGCTGGAGTGGTTGAATATTGTATTTAAGTGGAGGCACTGGTGGACATTTAGGTGAAATATGCTGTTGCTGTTGCTGTTGCTTTATAGGTTGATTGTATGTTGTATTGACAATTATAGGATTCGCAGGCACCAGCGCTGGCAAAGAATATATATTACTACTGACGCTTGATGTTGCCATACCAAGGCATGTTGAGGAGTAGGTATTACCAACATAATCGCCTTCAGTTACTTCTTTTAAGGTTTTAGGTTTTGTTTTCCGATTAGAGGGTTTTTTATGTTTTCCTAGACCTTGATATTGTTGATGCATACGTTCAAAATCTTCTTCACTACGATTCCTATGCAAATATATCCACATTTTACGCTTAGGATCATAACGTACGCATGGATCGTGCTCAGTGTGCATACGATCTAATGCACCGCTTACAATCGTTTGTAAAACATTTTCCGCTGCATCGCGATTTATGTATTGCGAACATTTCAACAATTCTGAGATATCAGCACGTGTACCTTCACCATTTGGCAGTCTCGCTGTGGCATCGCGCACCAAAGTCAATATGGTAACGAAGTTTGGCCGATCTCCAATCATCATGCTGTGACCACGCGCTTTTGTCAAGGCTAATATTTGCGAATATATGCCCTTTACAGGGCCAACAACACTTTCGTAGCCATGCATTCTATATGTATAAGCTCGATGCGGATTTTCAAAACGTTCGCGTTCTTGCTGTTGAAACTCTATCACTTCCTCGTTAGTAGCAGCAATAACAGTCCAAGTAGTTGGGCATCGCGGTGCTGGTGGTGGTGAGATGCCCCTTTCGTAGGCATTTAAATCTTCAACTTCTGTTGAACACCTTCGTGTTGGATTTAAATTAGGGATTGCATCTATTTTCTGTTCGTAAGTTTTATCCGATATTTTGTTCCTGCATGAAAGCCAATAATTAGATAGCTCTAGCAATCTCGCATCTGAATCCCGGCCTGCTCCAATCCATTGATAGATATTTTGTTGAGACTTGTACTCAATATATGGTACATATTCCTCGGGTTGCTCGGCAAAGTCACCAGCTAAGAAATTAATGGCCGAGCTCAACAACGCTGACCAACTGTCTGCCAGTGAATACCAATCGTTCAATGCTGTTATTGGATTACAAAGCCAAACACTAACTTTCTCACGTAGTTCATTGAACTTCATGCGATGGTTGGGTGTGGAACAGAAAAAGTCACGCAGTAATGAGAAAAAGCAAGCATGCGTTTCTTGGAGTAGTTCGGGACCTGAAGTCAATTGTAGCGCTTGTTTTGTTAATGTGGACCCACCATTGACGTTATTTTGATTTGAATGAGCTTCTTTTACTGCCATGTCTTCGGCGTCAAATGTGTAATTTTTGTTTGATGACTCATTGTCTGATTCTATTAAGAACCTTGATACTATATGATTAGAATTAGCTTTAAGCGTATTTTGAGTAATCAGAGCAGCATTTAATAAAGTTTCGTGTGGCATTAAACTGTTTTCTGCATTGGGTGCTATGCGCAAAGTGGTTTTATTTTCTTCTCCCCACAAATTATGCGATGCCTCGCTGTTACTTGCTGTTTGCTGATCATTCAAAGTTATAAATGTAAGATTTGTTTCTTTACATGTTTTTGCATTGCCATCTATTGCTGGCGATTGTGACAACTCTTTTTCCTTGATGTGACTTACTTGACGACAATCAAATTGTGTGGAGTCTTTTATATGTGGGATATTATGCAATTTCTGCTGAACTTCTTGTGAGTTTTCAGAAGTTTCAACAATTTGATCAGAGTGTTGATCATTTTCAGATTTTACGCTTTTCACTTCAATTTCGGCATTTATGCTTATATCGGTACATGTATCACTGGTACAATTAATTGGTAATGGTGGCAAAGCTGCCAATGTTGCCTTTAGCTTTGATTTTGGCTTCCTGCCCGGCGTCTTTCCTGAGGCAAATATTCGTTTGAAGTTACCGCCAACTTGAGCTCGCGTATAAACATCTCGTAATCGAATATCCAACGTCTCATATTCGGGTAAATTCTATAAAGATATAATCGGGTCAGAGAAATTTGAATATATCTTTATTTATATTTTTATTAAGCGCAATCTTAAAGAAAAATAAAACAAATAAAATCTCATTATACTAAATGTTAAACAACGAAAATATCTTAAGGAAATGATATCTTTGGTAAATTTAAAAAATAAGAATTTTTAATTTAAAAATAATTCAATTTCATATATGCAAATATTTTTTTATAATTTTATGATGGCTTCTTGACAAATTGTAGATTACGATAATAATTCCCGAGACCAAAAGTGTAATTGTTTTAATTTTTTTCAGGGGCGAATCGATTGGTCGTTTACATCCTGGTGTTTTAATTTATTTGAATTTTGATTACGTTGTTTTCTTAGTCCAAATCTCTTAAGTCCCTTTCAAATAACTGGTACAAATATTTGTTTTCACGACTTTTTGGCTCTCATTCATATGGGGCGAGAATCCTGTTATATTTAAACTTATTTTCATTTAGTTTCATTTCATTAATCGAAAAAACTTTATTCCTATATTAAATGTTCTTTTTAATTGGAAATTTTTAAATCTCATAAAAACTAACCCCAACATTTTTACTTTTCATGCTAAACCTAAAACGTTTAATTTATTTTTCCATACGTTAAAAAATTAAATCATATTGCTTTTTGCAAAACTCATACAACGAAAGTTTTTATAATGGGTTGATTCGTAAATATAAAAACGTTGGGGCGTATGTATGTCTGACCATCTTGGCTGAACCACTGAAGCTATCCCCATTTATTCACACATGTTCGTGTGGTGCTGATTTTTTTTTTTGTTTTGTGTTGTGATTACTGTTGGCAACTGTACTGAACATGGGCGTGGTCGTACTATATTTGTGCCCATTTTCAGAAATCATAATTCCTAAGTTTTACATACAAGTGCTATGGGTCTAAGTGGTGAGTACTATATAGGTACATATATGTTGCATATATAGGTACTTGAGTACCCACAAGCATTGTGCAACAAAAATTAAATATAAGGAGTTATTAGTTCGAGAGCATAGAAGTAGACATTAATTCATTGATTCATATGTTCAGTTCGCGAGTATTGTTTATTTTTTTCTTTTTGGGTTGTTTTTAATGGTTTTACCTATTTTTCAGTGCAATGTATCGTTAAATTGATCTCTTCGGAGTTATTTGTTCAAGCGCTCAAAATATACATTCATTTGTTAATATGTTCATTACGTGAGTATTGTTTATTGTTTCTTTTTGCGTTGTGCCGTGGGTAGAGTGTGTGACCCATACGCCAGAGAACTAAGGCTCAATTTCCATCTGACTCAGAACGTTTTTTCAATTGAATTAATTTTTCTGTTCAGCTATCACATCTTTGCAGACATCGGCAAACCTCAGAGAGTAAATAATGCCATGTAAAGCTTCTTGAGAACATGCACATTATCTGTTCGGAGTCGGCATAAGATACAGTTCTCTATCAATTGTGTACAAACATTTAATAACTCGCACAAATTTGATCATAACTTCGGTCAAAGTCCTTTCAAGGGTTTATTATATTATATTATAGGTGGCGCTGGGATGGAGATATTTAAATGTAGTTTTCCCTGTATAAAGGTAAATATAATAATTTTCCATAGAAGACATTATATTTGTAAAAATAATATAAGATAAATCAATTTCATTAAAATAAAGTCCCGAGTAACACCGGGAACATCAGCTAGTCTATATTAATAAAAATAATTTTCTGTTTGTATGACTACAATACAAATCTTAACGGCTGAACGGATTTAACTCAAATTCGGCTCACATATTACTTGAATCTTAACTTAGGTTATGGTATACTAAGTTTTGACCACGCCTCTTCTGCCCCTTTAAAAGTAACGGAAATCTAAGTACTAGCGTATTTTTTTCAAGCGAAAATGCTCGACTTATTAATTTTAAAGAAATCCTGTTATTTTGACACCAATTCACATATCTTTAAAATTGTACAAATTTTTGGTACAACGTCTTTTTTTAATAACATCGTTTCCTTAGAATAACAAAATAACTATCAGAAATTGGTATATATTACTTGCGATGCAAGTAACTCCGTTGTTTTTGAATATATTTCATTCAATTTTTTTTGTTGATAAACTCAATTCAAGCACTTAATAAAAACAATTTAAATGGTACCGTTATCTTAGCGGATAAGGGATAGAGTTGTTTTTATTCTTTTTATAGAATAGTTAAGCTCAAAGAATAATTTATGTGAAAAAATTATACCAATATCTCTTTCCGATCAAAAGTTATCGCAATAAATATATTTTCTCGGTCCCTCTGCATCTCTGTGTCAATACAAAAAACATGGTCCTTTAATATGAGCAATAGTAATAAATTCTGACATTTCTCTTCATCACCTTTTATGGATGGAAAGTTTAATTTTTGCATATTTCCATAACTCCGTTTTTTTTTTAACAAATTTCATTCAATTCTTCTCCTTTGATAAATTCCATTAAAGTCTAATTAAAAACCAATTGAAGGATACCGTTAGCTTAGCGTATATATTTTTAATCTTTTTTTAAAAAAGGTCCAAAATATTCAAATTTTACTCAAAAAAAAAGCACAAACCCTATTTTTGTTGATAAAATATAAAAACTCAACTCATTGCATTTTTGACTACCTTTACCATGACATGGCGTTTAATAGCAAACGTGTTAGACGAGGACCAAATGGAATTCACCCGAGTAAAACTGGGTATATATCAGCTAGTATTATATAAAAAAAGAAATAATTATTTTTTAGTAAAATTCTTTTTAGAAAGAAAAACGGACTAAAATATCTGCCGAACTATTTATTTTATAGCTATCATGAAATGAAATGATTTTATAAAAAAAAAAATTCTTGAAAAAACTTAATTGAAAAATTTTCTACTTTTTTGTTTCCATGTAAAACTATGGTGCCTATTGCGATTTCCGGTCGATTACCAGTAGAACAGAATACAATCGATCGAGTCGATTAAATTCCATTGTTGTGTAACTCAAACAACAAAAATTTAGACTGCATCAGCTGAACCAACCGCGCAAGTACCTTTTTGTTGCTTACAATCTTTGATCTTAAAAGTATTTCATCTGGATTAATTAAATAATTAAAATGTATTAACATCTGCATTAAGTTGTTATTATTTTAACAACTTTCAACGCAAATAACTTACTTTTTGCCATTTTAACATTTATACGCATGAAAATGAGACCATCGATTAAGAAAGAGCTGTAGTTAAATGGTCGATCAAAGAGCTATTCACAAGTCGCTAGTTAGTGGAGTAAACGAAACTCACAATACCATCGCTAATCGATAATCGCTGAATAGTGGTTTGTCTACTGTTGATCGACAATCGCAATAGGCATGCAGATTTTTAGATTTATTTATATGCAAATTTAATGACAAATATAAGGAATATAAACATTACACAAGCAAAAAACAAGTTACCGAGAATCAAAGTTGACCGACTCGAAATGAACCGATAACAGAATAGATATCATAAATTTGATTGAAAAGTGTGTAGAAATCTTTGTTTTCTTAATTCTATTGGGTATAATTTTATAAAGACTAAATTAATACCCTGATTCTTTGATACCATATCATTCTACCAGAGAGCTTATAGTTTTTTCAAGAAAATTCAAAAATGTGTGCAAATTTTACTGTATAGGTATGGTTTAAAAAAAAATAAGAATTATACTTACTGGTTCGATTATTTTTCGTCTTTTATGCTCCAGCAAATATTGATTGAAATTTCTATTACATAACTTTGGATGCTTAGACTCGTAGTGTGCGCGTGCTGCATCTTCATCAGGAGTATCGTGCTTTCGTTTAAATTGTGTATCGTAAATGCATTTTTCAGAGTTTGTAGGATTGTTTCTTATAGCATTTGTCTCGTCTGTGGAACTATTTAGTCGTGATTCTTTTTGCAATTCCTCTTTCAAATCGTTTTCAAAGCTGTTTTCTTCGTCCGATATATCACTTACATCGCAAAGCTGCATAATGTTTTTAATTTCATTAGAAAACCTTTTACGTGCTCGCACAGCGGATATACTCGTATCTAGATTCAGCGTATGATGTCGTTTTGGAGCTTTATTCATATTTAAAACAACTTCAGAGGGACTGGACTTATATGTCGTGCGTAGTAGACGTTCGCGGGATATAAATAATTGCCTTGCCATTTGACTTATCCGTTCACAGGATTGGAAACGTTGCTCGCGTTTTCGTGACTTTATTATGCTTTGCCTCAGCTTGAGAACATCAGGGCGATAATTGCCTTCTTCAAGATTACGCTGCAGTTCCATCATTGGGGATTGATCGAACCTTAGTATTTGATTGTTAAATAACATATTCAGGGTTTTTTCTTTTTCGGTTTGGTCTTCAATGCCATGCGAGAATGCCGGAAAATGTTTATTCATCAGATAAGTTTTAAAATTTTCTGATAACAACTGCCAAGTCTTCATCGAGAAAAATTCTTTGAATATAGCAGAGTTCTCGCACAGACCTCGTGGTAGCTTGAGCACTTCACCGGCAATTTTAGCCATTTCCAAAGTGTTATGTAGCGCATCCTCATCATCGGATGAATCCGTTGTACTGGAGGAAGAAGATAAGCCGTTGTCACTTTCTTCTTCATCAAACGATTCACCACTACGCTCTGAATTACTGTTCGAGTCAGTCATTGTCTTTCTATCCATATATATCTGCACTCGAGAATGGTTTCTTCTTATACTAAAATACAAAAAGAATAAATTAAATTAATATTTTTCATCTAACAATAAAAAATTTTTCTCTACACTTCAGGAAAATTTACGTATAAATTGTACTACTTCAAGTCACGTTAATAATCCATACAATTGCGTTGCATCATCAGACATAAAATATTTACCCAGGCAGTTGGTCAAAAACTTTAATTCCAGGATCAAACTAAATCCATCTATTGCTGGTAATAATGCATCAACGTTTGTTATTGCTCTATTTTCAACATTTCATCAAAAATTTGCAGCTTGGTTATTCAATTTCTTTATTGCTTTGCGCGGTGAGCAACGTTGATTCTTTTCACTCTCTGTCACGAAATTGATGTAATTTCTTGAACATTTTAGTAGAAAATGTTGGTTTTCCACATTATTATTTTTTGGACGCAGCTCTCATTTTTCAAGCCATAATAGTAATCAATGTTCATTGAACATACCAAACTTTGACAGGAATATAGGGTACGTTGGTTGAAAGTAACTTATGTCAGATACGATGTAGCTCAGTAGAAAAAATGCTTTCATAGTAAATATGATTTATATAACAAATTTTATATTATATTATTATACTATGTTCACACTAAGGCCGAAAAGCCGTTTTTGGGACAATAATGCTGAAAAGCTACATGATATCAAGTTTTTCACCATAGAAAAACTGTCAAATGGAAAGCATCTTCTTGTGTGGTTTTCAGCCATGGTATAATAATGTCATGGTAGCATTGACAACTGCTTATTTCCTTTTCTACAAGAAAACATCTCCTGTCAAAAATAGCTGTTTGTTGAAAATGCATCACATATTTAGCGAAAAAGTGCCTAATTCAGACTCAGTTTTTATCAATGAAGTCAAGTCTACAGTCCAAACGGCTAGAGAATCTAAGCCGCCACATATTTTCTTCTTCAATAGTATTGATTCTGCCTTATCGCCCCCTGCTTGTGGGTTTTTCACATCTCAGACTGAAGTATTTGAAATAATTAAAAGCATTAAGCCTAAAAAGTCGTATGGTCCTGACTTGGTATCTAATTATGCTCTTAAAAAGACTTCTCCCACTGGAATTAGATTCCTAACTATATTATTCAACAATTGTATCAATAATGGATACTTCCCTCTGAAGTGGAAGGAGGCTAGGATTTTACCAATACTTAAAAAACCTAATAATTTTTCCATCAATAATTATCGACCAATATCCCTCCTTTCAAATGTGGGAAAAGCCTTTGAAAGAGTGATTATGTTGAAGATAGAGGATCCAGAGGTTGTTCCAGTGGAATATATACCTGATTTCCAGTTCGGTTTCAAGAGAAGCCACTCTACAGTGCATGCATTTTTGAAAGTACATAACGATGTAACAACGGGTTTAAGGGAAAAAAGTGTACTGTTGCGTGTTCTCTCGATGTCGAAAAAGCCTTTGACAACGTTTGGAGAGAGGAGTTACTTTTTAAAATTTTGAGGCTGAACTTTCCACGTCAATTATTTTACCTATTAGATAGTTTTCTAGTAAATCAAAAATTCTTTATCCAGATTCAAGAAAGCACTTCTAACACTTGCGATACGTTGAGTGGTGTGGCACAAGGCTCAGTCATGGGTCCCAAACTTTTCAACATGTTCATGCATGACTTTCCCCATGTAAATATGACTGGCAACATCCATGCTTCAACTGGAATACTTTTTGCTGACGATACTTTTGTTTATGCTTCTGATGATTATCCTATTTGTGCGCTGAGAAAACTGGAAAACCACATCAATAAAATTGGTTTATATTACAAAAAATGGGGCATAAAGTTAATAATATGAAATCGGACTGCATTTGCTTTAAAAACGCAAGTGGAAAGGGAAAGGAAGGGGTGGTAAGGGAAAGTCGTAATCTCACCCTGAGGACGGATGATAATTTGATACACTTTAAAAAAAGTATCAAATATCTGGGAGTGAATTTTAACAATTTGTTTAAATTTAATCAGCATGCCAGAAGCAATATTGATAGAGCCAGGAATGTCGCAAACATCTTCACGTTGTTTTTTAGAAGTAAAGCCATGCAAAAAAAAACCAAATTGCTTTTTTATAAAACTCTTATAAGACCTGTATTACTTTATGCGTTCCCTTCCTGGTTATCGATCTCACCCACGGTCGCGTCTGAGATGGAAAGACTCGAAAGGAAATTATTGAGACTCTGCATTGATAAAAGTTTTGAACATGAAAATAAAAGGTTCTCCAATGAATTCGTGTATAGAGAGGCAAATGTTGTACCTATTATGAGATATGCAATATCTTTAATGAATAAATTTATAAATAATATGAGCCATTCAGAAAATGAGGTTATCAAAGAAATTTTTTTGTCACAAGCAAACACTTCCTGGAATCATTTTCCATATCACTCGCCGGTTGGGGTAATCCTTGAGGATCTCCAGCTGATTCCGGATGGGTCACCTATCCCTTATTACCTGAAAGCCTTACCCGGGCATAATCGTGGGTAAACAACTAAATATCAAATTGATCCGTTTTTTTTGAAATGATGTGGAGTGCAAAACCTACTTTGTTTATTTTAGCATTATATATTATTAATATATGCCTGTTTATTTTTTTTTTTTTTTGTTATATACATTATATTAAAGACTAAACATAATGCCAAAAGCTACAGAATAACTGTAAACTGTATAGCAATATACTAAAAGAAGTTTGTTTATTTTTAAATTATGGTCACTTAAGTACTCTTATAGAACAAGACTTAAAATTATATGATAATATCCAGCACCACTTATATTAAAGACTGTTAAACATATATATGTAAGGATATCGATTCTTTTGAAAGTGTAAATTTTATCAGTATTAAACTAGTAATCTTGTCCAAATGTATTCAATGCTCTTATTGGTTTGTACATTTGATTTTATATGTATATTTTCGTTTAATATACAATGACAGTTTAAATATGTGATACTAACTGTTATCTCATTTGCACATCAGGCTATTGTAGATATAAAAGAAACACGACTTGTAAATAGTATTCTAAATGTATGTATATGTCTTGACATGTACATGCTGTCGTTGTCTCTCTCACATTTGTATTATATTTTTTGTTTTTGTTGTTTTTTAGTATGTAAACCTTTGATATAACATCAAACCTGAAAGTTAAAATGCTCCGAGAGCAAGAGCAAAATTGTCATTAATATTATTTGTAGCCATGTGGCAGTCGATTTATTAACTTATTAATATTGTAAAAGAATATGCTGGCCATACTATTACAGCCGCTAAATTTAACAAACAAGAGATAGTTATAAGATACATTGTAAAATCGTTTTAAAAAGACTCAATAAAGTACTACTACTACTACTTGAAAATGGATCTGCTGCTGCTGAGGTTGTTGTTTTTTTCACTTCAACGTTTTCAACATTGTTTGTGTTTTCAATGGCGGATTGTGAGCGCTCTTATGCTCTTATGCTCTTATGCAATCTTATGGTTCTGTAGAGTAAATGAATGACGGATGCACAATTCATCATTCTTTGAAGATAACAGAATGCACATCCAATGCTTATTAAGGAATGGGACTTATGGAAATATCACCCATTCTTGTTGGCTTAAAAAATCTGATGAATGCACTCAGTTTTACCATTCTTTTCAACTCTGAAACACTGGACATTTTATTTACTACCATGAAATACTAATAAATATAAAGCAGCATTTTTCATTTTTGTTGTCATTTGTTTTCGACGGCCGATCTTAGTGACATGCTTTTGTATTTCCTTTGACATTTTCTGGAAGAATAAAGTGCTTATTAACAATAAATATTAACAAAATGTATAAAAATTAACTTCTACAATTTGTTGCATATAATACTTTTTCTATACATGATATAAGGCAATGGCAGCTCATCACAGTCATGCCCAACAGTCACACACGCATACACAAATACACACAAAACAACTTCAGACGCAACTTTCAAATTAAAATTTAAATTCGGCTGCAACTATCGATGGTTTCAGCCATCGCGGCTGAAGCCATCGGTGGCTGCATTCATTAAAATTTCAATTCAGTGTGCATTCTTTACGTTTTGCAATTCATGACTTGAAAACAGTTTTAATCAGCCTAAAGGCTTAAACCTAAAGAGTTCACACTTTGAATGCTAGAAAAAAAAGATTTCAGCTTTTGAATTTTTAAACAACAGAATGAAAAGTGCAAATGAATTCACACTTTTACAGCTCTGGTATGTGTATAGTTTTATGTATGGATTTTTATGTGTATAGGAACATCTTATTTCCTGAGAACAATGAAACAAAACGCAATAATAAGAAAAATATGACTACTGTGTGTCAAACAAAAAGCTGCTTTTCAAATGTGGACATGTGGAAAACAAGCGGTTTTTCAGCTCATGGTTGAACAAATAAAGTTGTCTCCGGGCTGATCGTACTCTCTTTTCAGCACCCATAATTGTCAAACCCCCCCCCCCCTTGACGGGGGGGATAAGATATGCCATGGCGTATGCGGTCTCCACTAGATTTTTCGATGCCTTGATGTATATGATGGCATATGCTATGCCTCGTGGAGACGGCCTGTTATATGACATTTCAAACTTTTATGGCTAGAATGACATATATGCATCTCACTCTCTATAGCAAGTGTTTTGTGCTATTGGATCGGAAAAGATCATAGAAGATAGCATGGAAACACGGCTTTTTACATTAAGGCAATTCACAAGATGTTCTAAGGTTGTATGTTGTAAGCCAAAATTGTATAAAAATACAACCCCCGTGAACACAATTTTGGAGTTGTATATCATATTATTAATAATTAAACAATATTTTCCATTTTTCGCCACTTTACTGCATTTTTAAATGTAATTCTTGATTTTAGCAGCTCAGATATAAAATAGGAGAAATAAAAATATAAACAAAATCAGCTGATCGAATAGCACATTCTTTAAACATACATCGCATTGTTGTATGTGTCTTACCGCAATTGTGCATGGGAAACAACAATAGTGTTGACAGTTATAAAAAAATACAACAATAGGACGATACGACACGATACGACACACCTTGTGAATTGCCTAATTATACATATTAAATTATAAGGCATTTATGATCATAACAAAAAGTTGCTTTTTGCTTTTTCGAACTATGTTCATACTGGCTATAATTCAGCACTAGCTTTAATTTTGACATTATTGTTTCGAAGATTGAGCTTGGACATGCATAAGATTGGATGCGTTCAACAGGTACAACTATTGTGCAACTGTTGAGCTCAACACGTTGAGTAAATGTAGCAGAAAAATAAAAAGACACCAAAGGAAAATGTTCATTCCATGTTCAGCAAAAGGGGGTTTCGGACTATGCTACATGTAGGATGTACATGGAGGACGGCAGAATAACGGGAATGTCTGTACGAGCTTTCGAACTATCCTACATTTCGGATGGACTTCATTATTTTTCAGCGTTCAAGAAGAGAGCATCGTACAATGGCAATACAATTTGGGTACAGTGAAATAACTCCCAAATGAAATAAGTCCCAATGAAATAACTCCCAATGAAATAAGTCCCATGAAAAATGAAATAACGCCCAACTGAAAAAAATGAAATAACTCCCAAAGGCAAAATGTAAAAATAAATCCCAATAAAAATGAATTAACTCCCAATGAAATAAGTCCCAACAAAAATGAATTAACTCCCAATTTGTTTTGGTTCCCTTTTACAGAACGCTTTTTATTTCATAATTATATGCAAGCATATACATAATAGTAATAATAATTATAGGTATAAATTTATGTATATTATACATAATTTGATAACAAAAATTATTTTTAAAAAATTAAACATTCATTTACAAAAAAACCCCCATCGTATCGTTAACTTCTGCACGACAAACAGGGCAATTGAATGTTTCGAGTCCATTTGCAATACTTGCAGCTTGTAGTTTTAGGACGCAAGAATTGCACGTTTTTATGTGTTTGCAAGGAATCAGCAGAATATTTGGCTCAACCTCCAAGCAAACCACGCACAGAATTTGAGAGCGCGGTAGTGTTGGTGGCTCCGATATAGTATCATCCTCCTCATCTTCATCTTCAAGGTACGAGTGTTCCTCAAAGAGATCTTCATCTGGCTCCATTTCATAAACAATTTTATTTGTCGGGAAAACCAATCGATTTATGAATGCGGTCGCAGTTATGGATCCAGAACGTAGCTCTTCATTTGGCTTTTTCAATCAGTTCCGCTTTTCCGATAAATTTTCTCCTTTTTTTAGTTTTTCCCAAAGCTCCACCGCTATTAGTCAGCAATTCAAAATCTCGGGACTTGTTGAACTCTTCTGTTTGTAAAACTTTAACAAACTTAAAAAAATTTCCCTGTTTGGGAATCATTTTGCCCAGCACTCCATTATATCCTTCGACGGCGGAAGTCGTTCGAGTCGTTGTTTCAAAAACAGACAGTGCGTCTGGCCCAATCTAAGTTGGAGACCAATAAAAAACAACAAAAAAAAAAAAACAAATAAGAAATTAGTTGCAAAATAATTTATACTAGTGTTGTTTAAAAGTATTTACCTTCTGTAACCATTGCTTTTCGAAGTATTCCAAAAAGTTCGAAAATTCGAAATGACGCTCGAGCGTTTCTATGTCTTTCTTTATTTTCCCGAATGCACCCAGTATGTGCATGGCAGGCAACAGGGGAAGCGATAATAGCTTATGATATTCCAATGACGCCTTATTGTTTTGTCGAATCAATTGAGATAATTGTTTATGTTATGTAGTTATTTGTCGTCGTACTGCCTGGCAAAAGTGGAACCAACAGCCATAGATTTTTGTATCCAAAAATGAAGTTTTAATAGCCCTTCTTAGACTCGCTTCATAATCGGTGATAAAGGTAGCACCATTTAAGTTTAATACATTAGAATTGATGTAATTAAATAAATGGGCATAGCATTTTGCTGACTTTTTATTCGTCAAAATAAAAAATACTGGAAAAACCTATTGGAAGTAAAAATAAAAATTAGTCTAATAATTGTATAAGGAATCGCGTGGCGGCGGCGCGGCCGCGCTCGCGAAAGCAAATCGCGCCGTACCGCGCCGCCACGCGGGGCAGCCCCCCCCCCCCGCGATGACAAACCTTTTCATAATATTCGATATGCAGCAAAATCAATTGTTTAAAACATCCCAGCGGTACAATGGAAAATGTGCCATCGATCAAAATCTTTTTATTGTTGTTGTCGGGAATATTTTCATTAATGAGCTTGACTATCTTATCGGATCCAAAGACGCAGTATGCAAAGTCCTTCGAGTCGTGGCACACTTTAAAAAACGCTGTTTTCTCTTGGTAAGTCCAAAATTTGTGAAGATATTTTCCTTCTGAAACATACTGACAACATCGGTTGGAGTCTTCGGAGATGCCGCAAAAACTGTTGATGTCAAATATTGCAGACCTCGTTTGACTTTGTTAAAATCAATATTTTTCGTTGCTTCCTGGTTGCTTTATTAAAGAAAAGCATTGTTAATCACACAATGAAAGTAAAAATGCTTTACACCACTATTCACTTACCTTACGCAAACGTTCCCAAAATTCGCCCGTATTCCGTTTGCAACGTTAGCTGCGCCCAAAGTACTTGAAACATCCAAACATTTATCCTTAATTTCGTTGAGGGCTTTTAGCTCATCATACAGTTGCTGTTGGTCTCTATGGTTATGTTCAATGAAATCAGTTGCCTTACGACACTGCCCCTTTTCTAAAATCACTCGCGACTTGCAATTTCGTTCGTAACACGTATAATATTGCCTTCCTTTGGCTTCAGATTTTTGTAAATAAAATTGTTTTTCATCTATAATGTATAGCACTTTACTATTTCTTCTTTTGCCACTCATTATTTCATACGCGAGAGCTGTCATTTTTTTTTATCACTTTAACACCGGTCTTCACTAAACAAAATTCTAACAAGAACTGATGATGTTTACACTGTTTTATTAAGCGAAATACCTGATTGCTTTGAAACTACTTGTTTTAACCCAGATATTACTATTGTCCTACATGTAGAACTGTTAGCAGAGTAAAACGCTTGTGTTCTGATTAATAAATTGTGAACGAATGAATAAAATTTTATTTTCTAATTGGCAACATATAGAAACATTTTTCTAAGGCAATATGATGCTTGAAATGCAATGTGGGAGTGCACACTAAGTGTTTCGTTGATTTTCACACTAAGCTGTAAATTATATTTATAATACCCTATCTTCCCAATGTCCTTTATATAGTACGCCTCCCAAAAACACAAAATTAAATAAAAAATGTTTGTTTAAACTTTGCAAATGTTTTTTTTTATCCATTTTTAGGCAAATTGAACAAAAAAATTTAAATTTTTTGCGCTGAGTAACATATGGGTTTATCTGGGTTAAGACAGTTTTAAGAACCGTTACAAAACCATCAAAATTTACTAAAATGCAATTTTAAGAGAAATGAAATAACTCCCAACAAAAATGAAATAACTCCCAATGGTAAAATAGTGTTTGCAATTAAAATGAAATAAGTCCCAACTGCGATGAAATAAGTGCCAATGATAACTCCCAAATGAAATAACTCCCAACAAAAAACCTGCTGGGACTTATTTCATTTGGGAGTTATTTCACAATGAAATAACTCCCAACAAAAATTATGAAATAAGTCCCAATCGAATTTCATAATGAAATAAGTCCCAATTTGTATGGAAAATTTTTTGGGATTTATTTCATTTTTCCATTGGGACTTATTTCATTTGGGAGTTATTTCACTGTACCTACAATTTGTTGCTGCTCTAATAATTAATGATGTTTTGGAAGAAGAAGAGAGAACTCCTTCCAAAACACAGTATGCGAAACAGCTGCCATATTAATATTTCCAACTTTGCGCTTTGTTTACCTTTTTCTTTATATGTTCACTCCACGACGGTTTTTTTAGAATGAGAAAATGTATGAAGTCGGATGAACGAACGTTCGCACTTACTACATGTAAGACGGACCAACAGAAAAAATCAAAACCTTTTGATTTTCATGCTACATGTCGGACGGACCGTAGCATTTGCTTTCACACATACTACATGTCCATCCGACCTGTCAAGTTGATCCTACATGTAGGATAGTCCGAAAGGCCCCAAACTGAATTGCATCGCAGTGTTCCCAGATTAGGGGATTTTCCCCTAGATTTAGGGTTTTTTTCGGTTCAGTAGAAAATTTAGGGGTCAAAAATCTTTAGGGGATTTTAATTTTCTGTTAGTGTTTTTTGAGAATTTTTAGTGGTTTCTAAAAGAATCGGCAACATCAGCTATGAACTGTATTTTTTTTTTTTTTTGCATTTGATGCATCCTTTTGTGTTCTATTTTTCATTTGGTTTTAGCTCTTACAAGGTTAATTATGTAAAAGTGAGTCAAAACAATTGCGTACCTTCGAAACAATGCTGCTTCGCACATGATTGTTTGTCGAATGAGCGAAATAGCACCAGAATATGTGTGAAACGGGAGGCTGTTTTAAATTCTGACGACGAGAAAGCATATATTTAAATTTTTTTTTTGTATTTTTTAATGACTTACTGTGCGTTTAGACTGCCTGAACGAATGAAAAATTCATCGCAAGCAATTTATTGCGATAAAAACGTCGTTCGGCGTACTGTTTACACCACACGAACATCGATAGCGAACGAACATTATCCGCCATCTTGTATGTTCAGCCGGTCTTAACAGGAAATTGTGCATTACGCCGAACATTAATAAATGTAGGGTTGATATATCTTTATTTTTATGTTTATAGCATATAATTTTATGAATAAATATACTTTCCGTGATTTCTTCTTTTAAGCTACTCCTTTTTGCTACTTTTCTGTTTTTAAAAACAGCGCAACACTGGATTCGCCCAAAAAGATCGAGTGAAGGCCGATCAGTCCGAACGAAAGAATCTTCGTTCGTTCGCGCTAATTTACTGTTTACACCGGGCGAACAGCGTTCGCGATAAATTTATAGCGAACGCTGTTCGTTTGGGCTAAAGCCTGAAGTACAATAGTGCGAGAGTGCGATGCGAGGCGATTAATTAACGTTATCACGCACGCATTGCCTATGTTCACACGTCAGTCAAATGATTGAATCAGTCAAAATTTGTTGTTGCTTTCCTATGTAAAAAAAATGAACTTTATCTCAGAGCGAAAATGAACTCCAAATTCTTCTCTCGTCAGTCAAAATTTTGATTGAGCTCTAGACCTGGATCAATCAGTCAAATGGTTGCATTATGTTAATTGTTTGTTGTTTAGTAGGAAATTATGTCAAGAAAAGTGGTTAATTAGTAGTTTTTTGGTAACAAATGTAGGTTTTTGAAGAGAAAATGATGTAATCCGTAACCCTTGCGAACAAAATGAAATGCAACACAACTTTTCTATTAAAAAATTTAAAATCGGGTTTTGTTTATTGTGTTGTTTACTTTCTGTTTACATGGAATTAAGCATGGTTCAACTGTTGGATCGTTCGAAAGCTCAATAAAATTTTCCCGTCCAACATGTTGAACCCATGGTATAATACTACAAGGTAGCATTGAAAAATGCTTACTTTAGGTTTGTTCACGTACTTTACTTGCAAAAACTTGCAGGGAGAGTGTAAAAGAAGAATTGAGATAAAAATATTTACAAAGAGAAAAATAGCAGAAAAAGTACGTGAACAGAAAACTAGTAGAAACTTGCAAGTTAACAGCTGATCAAACGAATTGACTTCATATGCTGTTTTTTCTGCTATAATAAATGGTTATAAATTATTGAAATCATTTCTTGGGTCTCAACAACATTAACATTATACTTACATTTTCCTCAGCATCACAAATGTTTCTTTTTCCATCCATTTTAATACGAAATCAACAAGAAATAACTTTTGACAGCTTGTTTTTTTTTTGACAAACAGTTTTTTTCGGTAGTTACAAGTTCTTGCAAGTAGAAATTTTGCTAGCAGAAACTTGTAGCTACTTTTTTCTCTCTCACTATTTTACGCTCTCGTTGTCCTCTCTCGTTGCAAGTTTTTCGAGTACGTGAACGCTTTACTGGTAAAAACTTGTAACAATTTGTACAAATTTTTTGTTAGTGAACAAACCTTTTCTCTTTTACATAAAAACATCTCCTGTCAAAAACAGCTGTTTGTGAAAATGAATCTGCAGCTTTTGAGGTTGTTCATGGTGCAAATACAAGGTAGACTCATATTGGAGAGCAGGGTGCGCTAGTTATCAAAATCAGCTGTTGATATTGAGTTTTTCTAATTGTTGTTGTTGCTTTTGTCATTTGACGTTTGTAGCTCCTACAGTTTTGTTACAAAATTTCTCATTTAAGCAGCCATCTTAAAATGAGCTTACCTTGTAATTGTATCATGAGGTTGTTGTTTTTTTCACTTCAACGTTTTCAACAATGTTTGTGTTTTAAATGGCCGATTGTGAGCACTCTCTTTTTGAGTATATTTTTTGACAGGAGATGTTTTCCCAAGCAACTGTCAATGCTACCTTGTATTATTATACCATGTGTTGAACCATGCGAAACCCCCAATTCGGAAACTTTCAACTCGTGGTAGAAAAAAGTTACTGAGTTGAATAAAATTTTATCTGTTGAAATATAATTGTCATTTTTGCTGTGCTAAAAGGACAATGAAATTTAGACAACTATTAATTTTGACGTCTTAGATTTCAGTAGTGTATTAGTGCAAGAATATAATTTAATATGCAAAATTGTAAATATATACTGAAAATGAAAATTTACACAAATATTTTCTACTTCTGGTTGCTATGTTATCGGACGCACAAAATTTTAAACTTCTTTATGACGCACGAACTCACAAGTGTTTTATTTTTGTATTCTATTTTTGCTTGTATCAAAAATTCTGTTGCTGATTGTCAAAATTTATACTAGCCAATGGGGCAATATGAATTTTTGTGAGTCATATTCACCTCATAACTGCCAAATATTGTCATTCAAACAGTTAAAATTTCATCATCCGAGTGAAAAGTTTCCGAATAGCACACGGCCAAATAAAACGAACTTCTCTCTACCGTAAATCTACTAAATCAAAATAGTAAAAAGATAATATCACAGATATGTATATTTCGTACTCTCAAAATAAAATCGTACTTTAATTAGTTCCAAAGTATGCTCTCCTGCAACTGTGGAAGGTTAAGAAAATTGATAAACAGCAACCATTTTGGTTTTTTCAATGGAATTTATATGACAGCTCGTCATCGCATGCGAGTTTTTTCAATTTTTTGGAAATGCCTCGCATCGCACAACCCAGCTAGACAGCTCTAACGTAGTTACAAACACAATGAAACAAAATTTGGTGTTCACTAATACACTCTTAAATTTTGATGTCATGTTAGGCCGCTGTTATACAGACGCTCATATGATTCAAGATCACGTCCTTTTTTACGCTCTTTTTTCGTTTGATGAGCTCTGTGATGAAAGCCCAGCTAGACACCTAACTGTTAGATATGCCATATATATGGCATATACCTAACGCCTTGTACGTTAGGTTCATATAAAATTCTCCATACAAAGCACGTTAGGTTTGTTCTAGCGTTTTGAAAAATCTAACGCCTTTCGCCTATGCGTGTGATTTGGCATCTCTGTCTGCCTCATATGATTTTTTCATTAAAAAAAGCTTTAGCTGTTCTGTTCACACCAATTACAAATTCCGTAAAGAATTTAATAACAAGCTCAGCTGTTTACATAAGTACGCAGTTAGCGGCTCGCAAAACCTTTCCACCATGGTGTAGCGGCTAGCGCGCTGACCTTTAACGCAAACATGCGCGGGTTCAAACCCTTCACCAAATTAAGCCAAATTTTTTTCTTGTTATTTTGTTTAGAAATGTTTTTTTTTTCTATTTTTATTAATGGATAGATTTACAAAAGATAAATTTAAGTAAAACATTTAAAGACAATAAAAAACAAAAGCCCTGAAAATAACTCTATTATTATTTATTCAAGCAAGGAAATTTTCTTTTCTTTAGAAAGAAGGTATTTGTTAATTTGTCTATTTTTAATGAATTTTGAACTGTATTTTGATGATTAAACAACACATTGAAAATCTTTGGGTCTCATGCGATATTTGAACCGCGGTCCTCCGTCATACAAGTTCCATATGCTACCCACTGCGCCACGGCCATCATCATATAAGCTGATTATTTTAGGATATTATTTATTGCGTGACTTACACCTGCACCGCTTAAAATTTTTTTCACCCCCCCAGCTTGTTTGCTGCGTAAAAGAGCAAGCTATTTAAACACATACAACTTTCCTTGTTTAACATGACAACAAAATGTAAGAGTGTGTTAATGAACACCAAATTTTGTTTCATTAGGGCCTTTCGGACTATCCTACATGTAGGATCAACTTGACAGGTCGGATGGACATGTAGTATGTGTGAAAGCAAATGCTGCGGTCCGTCCGACATGTAGCATGAAAATCAAAAGGTTTTGATTTTTTCTGTTGGTCCGTCCTACATGTAGTAAGTGCGAACGCTCGTTCATCCGACTTCATATATTTTCTCATTCTAAAAAAACCGTCGTGGAGTGAACATATATAGAAAAAGGTAAACAAAGCGAATAGTTGAAAATATTAATATGGCAGCCGTTTCGCATACTGTATTTTGGAAGAATTATCTCTTCTTCTTCTTCCAAAACATCATAAATTATTAGAGCAGCAACAAATTGTGTTGCCATTGTACGATGGTCTCTTCTTGAACGCTGAAAAATAATGAAGTCCATCCGACATGTAGGATAGTTCGAAAGCTCGAACAGACATTCCCGTTATTTTGCCGTCCTACATGTCCATCCTACATGTAGTATAGTCCGAAACCCCCTATTGTGTTTGTAACTACGTTAGAGCTGTCTAGCTGGGAGTATGTTATACAGACGCTCATTTGATCCCTGAACACTAGTACACTTCTTGCTACTTTTAATACTTTATGCAAAAAAGTATCACGAGCATGAGTATGGTAAGTGTTGCTATTAAGCAGGTTTCATTACTGCTTTCATGCATTTCGTACTAAAAGTGTACTATTTTCATGCGAAAACACAAATGTTGTGAATAATTGCACAGCGAAACCCTGTTTTGATCTCGTGATTCCATTTCATTTTGGAATCATTTGGTGACCAGTTTGAGCAAAATAAATTTCCTAGCTCACTCTCTCAAATTTCCCTTTTACATTGAAACAACAACAATGCGTGCCCGTGATGTGATCGTGAGCGTCTGTATAACAACGGCCTTAAACAAGGAAAGTTGTATGTGCTTACATAGCTTGCTCCTTTACGCAGCAAACAAGCTGAGGATGTGAAAAAGTAGCGAAAAAACTTTAAGCGATGCAAGTGTAAGTTAAGTAATAAAATAATAATAATATCCTAAATCATGATACAATAAGAAGGTAGGGTAAGGAGCTTTGACAAGACCGTCTGCTTATGTCAAAAAGCCTTTTAGCGTTGCCACTTTTCTGTATTTTTCTTAAATGTGGAACAAACACTTAGAAAAGGAATTATGTGTAGGGCAAATAAGAAAAATATTAAATGAAATTATCTATAATTGAAACAATAAATTTTTTAGTAATTTTAAAGCTTTATTTTCACTAATTTACTATTGCCCATAATTTTTTGCTTAGCTTTTTGTATTCTTAATTTCTTATTTAAAAATTTTATGCGAATGTGCATACGATATCTAATAAAAAATTTTTTTATTTTGTCTGACAGTGGAACTGTTGAACATAAATCAAACATTTTTTTTTGAAAGTTGATGCAGTACTCAATTTTTTCACCATTAAATTTTTGGAACATGATGTCTAGCTTTTTTACATTGTCCAAAAATTCCAATGATGGTTTTTTCAACTTTCCTTGTGATACTTGGTCGACCCATGTCCATGTACTTCCTTCACTGAGCTCATAATCTTCCAAATTTAACTCTTAACCATATTGCATAAAACCCAAAAAATTAGTAATTCCCCGTTTATCATAATTTTTAGCAACGCATTTCATATGAAACGCTTACCTACTGAAACCATGAAACATGGATTTGTCATGGGATTTTTTCTTTAGATATGGTAGCACTGTATTTTATGGTTTTGACATTAGCAGACGGTCTTGTCAAAGCTCCTTACCCTACCTTCTTATTGTATCATGTCCTAAATGAATATGATGTCCGTGGCGCGTTGGGTAGAATGCGCAGCTTATGTGGCAGAGACCGCGGTTCAAATACCGTCCGACACAGGAAGGTTTTCATTGAGTTTAATTTAATAAATTTAAATTCATTGAGTTTAATTTAATAAATTTAAATATATATATATGTAAAATACAATAAAGAGAAATATGATTATTAAAAATGGCAAAATTCCTTTCCAAATAAACGCGAGTTTTCCTTGCTAGAGTTAAAAAAAAAGCCAATATTTGAGAGATATTTTTTTTTATTTTCTTTAAATGTTTTGCCTAAATTAACCTTTTGTTAACACTACCCATTAATAAAAATAACAAAAAAACATTTCTAAACAAAATTATAAGAAAAAAGAATTTGGTTTTATTTGGTGAAGGGTTTGAACTCGCGTCTGTTTGCATTTAAGGCCAGTGCTCTAACCACTACACTATGGTGGAAAAATTTTGCGGAACGCTAACTGTGTACTTAAGTAAACAGCTGAGTTTGTTATTAAATTCTTTACGGAATTTGTTGTTAGTGTGAGCAGAGCAGCTGTAGCTTTTTTTAATAGATAAAACATGTGTGGCAGACAGAGATGCCAGACCACACGGATAGACAAAAAGGCGTTATATTTTGCACGACGCTAGAACAAATATAACGTAATTTGTATGGAGCATTTTATATGAATATAACGTCAAAGGCGTTATAAATATGCCATATATATGGCATATCTAACAGTTAGGTGTCTAGCTGGGAACCCAGCTAGACAGCTCTAACGTAGTTACAAACACAATGAAACAAAATTTGGTGTTCACTAATACACTCTTAAATTTTGATGTCATGTTAAACAAGGAAAGTTGTATGTGCTTACATAGCTTGCTCCTTTACGCAGCAAACAAGCTGAGGATGTGAAAAAAGTAGCGAAAAAACTTCAAGCGATGCAAGTGTAAGTCAAGCAATAAAATAATATCCTAAATGATAACTTTGGAATATGATGTCCGTGGCGCGTTGGGTAGAATGCGCAGCTTATGTGGCAGAGACCGCGGTTCAAATACCGTCCGACACAGGAAGGTTTTAATTGAGTTTAATATAATAAATTTAAATATATATATATATGTAAAATACACTAAAGAGAAATATGATTATTAAAAATGGCAAAACTCCTTTCTAAATAAACGCAAGTTTTCCTTGCTAGAGTTTAAAAAAAAGCCAATCTTTGTGAGATATTTTTTTTATTTTCTTTAAATGTTTTGCCTAATTTTACCTTTTGTAAATACTACCCATTAATAAAAATAACAAAAAAACACTTCTAAACAAAATTATAAGAAAAAAGAATTTGGTTTTATTTGGTGAAGGGTTTGAACTCGCGTTTGTTTGCATTTAAGGCCAGCGCTCTAACCACTACACTATGGTGGAAAAATTTTGCTGAACGCTAACTGTGTACTTAAGTAAACAGCTGAGTTTGTTATTAAATTCTTTACAGAATTTGTTGTTAGTGTGAGCAGAGCAGCTGTAGCTTTTTGCAATGCTTAAAACATATGTGGCAGACAGAGATGCCAGATCACACGGATAGACAAAAAGGCGTTAGGTTTTTCCCAACGCTAGAACAAACCTAACGTAATTTGTATGGAGAGTTTTATATGAACCTAACGCCTTTGGCGTTAGGTATATGCCATATATATGGCATATCTAACAGTTAGGTGTCCGGCTGGGAAGCGCATCGCAAAGCATTGTAGATTGCTACATAAGAACTCTGCTTATGAAAATGTTTTGACAGCTCGTACGAGATTCTTACGTTATCTCGCATCGCACTCTCGCACTATTGTTTTTCAGGCTTAAGTGTTTATACCGCGCTAACAAACGAGGATTCTTTCGTTCGTTCAGGCGGTCTAAACGCACAGTTAAATATCATTGAATTTGTAGCAAACAAAAAAAATGTTATGAAACAAAAATTAGAAAAAACGTGGAAATATGTCTCTTAATTTATTAAGCAGTTTTTATTTTACTAAAAAATTAATTTTGATATTGTATTTATTTACATCAATTAAACAAAGTATTTAATAAATTAACTCAAAAAAATTTTAGGGGTTTTTTTTATTTTTAGGGGAAAATTAAGAAAGGGGAAAGAACCTCAACCTATCTGGCCACACTGTTGCATCGAATCATATGATCCATATCCAAGGTTGCATCGGAGAAAAATAAAAAAGTACTATTAAAATAATAAATGTTGCCACCAAAAATAAAAACCTGCATTAAAAAATAACACGTGATGCCACATTTATAAAAAAGTAACGGTTTTCTAACAAGGTATGACTTTAGAAAAAAAAAATTAATATATTTATAAAGGGTGATTTTTTTGAGGTTATGATTTTCATGCATTAGTATTTGACAGATCACGTGGGATTTCAGACATGGTGTCAAAGAGAAAGATGCTCAGTATGCTTTGACATTTCATCATGAATAGACTTACTAACGAGCAACGCTTGCAAATCATTGAATTTTATTACCAAAATCAGTGTTCGGTTCGAAATGTGTTTCGCGCTTTACGTCCGATTTATGGTCTACATAATCGACCAAGTGAGCAAACAATTAATGCGATTGTGACCAAGTTTCGCACTCAGTTTACTTTATTGGACATTAAACCAACCACACGAATGCGTACAGTGCGTACAGAAGAGAATATTGCGTCTGTTTCTGAGAGTGTTGCTGAAGACCGTGAAATGTCGATTCGTCGCCGTTCGCAGCAATTGGGTTTGTGTTATTCGACCACATGGAAGGTTTTACGCAAAGATCTTGGTGTAAAACCGTATAAAATACAGCTCGTGCAAGAACTGAAGCCGAACGATCTGCCACAACGTCGAATTTTCAGTGAATGGGCCCTAGAAAAGTTGGCAGAAAATCCGCTTTTTTATCGACAAATTTTGTTCAGCGATGAGGCTCATTTCTGGTTGAATGGCTACGTAAATAAGCAAAATTGCCGCATTTGGAGTGAAGAGCAACCAGAAGCCGTTCAAGAACTGGCCATGCATCCCGAAAAATGCACTGTTTGGTGTGGTTTGTACGCTGGTGGAATCATTGGACCGTATTTTTTCAAAGATGCTGTTGGACGCAACGTTACGGTGAATGGTGATCGCTATCGTTCGATGCTAACAAACTTTTTGTTGCCAAAAATGGAAGAACTGAACTTGGTTGACATGTGGTTTCAACAAGATGGCGCTACATGCCACACATCTCGCGATTCTATGGCCATTTTGAGGGAAAACTTCGGAGAACAATTAATCTCAAGAAATGGACCGGTAAGTTGGCCACCAAGATCATGCGATTTGACGCCTTTAGACTATTTTTTGTGGGGCTACGTCAAGTCTAAAGTCTACAGAAATAAGCCAGCAACTATTCCAGCTTTGGAAGACAACATTTCCGAAGAAATTCGGGCTATTCCGGCCGAAATGCTCGAAAAAGTTGCCCAAAATTGGACTTTCCGAATGGACCACCTAAGACGCAGCCGCGGTCAACATTTAAATGAAATTATCTTCAAAAAGTAAATGTCATGGACCAATCTAACGTTTCAAATAAAGAACCGATGAGATTTTGCAAATTTTATGCGTTTTTTTTAAAAAAAAAGTTATCAGGCACTTAAAAAATCACTCTTTATTATATAATCGTATATTTTTATGTAACTATATGGATTGACATTTTTACCATGCATATTCAGTGAAATAAAAACTTTGTGTTGTCCTAAAGTATTAATATATTTTATTTATTTATATTTTAAATATTTTAATATGTATTCAATAAAGTATTTAAAGTCCATGATTGCATTTACCTGTCAGTAAAAAATATGTTTGGCAAGATATAATTTTCAACGGTCACATCCAGTGACAAAAAGAAAAGCAAGGTGATCCGTTTCAATTCCCCCATAAACTGAGTTACACAGGGGTAACGCGGTCAAGTTTTGCCTTTCAAGTTGCAATACACTTACACTTTTTAACTTACACACTTTCGAATTTGACTGCCAGCTTGATATAAAATTTTCCTTGATTTTTATTTAATTTGACTGTGGCAAAAACAAATATTATATATTTTAATGTTTTCAACATTTACTTTATTTAGATTTATTTGCTTTTGCATTTTATTAATTTTCCAAAACTAAAGCTTTCAAATAACAACGTTTACTAATTGCACAAAAATGTTGCATCGTATGAAAAATTCTTATTATTTATTTAAAATGGCATGGCAACATCATTTCATTCTTTCACTCTGTTTTAATATTATTTGTAAACAAACTTATAACGAATACGATGCAAAGAGTAAAGTATGAGGAATACCAAATATAAAGGAAGTACGAAATAGTACGTACTTGGTACCATTCCCAGCTAGACAGCTCTAACGTAGTTACAAACACAATGAAACAAAATTTGGTGTTCATTAACACACTCTTACATTTTGTTGTCATGTTAAACAAGGAAAGTTGTATGTGTTTAAATAGCTTGCTCTTTTACGCAGCAAACAAGCTGGGGGGGTGAAAAAAATTTTAAGCGGTGCAGGTGTAAGTCACGCAATAAATAATATCCTAAAATAATCAGCTTATATGATGATGGCCGTGGCGCAGTGGGTAGCATATGGAACTTGTATGACGGAGGACCGCGGTTCAAATATCGCATGAGACCCAAAGATTTTCAATGTGTTGTTTAATCATCAAAATACAGTTCAAAATTCATTAAAAATAGACAAATTAACAAATACCTTCTTTCTAAAGAAAAGAAAATTTCCTTGCTTGAATAAATAATAATAGAGTTATTTTCAGGGCTTTTGTTTTTTATTGTCTTTAAATGTTTTACTTAAATTTATCTTTTGTAAATCTATCCATTAATAAAAATAGAAAAAAAAAACATTTCTAAACAAAATAACAAGAAAAAAATTTGGCTTAATTTGGTGAAGGGTTTGAACCCGCGCATGTTTGCGTTAAAGGTCAGCGCGCTAGCCGCTACACCATGGTGGAAAGGTTTTGCGAGCCGCTAACTGCGTACTTATGTAAACAGCTGAGCTTGTTATTAAATTCTTTACGGAATTTGTAATTGGTGTGAACAGAACAGCTAAAGCTTTTTTTAATGAAAAAATCATATGAGGCAGACAGAGATGCCAAATCACACGCATAGGCGAAAGGCGTTAGATTTTTCAAAACGCTAGAACAAACCTAACGTGCTTTGTATGGAGAATTTTATATGAACCTAACGTACAAGGCGTTAGGTATATGCCATATATATGGCATATCTAACAGTTAGGTGTCTAGCTGGGTTAGATTTGTATGAAAATTTCATATAAACTGAATGGTACCAAGTACGTTCCATATTTCGTATTCCTTTATATTTGGTATTCCTCGTACTTTCCTCATTGAAATGGTATTCCTTGTGTATTTTCTGTATCCCATACGTAAACAATCTTGGAATAGCTATTGGAGTGCTGCCATATAACTATAAAGAAAGTAAATCTAAAAATGTTTGGCAACACCAAGAACAAAATTCATAAGGCCCATATTACACGGTGCTCGTTTGCTCGGCGTGCACATAATTTTGTTGTTGTTTCCAATGCAAAACTGTCAAAAATCAGTGAGAGTGTGAGAGGATGAACACTTTGTAGACCGAGCAAAATATGTTCATTTGTGCTCGGTGTACATGGCAGCGAGCACCGTGCAACAGTGTTGCTGGGTGGTGAAATTAAAGAGTTGGGCGTTTTAGTAGCTAAAAAGTACATTTTGTTAAGAAAAGTGCTACTATTGTACTATAATAGTATGAAGAAAATAGTTGTCGGAAACCCTTGTTGGAATAAAGTGCAGGAGAAAAAGCAAGGAACTGAATGAAATGTCAAAACTAGCTCGACGAGCATATTTCTGTCGTGTAACATACCAACGTGCAAATTGAGAAAAGAGAATAAAAGTGTTCATTGCACGCCGAGCAAACGAGCACCGTGTAATATGGGCCTAAGGGAAATATGGGCCCATATTACACGGTGCTCGTTTGCTCGGCGTGCAATGAACACTTTTATTCTCTTTTCTCAATTTGCACGTTGGTATGTTACACGACAGAAATATGCTCGCCGAGCTAGTTTTGACATTTCATTCAGTTCCTTGCTTTTTCTCCTGCACTTTATTCCAACAAGGGTTTCCGACAACTATTTTCTTCATACTATTATAGTACAATAGTAGCACTTTTCTTAACAAAATGTACTTTTTAGCTACTAAAACGCCCAACTCTTTAATTTCACCACCCAGCAACACTGTTGCACGGTGCTCGCTGCCATATACACCGAGCAAAAATGAACATATTTTGCTCGGTCTACAAAGTGTTCATCCTCTCACACTCTCACTGATTTTTGACAGTTTTGCATTGGAAACAACAACAAAATTATGTGCACGCCGAGCAAACGAGCATCGTGTAACCGAGCGTTTCCACCGCCCGAACGAACGAAGAAATCATCGCGAACAAATCGTCGCGATGAATTCTTCGTTCGGTCCAACTGTTTCCACCGCACGAACACAAGTTGCGAACATTGGTAAGTCGCCATCTTGTTCGTTCGTGCAGTGGAAACACTTAAATTCAATGCTTGCGAGCATCAGCGTTGATCAATATTTGTTTATGCAAACGTACTAAATTTTATTAATTTTTACTACTTTTATGCCTTTTAATTTAGGTTTTATGTAAGTATTTATATAAAGAATTTATTATATAAAGAATATTATATAAATAATTTGATTATATAAAGTGCTAATAATATAACAAAGTGAAATAAAGTTCTTTTGCGTTAAATTTTCAATATATTTTCTTTCTTTTTTGTTTTTCCTACGTTATTAACTACCATTTCAACAAATCTACTACCTATGCGCAAATAAGCACTGGATTCGCCCAAAAAGATCGAGCGTCGGCCGATCAGAGCGAACGAAGAAATCTTCGTTCGTTCGTGCTGGAAAAGTGTTTACACTGCGCGAATAGCGCTCGCGAGCATTTTGTAAAAACCAATGTTCCGAACCTTGGTTCGGACCAAACTGTTTACACCGCCTGAACGAACGAAGAAATCTTCGTTCGTTCGGGCGGTGGAAACGCTCGGTAATATGGGCCATGGAAATAAAATTGTACTAGTACGAAAAGATTAGTACTTCGTATTTAAATAATAAAAAAGTATCCAAAATGGTACAAAAGTACGTACTTGTGCAACCTTGTCCATATCTAACAAAAAATCGAATATAACTGGAAAACTACTCATCACTAATTTGGGCTGAATTTTTCGAAATTAAACAAAATATTTAAATCAATAATCTGGTAAAATGGCTGGCCGACAAACATTTGGTAAGCCACCGGTTACTGCACTCCAAGAGTTTTGTGCAAAAAAAAACTTCCCATTGCCAACATATAGTTGGATTGATTCTGATGATGGTTCTTTTATATGCAAAGTAGACGCTGGCTCTACGGAAGCTCACGGATATGGTCGCTCCAAACGCGAAGCCAAGCATGATGCAGCGGCAAACATAATAAAGAAAATAAGAAGATCACATCCAGATATAGCTGATATTCCACAGGCACCCCATGAAACTATACCCACAACAGACATGATAATAACGCTTAGAGATTACTGTGTACAACGCAATCATCCCCTACCCATATTTGAACTCGTTCAGCAGACTGGGCCTGCGGAGGCACCTGAATTCACTTTTTTGTGTACATTATCTACTATCAAACGATACGGAAAAGCCAACAATAAAAAGGATGCCCATCAAAAAGCCGCATTGGAAATTTATAAACTAATAATAGACGTATGTACTAATTGTTATTGATATAAGCGGCAATAACGTTTTTACTCTCTTCAGGAAAGTACAGTCGAACCACTAATGCAAGTTGCTACAGTTGATAGCAAGGCAGAGGATATAGAATCAGAGCGCTATGTTAAATTCAAGACTTACCGTGAATTAACTGATTCAAAAATTGGTGAAACTCCTGGTGTGTTACTATGTGACCGCCACAAATATTTCAGCAAATTTTTTGATCATCTCAAATCTGAAGCTATGGAATTTATTAATATGGGACCGGACAGTGCCAAGACTCAAGCATTAAATGTTATGCAGTCCTTAAAAATCAAGCCAAAGATAACATTAATGCCTGCAGAAAATAAAATTGAAAGTTATTTATTTATTGAACTGGATTGTGATTACGATGTGTGCTTTGCTGGACCAGAAAGCGAAATATACAGAGAAATCGTTATTTATTTCAAAGATATGCTCTATTGAGCTATTTTTCTTTTAAATCGTGGACATCATTGGCCTGTGATTCATATGAATTAAATGATGATTATATTTTATTTTATTGTTATAAATTAAAACAATAAAAAATATTTTTTATTTTATTATAAATTAAAACAATAAAAAATATTTTTTATATAATTAAGAAACCTGTAAAGCAAACAAACAAAAATAAATAAATAATGGTAATAAATGTGCGATTATCTAATAGATCTATTAGGCTTATTTTCTCTATCATCATCTCAATTTTGACATTTGCTTACTTATATTTTGTTATTTTTTTAAATACAAATCAACTTGGACTTCTTTTAGGAGTTCTATACCCTAACGCGTACTGGGTAAGGAGCATATTAACTTTATCGCTAAGTTTGTTAGTCAAAAATAAGAATATATATATATATATATAGGTATATATTTATTTAATTTTATTAAATAAATTTTATTTTATTGCTACCACCTGCTAATACTGCCATCATAAGGAAGAGTGCGGCATCTACATAGTTCAATATTCTGAGATAAACGACTTGCAGTAATTTATCAAAAATTCATTGATTCTGATTAAATATTTGGTTCTTCAGGATAGTTATATCAATTCTGATTTTTATATTAAAGATATTTTACGGAATTTTATTAAAAATACAAAAACTGTGGATTAAACGTTGCAGTTGACGCTTTTTTATTGTTTTTTCTATAAATTTAAATTATCACAATCAGTTCAAAAAGGCGTATCTACATCAACTGTACGTTTTTATAGCCTTTCTGCTTCTGCTAAGTCCGCTCTTTTGGTTTTTCGCTTCCGAGGTGTACCATTTTGAAATTTTTTGTCCTTTGGTGACGTCAGGGTAAAGCAGAACTCCATACTCTGTAAAGATTTGAACATCGTTGATATTTTCGATTACTCTTTGTTGGTTGTTGTTCTGTAGTTGGCAGCAGAATTGAAAGCGTTTTCCGTTGTTTCGGACTGCAGAATTTCTTCTGTTTATGAAGATACTGCGTTCTTTGCTTAATGATTGCTTTCAATTTTGTAGATATGACATGACGTTAGGTTAAAATATTAAGGAATTGAGCAAAAAATTCGTAATTTTTATTTTATTTTTTTTAAAGAAAGATGATTAAGAAAAAAAAAAATAAAACAGATTTAGATTTTCATGCTAGATGCCGCACTCTTCCTTATAACGGCAGAATAGTCTCATTCAGCCCATAATTAGTTCTATGATACACTGTTCGAAATAGGTCTGAGTTTCTCAGATCGCCACCAGGTATTTTGTATGGAATGATTGCTAAGTTCAGAAGAGTTTACTCTGACAACAATTACGTCTTTTATAAATAAACTACAGCTAAATTTAACAAACGACATCGTAACCAATAAGCAGGCATGGTCTCCCAAGAGTATAACCTAAGAGTAAAGCAAACCTTGTGAAACGCTTCTGTATTTTTTTCAATTCTATGTTAAGAGGAATCATAGGAGAAATCCCAAATAAAATTTGCATATTCAAGGATAGATCTTAACAGGCTGATAAAGACTGGTTTATGCGTATATGGATCAAAAAATTCCTTAGTGTTTCTTTTTAGAAAACCTAAGTGTGAATCCTATGACACCTGTGGCGTAGTTGGTTAAAGTGTGTGGCCTCTATGTCAATGAACTCGGAGACCCGGGTTCGAACCCCAGCAGCGACAGAAAATTATTTGAATTTTTTATTTAATTTTTTTTATTTAATTTTTCTATACGGCCGCCACCTCTCTGCAGACAATGGCAAACCTCAGAGAGTAATAAAAATGTAAAGCTTCTTGAGAATAAGAACATTTCGTTCATCGCCGTTCGGAGTCGGCGTTAAGCCTGTAGGTCCGTTTCTCGGTCAATTGTGTACAAAATTAATAACACGCACAACACAATTGATCATAAGAAGCTAGGTCAAAGTCCTTTCAAGGGCTGAAATGGCCAGTTATTTATTTTTTTTTTATTTTTAACTGTGAATCTGCTTTTGAAATGATGTATTCGGTGAGGGCATCAAACGAAAGCTTGGAGTCAAATACCATACCCAGATCTTTACATTGGCTCACTTTGGAAAAACTATGAGCATATTTATTTATTTATTTATTTATTATGAGCTTAATACAAGCAGATACTTAACGTTAATTTCTTAATCCTAGGGTTTTTTTTTTGTTTTTTTTATTTGTAAGGTAGGGAATTTACATTTACGTGGGCTATAGTCTGCCCACAAGACGTATGAGAAAAAGATATCACAATTTATTTAAGAGGGAGGAAGGGGGTTTGAGTTAAGAAGGATATTTCGGAGTTCGGATCAGCTGAGATGGAAGTCGAATTCATTGATTAAATTGTTGATCAGACGAAGCATCCTAGTTATTGGTTCGCCACATCCATAGACGGTGCGATGAAAGTTGAGATGGAAGAGAGGTACAGACCTTAGGTAGCGTGGGTTGGTATTAAGGGATATCAATTGGAGCAGTGTAGGGCATTTAATGGTGCCGTCTAGTAGTTGATGGACGAAGAGGACATCGGCAACCACCCTGCGTTTTTCAAGAGATTGCATGTTGTTAATCAACATCAAACGATCAGCATAAGGAGGTAGATTGAGGCTGTCGGAACCAGGGAGGCCGCGTAACGCAAATCGAAGGAATCTACGCTGTACAGCTTCAATACGCAACGATTGAGAAACATAGAGCGGTGACCAAACTTGGCTAGCATATTCATTAGACCAGTTCAAAAATATATAAGGAAAATTATGGGTCTTTTTCTCTTCGGTGCGCGTCCATTTTCTGAAAGTTCCATTCCTAATGAGAACAAAAATGGATTAAAACCCAAAAAAAAATTGACCTCTAGATATTGCTGAAACCGTTTAAAGGTCATTTTGGAGCTATTTACGACTTAGATCATATTGAATAATACGTTGTCCAAACCGAAACACATGTTGAATATATTGTGATGAAGAATCATTAAAATAATCTAAGCTATTTTCATTTTTTTTTATTTTTCCAAAATATGCATCTGATATTTTTTGGCGGAGCTTTGAACATGCAATTTAACTCCTTAGTCAAAATTATCGTATTTCCACATAAATTTTTTTTTTCTTATTTTGTTCCAGTGACATTATGTTTGTAACTTTGTATTTTTGTGCGGAGCTTAAGGTTTCTTGCGATATAACTTACTGCCTAATTTTTGGACCATAACATAAAAAAAAATAAAAAACACTACAAACATTGCTTTTTCCTGAATTTATTTTTTAAAAATATGAATTTTTGTTATGTTTTTCAAAAGTTGTAAAGTGAGTGTAAATAAAGTTCTAGATAAATGTGAAGAGTTGTGGAAAAAATTTAACAAAGGTATTACATTGAGAAAAAATTCTGTTGCTAATACCATAGAAAAAATTTGAAAAAATATATATATATTTATATAATTATATATTAGTGTGTATCGAAATATTAACACCCAATTCCATCCCCAAAATAATGAAATAGGACGGAAAGACAATGCAGAAAATATTTTTTTTTTAATTGAATTCCTGGTTCCCCAAATAACAGTTTTCTATGAAAATCGTATGTTTTTGTACTGGAGCCCATCTAACGGTAAATTTTTTTGTTAAAAAAATACTATAGATATCGATTAACTATTAAAAACAACTTATGGATGCAAATTTTCAGAGATCGGACTACGTACAAGAGTGTCAGCATAGAAACAAAAACCATTATTTAACCTATATTCACCTAATTTTGTACTGGAGCCCATTTTACAGTACAGTTTTTTACAAAAACCACCACAGATATTGATGAACCATTCAAAACAACTTACTCCTGCAGATTTTCAGAGAGATCGAACTACGTTCAGAACTGCCAGCATAAAAATAAAAAAAACATTATCTACCATATTTTCGATTACTTTTGTACTGGAGGACATGTTAAGGTACACTTTTTACAAAAACCTCCATAGATCTCAATTAACCATTTAAAATAACTTATGCATGCAAAAAAATTTTCCAAGAGATCAAACACGTACAGTGGTGTCAGCATAAAAACTTTATTTGCAATATTTTCGGCTTCTTTTGTACTGCAGTCCATCTTAAGGTACACTTTTTACAAAAACCACCATAGATCTTGATTAACCATTTAAAATAACTCAGCATGCAAATTTTCCAAGAGTTTTTGTGTTTTATAAACATACTTTTTCAATTTGCTGCTTCCCATACAAAATGACGTCATCAAAATAGCAAAACCTTCGTGAATTCCACAAAAATTAATTTGGTTACTCATTATTCTGTACATAAGCTTTGATATTTAACAGGTAGAATGATTTTGAAAATTGGGTAATTTCATAAAAACGGACTTCGTCGAAATAAAACCTTCATAACTTCGTATATTTAATATTAAACAAGAATGCGGGAGTATTTAAACTACAACAAAATTTATACAGGTGACTGAAATTGTTTTTATTTTTTTTTATTGTTTTTTTTTTTATTTTTTTTTATTGTTTTTTTATTTTTTTTTTTCACTTTTATGGTCTTCTTACCATAGTTTTTATATTGACACTTCTCATCGGAAAAATAACCTTTATTTCACTTTATTATGAACATTTTAATAACTAAACGGCACACCAAGTGCATAATCTGTCCACCTGCAATATTGTCATTTAAAATGTAAATATCTATTTAGAAAAGTGTAATTTATTAATCATATATTTAACATTTTAATAGCAGAGTTTCGTTTGTGAATTTGAATTAAAGTAATTATATATTTATAGGTTGTCATGTTTTTTCAAGTGGCGATTAAGACTAAATTTGAGTTCAAATACTTTACCACATATATGACAGTTGAAGTTGAGTTTTTTTGAATGCATTCTATCATGATGGTCCCGTAGTTGCTCAACACTTTCGAAAGTATCGGTGCACTGTGCGCAACCAAAGTTATGAAGATGGCTGAAATTGTTTATTTCATTAATGCTTTCGTCAATGTTTGCACATTTTTCATTGGCGGCATCTGGTAATGACGCATCTGTATAACTTTGGCTATTCGCATAATCGTTCTCTTGAATATGCTGTTGATTTTGATAGTCCTCTAAGTATTCGCTCTCAATTCCATTATATTCATTACCAAACAATTCAGCAGACTCATTTTCCACAATATGTTCGCATTGCAAAACGTGTTGTCTGAGTTCATCCTGGTTGGGAAAATTAAGATGACAGTTAGCGCAATAAATTTGGACAGGCTCTTCGTCTCCCACGGAATACGACGACTCAAAATCGGTACAGTTTTCAGTTTCACAAACAGCATTATTTGTGCTAAACATTAAAGGATATTCTTCGCTACATTCATTTAAATCATTACTTGCTTGGGCAAGATGCTGCTCCTGTACGTGAAGTTTTAACTCAACTTGATTTATAAACTTTTGATCACAAACCGCACACGCTACTTCAACGCATGTATTTTGCACATCGATCTCCCTTTTTCCTCCGATAGCTTCACTGGTGTGTGTTTTACTTATGTGTGCGCTAACTCCAGCAGATGTACTAAAAACTATAAAAATAAATTTTAAATTAACTTTTTTTTACAAATTAACTTTTTTAAACAAATAGGAATAAAATCTTTAAGAAGCCGGATAAATATATTTGTTTTACAAAGAAATTTTCTTTTTTGTTTAAATTTAATAAGAATTTAAAAGAATGATCAAAACTTCACAAAAAAGATGACAGAAGAGAATTTCAAATAGAAATTCGAGAAAATTTGAGAGTAATACATAAGAGGAAAATTTTAGAAACCATTCGGGCATTCCTAAGAGAAAATAAAAATTAATAGTATCTCAAAAAACAAAAAAGTTAAAATAAATTTAAAATTGACACATCAGAGCTAATTGAACAGCGTTTATTATGCAGTGAGTACTCGAATCATAGGTTAATATTGACTATGTTTAACTCTCATATGTATATCGATCAAATATTCCACACAATAGCAAGCTAACGAATATTCAAAATACAAATTTTTATTTTGTATCTGCGCAAAATAGTATAAAGAATCGAACAAATAAAATTCTATCAATTTTTCCAATGCAAGAGATCAATTTCCAGCAATGGAATACATTACAAACATTTTTAAAATTTTGTAATGCGCTCACTTTATATTCGCTTATTTAATGCATTACATAATTCCTAAGGCCCAAAATGCTATTACTTTTTGTTTAAAGTAAACATTTGTTTATCTTTGTTCTTTGAATGAATCAAGTAAGGCCAACAGTAAAGAGAAATTTAAAAAAGGTTGATTTTTGGGAAGTCTAGAAAGCCGCCATATAATAAAATAAAGAAATACAAAAAGGGCAATTATAAAATGACTTGAGCATAAGATATTATTTAACCGCGTCTGGTATGCATTTATATAAGTACTTCTCTGGTATAAGAAATTGCAATCGCCTACCGCCAATGACATGCCTATGTTAAAGTAATGTATTCTGTAAACCAAAAATAAATAAATAATAAACTGGTCATTTCAGCCCTTGAAAGAACTTTGACCGAACTTCTTATGATCAAATCGTGTTGTGCGTGTTATTAAATGTTTGAACACAATTGATCGAGAACTGGACCTACTAGTTTTATGCCAAGGTTCTCTGGCGTATGGGTCACGCACTCTACCTACTGTGCCACGGCCGCCACAGTGTCACTGTAAACCAAAAAGTAAGTGATCATTGCCAATTTCTAGATTATTTTAGGCACTACATGTAAGCGAAGTTTTTGCTGGGTTGTTACATATTCGATACTTCACAACAGGGACACCGTTTTCATTGTAAGAAATATCGAAAAACTTTAAATGAATGTTTTTTATTGTTAAAACCCATCCTGATTTCTATTTTGTGTGTCCCAAAAGATGTTTTGATTTTTATTTGTTGGCCTTAAATCGATTTTTACTTTCTAAATCAGAAAATTTAAATATTTGCCTAGGAATACAATTTTTTTTTTCTAATCCAGAAAAAATATTCGATTTTGAAAAAGCAATTTTTAATTTTAAGTTTTTCGTTTAAGAAAATTATTTCATGATAGTCTGTTTTTATTTCCGAATATATATTTCTGGCCATAAAAATAAAAGTCATCAATCAATTTGTAATTCTAAGTAAAACAATATACAAAATTCCAAATTTCTGAATTGGTGAATCTACTAAGCACAAATTCAAAGAAAATTCACACTTCACGCTTTGTATAAACACGTTTTGGAACTCAGCCGAACTCATAAAATGATTTCTATGATTGACCACAAAAATAGAAATACAAATGGTTTTATTTATTTTTATTTATGAAAATATTTTTTTTTTATTTCGTTGCATAAACATTATTTTTAACACGTCAATCTTTCTACACGACCTTTGTTTTATGGCAAGTTTTATATGGAAACATTTCGCATTCTAAAGCTCCAGGGATTCTTAACCTCAAAGCGAAAATATAATATATTCGTTAAGATGCAGTTTTTATATTTCCTATTATTCTTGATATTTCCTTCAAAACACTAGGAAGCATGGAAATTATTTGAATAGGTTTGCTCATTTGTTATGACAATGTTATTAAGTAGGAAGCTAGTTTTATTATGCAACAAGTTTGTTTTCTTTTTCTAAAATTGAAACTACATTTATACCGTTGCAGTTGTTTAATAAAATAAGGAGCATTACTACTGGAGTTAATAGAATAAAAACGTTCGTTTATACAAACCTTGAGTACAGTAGGTGCATTCAAACAATGTATCCAAACCATGTGTCCTCATATGGTATTTCATACGTTTCGGTAATACAGCTGAAATGAAATATTAAATGTTGATAACCATCAGAATTTTTAAATATCACATCATTACATTTGCCACAAATAGAACAGTTATCTTTAGTATGCATTTGCCGTGTATGTTCTCTGAGCATTTCGCGCGAACTGCAGTAAAAGCCACATTGAGCACATTTAATATGTTTGCTTATTTTGTGCCACTTGAGATGAAATTTAAGACGTGTTGTAGATGAGTTTTTGAATTTTTTGCCACAAATATGACACTCCATATCTCTTGTTTCGTGAAAACGTTTTACGTGAATTTTGTGCTGCTGCATATTTGGAGATATGCAGTTGCAAAATTCACATTTAACAAGCGATGTGTTTGCAGAAGTTGTAACTTCATTGTCCGTATCGTCTGCATCCTCAACTCCTACCACATTAGAACTCTCATCCAACGCATTGTCTTCCGTGTCTTCAGTCGTAATATCGGCGCTCTCAATTTCTTTTGCAACATTATTTGGCGGCGGCTCCATAATGTCGCTTTCTATATTAGGAGTGTGTATAGCTGCCTCGGGTGTTTCTACTGGAACAGCAGCAGCTTCATATATTTCTTCTTTGATGGGAACATGCGGAATGTTAAAAGGTGTTGTCCCATCATATTCTGTATCACTTAAATCATCCACATAAATAAAATCGCAGACATTTTCCTCGACTTCTTCAGGTAGCTCAGTTTTTATTTGAATTTGATTTAGATTCTGATTTCGTACACTATAGAAATGCCGTAGTTGCTCCTGTATATCAATGCACGATCTGCGAAATTTAAATACCTTCTGGAATTCATTAATGCATCCCGTGCATATATACTGTGGGTATCCATCGTTTTCGTTTATCTAAATTCAAAGGAAATAATTGAAAAAATACGCTTTGAGCACTCGCGTGAGTCGCAGATATACCTCAACTTTCCATGAAGTTAGCTCCATGCGAATGTGCATCATTTCAGGATCATCTACAGCGGAAGTGAATATTTGGCGCAGAAAACTTGAGCTGGTGAGAAAAAATACGCCGCACGTCCGACACGCTTCAATGCTATCCATTATATCAATGTCATTATCAAAAGACATATTTCAGCGGAATTAATTGATAATTTTAATTTATATTTTTGTTGAAGCTTTTCAAATAGATTTAATAAATACAAGCGCTTCTTTTCTTATTTTGACGTTTATATTAAGACTTCCCGAATGATGCCAACTATTAAACTTACAATTGCATCACGAATTGATGCGTTTGGTAAATGTGGTATTCGCAGTTACAACCAAACCAGTATACAATGAGTACGTCGATTGCTACACGTTGTGATAAATTTGCTGGCAAGCCAAATATCAACCCTCTGTCCATGATACAATTACCAGGTAGTATTATTCGCTGAAAATCAGCTGTGGAAAAACTGTCATTATGGGCATATAGTGTCAAAATATAGCGAGTAGGTGCAAACAATGTTGCTTATTGTATTATTGGAAATGAAAATAGCGCGATTTTTATAAAAATTTTTCATATTTATTTTTTAAAAAATGAAAACTTTTTTTAACGGGTTGAGCACTTTTTGGTAAAGCGTAAAACAATTGAATCGCGATATCATCATGTTGCTTACATCAAGAACGAATTTGTTGCTATATGTTTCAAGCGTGATACATACATACAAACATACATATAAGAACTTTGCCGCTGTGGCGGACAGTGCCAACACAGTTGTACTTACTTTTATATTATACAACTGTGTACAAATATATACTAACTTTTCTAACAATTTGTTGGTGTTGTTGGGTTTTGTTGTTATTGTTGATGCAGTCTTCAAATAATTTTTAAGGTTTACATGAGGGAGTCTTAATAAAATAAAGATGGATGCTTCAATTTAACCATTTCATTATATTTGTATTAAATATAAAAAACAAAGCAAAACCTAAACAGAGATATAATTTCGTCATTAATCATTTCCTTCTAAATATTTAAAATGATTGGTTTAAGTATAAAAAACAAAAATATCTCCTTTTACTTCTTGCTGTGATTGCAATACTGCTATTTGACACTATATGCCCAAAGCAACGAGTAAAAGTAGCGATTAATACTACCTGGTAATTGTATCATGCCCTCTGTCCACATCCCAGCTAGACAGCTCTAACGTAGTTACAAACACAATGAAATAAAATTTGGTGTTCACTAATACACTCTTAAATTTTGATGTCATGTTAAACAAGGAAAGTTGTATGTGCTTACATAGCTTGCTCCTTTACGCAGCAAACAAGCTGAGGATGTGAAAAAAGTAGCGAAAAAACTTTAAGCGATGCAAGTGTAAGTCACGCAATAAAATAATATCCTAAACGATCAATTTAAAATATGATGTCCGTGGCGCGTTGGGTAGAATGCGCAGCTTATGTGGCAGAGACCGCGGTTCAAATACCGTCCGACACAGGAAGGTTTTCATTGAATTTAAAGTTTAATAAGTTAAAATATATATATATGTAAAATGTAAAATGTAAAATACACTTAAGAGAAATATGATTATTAAAAATGGCCGGAATTCCTTCTAAATAAACGCAAGTTTTCCCTGCTAGAGTAAAATATAATAGCCCCCAATATTTGAGAGATATTTTTTTTTATTTTCTTTAAATGTTTTGCCTAAATTTACCTTTTGTAAATACTACCCACTAATAAAAATAACAAAAAAACACTTCTAAACAAAATTATAAGAAACAAAAAAATTTGGTTTTATTTGGTGAAGGGTTTGAACTCGCGTTTGTTTGCGTTAAAGGCCAGCGCTCTAACCACTACACTATGGTGGCAAAGTTTTGCGGAACGCTAACTGTGTACTTAAGTAAACAGCAGAATTTGTTACATATTAAATTCTCTACGGAATTTGTTGTTAGTGTGAGCAGAGCAGCTGCAGCTTTTTGCAATGTTTAAAACATATGTGGCAGACAGAGATGCCAGGTCACACGGATAGACAAAAAGGCGTTAGGTTTTTCCCAACGCTAGAACAAACCTAACGTAATTTGTATGGAGAGTTTTATATGAACTTTGAACTTTGGCGTTAGGTATATGCCATATATATGGCATATCTAACAGTTAGGTGTCCAGCTGGGATGTGCAAGTTCATGGTAGAATAAACGAGATAGTCTCGTGCCATGGTATAATAATACAAGGTAGCATTGACAGTTGCTTGGGAAATCATCTACTGTCAAAAAATATACTCAAAAAGAGAGCGTTCGCTGGTCGGCCATTGTTAATAAATGAAAACAACAACAAACGAATTTTCTGCCAGCATCAAGCCACAGGCATCAATCCGCCGCTGGCGACAAGTTTCGTTATTAGGCACTGAATAAAATTTAACATCACGGACTGAAAAACTTTTCGCACAAATTACACAAGATCTTTTTATCACTTTCATGATTTTAAATGTTTATTTCTTTATGATTTGTTTATTTAAACGCACAATATTCTTATTAGTTTTTTATGTTTGTTTTTGTCACTTGCTTTAATTTTCGCTTCGTTTCGCAAACAGCTGTGTTTGACAGTTTGTGTTTTCCTGTTGAAGAGAAAGTAAGCAGTTGTCAATGCTACCATGCATTATTATACCATGGTCTCGTGCATGGTGTAATTAACAAGGTGGTCGTGAATTTTTAGCTTATCTCAAAAATATTTTACCCACCCTTGTCAAAAACAGCTGTTGGTAAATTCTAAGCAAAAGTTGCAAAACAATCTATTACAATTTTTTATTGAGTGCGAGCGATTTGACACTTTTCTGCAGCTTGTTTTTTTTCTTACTTCCTCATAATTTTTTGACAACTGAAGGGAAATTAGTAAACGTCACGATCACCTTGTTAATTACACCCATAGAAATAAGAAATAAGGAAGTGGTGTTATGCACACATACACTGTATGTGTACTGCGGCATTTTTTGAGCGAAAATTTTGACATTTGCGCTAGAAAATCAAAACAAAGAAAATTGACTCGAGAAATTCTTTTAAAATAATTATTAAAAGCAATTGTCATTGCTTAAAGTAACTGAAATAATAAAGTGATTTTTATAACTAACTTTATAATAATGAATTGTATAGTGCACAGTTGTGGAAGCAGTCAGAAATTGATAAACAAAATGATTTCATTCCACACGTAAGTATATTCAAATTCTGTTCACATCGGTTTAATTATTTAAATAAGAGAGTGTTATTTATATTATATTTGTTCTTTAAAAGTGTATTTTAATAAGAAATTAATATATTTCTAATCAGAAATAAGTGAAAAAGCAATAATTAGTGCCAGTTAATTTTGCGCCATTTCTATTCCAGCGCTTATGTCAAAGCACAAACACGACTACAAGGGCGCATTCATTTTGCATGGTGTCATTATTTTCAGGGCGCCTTTTGTTAATCACTGCAGTAAATTAATATGATTCCTTATTTGTTTATTTTCAGATTTCCGCAAATTATTGATACTAATTATTGATATAAATGGATTTGCAGCCTAGGATTGTAACCAAGCTTCGTAATCAAGCTATCAGTTTTTTCTAATCATATTTATGAATCTGATTTTGTCGGCTGTTCAAAAACAAGCCGAAGATTATTTCCGTCACCGGTACCACATAATGAAAAAAATATATTTGAAGGCGGTATATATATATATATATATATACTAATATTTCTCTGTGTTTATGGGTGAAATAGGCCTACAGGGGAACCGAACACCCAAAAAAATCGGTAACGCACCAAATTGTATACCTCAAGGGTGGTGTGGAAATACAATAATTTCACAATAAAATAAATCATTGACTTAACTTTTTAACTACGCATATAAGTTAAAAAGAAACTTCTTTAATACACAATTCCAATTAGAAAATTGGAATCGCCTAGCTGTACGCTACAACCGAATGCGGCTCTGAGTGAATGTTAATGTATTAGTGTAAACATACACCAGTAAGAAAAATGCCGCACTTTTATTCCAGAACACCACTTCCTTATCTCTCATTTCTATGATTACACCATGGTACCAGCGCTAAAATAGCAACGTTGCTGGGACTGTCAAAAAATTTGACAACGCTTGGAGGGGAAATTCAGAGGCTGAAATGATGTATTTAAAACGACTAATTATGTTATATAATGATCATTACAAGAGGATTTGTTAAGGATTTCGACTTATCTTGTCCAAACCTTAAATATTGCACAAAATCAAAGTATGCAAAATAAAAGTAAATATTTTTGCCGATTTTTTGGTATATATGTTCATTTCGGGAATACCTTCGCATGGACGATATGAGCTGAAAAAATTTTTTCATACAATTATTTCTGGACAGGATTTTTGCGTGCATTTCCACACCTTAAATGGTGTGTAAAATCAAAGTATGCCATCTTATGGCAAATATTTTTCTCAACAACTTGGAGTGACTGTCACTTCTGGGAATTATTTAGTATAGAAGTTATGAAGGATTTTTATTGACCCAGTGGGATCAGGACAGGATTTCACCGGTTCCTGGTCAAACCCTAAATGGTGCACAAAATCAAAGTATGCCAAACAAAAGGTAATATTTTTGCCGATTTTTTGGTATATGTGCTCATTCCGGGAATTACTTAGTATAGAAGATATGAGCTGAACAAATTTTTTCATACAATTATTTCTGGACAGGATTTTTGCGTGCATTTCCACACCTTAAATGGTGTGCAAAATCAAAGTATGCCATCTTATGGCAAATATTTTTCTCAACAATGTGGAGCGACTGTCACTTCTGGGAATTACTTAGTATAGAAGTTATGAAGGATTTTTTATTTCATCCATGTCGAATCAGGTATAATAATACATGGTAGCATTGACAACTGCTTATTTTCTCTTCAACAGGAAAACATAAATTGTCAAAAACAGCTTTTTGTGGAAATACATCAGCAGCTGCTGTGGTTGTTGTTTTTTTCACTTCAACGTTTTCAACATTGCTTGTGTTTTCAATGGCGGATTGTGAGCGCTCTCTTTTTGAGTATATTTTTTGACAGTATATGATTTCCCAAGCAACTGTCAATGCTACCATGTATTATTATACCATGGATACTACATGTCGGATCAGTGTTGCCAGAGAGACGAACTGAAATTTACCACTATTTGGGAGAAAATTTACCTTTTTCGGAGAAAATTTACCTTTTCCCAAAATAAAAAATTAAATAAAAAATGTTTAAATGATTAACAACCGTTATAATTTTTTTGTTAGTATACATATATTTATCTCTCATCAACAAGCTAACCGTCAACTCTTGACGTGTATAAACTATTTTGTTTCGTTATTTTTGAATTTAATTCACTTGTTGCTTTTACCCCTTATACATTGGTTCACTTTTGAACCCAAAAAGTTGACGATACAACACAAGCGTACCGTCAATTTTTTTCACCCTTCTCAGCAAATTCGCAGAAATTAGCCTACAAACTCGAAAAATTGCTTTCAATTATTGACCAATGTAAAATGGGTCTTTGTTCAGCAACTAAAGATGGATAATTCAAATTTTGTTTATTAAATAGGATGATTCACAAGAATATTAAACTACTTGTGAGAATGTTCAGTGAGGTAACAGTACTGCCAATAACTCGAAAAATTAACAAGTCTAAAAAAATTATCATTTCCGCAAAATTTACCACTTTTGGTCAAAAATTACCTTTTTTACCTCTGCCCAAAAAATGAGTCAAAAATTACCTCAATTAGGTAAATTTACCTCAATCTGGCAACACTGTGTCGGATGGACATCCCAGCTAGAACAGTAACTGTTAGCTAACTTGTTATTAGGGGGTTTCGGACTATACTACATGTAGGATGGACATGTAGGACGGCAGAATAGCTGGAATGTCTGTACGAGCTTTCGAACTATCCTACATGTCGGATGGACTTAATTATTTTTCAGCGTTGAAGAAGAGAGCATCGTACAATGGCAACACAATTTGTTGCTGCTCTAATAATTAATAATGTTTTGGAAGAAGAAGAAGATAGAACTTTTCCAAAACACAGTATGCGAAACAGCTGCCATATTAATATTTCCAACTTTGCGCTTTTTTTTTATCTTTGTCTTTATATGTTCACTCCACGACGGTTATTTTAGAATGAGAAAATGTATGAAGTCGGATGAACGAGCGTTCGCACTTACTACATGTAGGACGGACCAACAGAAAAAATCAAAACCTTTTGATTTTCATGCTACATGTCGGACGGACCGTAGCATTTGCTTTCACACATACTACATGTTCATCCGACATGTCAAGTTGATCCTACATGTAGGATAGTCCGAAAGTCCCTATTTAACGCGAGTCGTAACAGAAAATCTGTTAGGCCCATATAAAATTCTCCATACAAAACTCGTTATATTTGTTCAGGCGGTGGGAAAAATCTAACAAGTATTGTCCTATACGTGTGATCTTGCATTTCGTTCTGGCACCCATGTTTTGTTCATTTAAAAAGACTAAAGCTGCACTCCACACACCAATAGGATATTACATAAGAAAAAACAACAAATGTAGGCTTTTTATTTAAAACACAGTTAGCGGCCGCCCGCCGCTTGCACACCGTAGCGTAATGGTTAGAGCTCAGACCTTTAATGCCAACTTACTCTGTCCGAATCGCGAGTTCAAACCCTGGCTCAAACAAAAACACAAACTTTTTTTATTACTATTTTTTATTATTTTATTTCGGTATTTTGGATATAAATGTCTTAAAAATACATAGTTTCATAAAAATACATAATTTTTTTCATATTAAAGTAAACATTGTGCATGTACAAACTAAAATTTATTTGACACATATAATTTTTAACTTACAAAAAGGAAATTTATTACAAAGAAAATAGTTCACACATAAATAGCACAGCTTTTTCAGTACACTATCTGATTTATTATTTCATTTATATTTTATGTTATTTTAAACAATGTTATTTTATTTTTTTAGAAACTTTTTTGCACCGCTCAATTTATATTGACTGTTTTCAAATTTTTTTCGATTATATTTTGATGATAAAAGAGCAAGATATACAAGCCATATAATTTTCCTTGTTGCACATAACATGACACCGTATGTATGTGTTAGTGTACACAAAATATTGTTTCATTGTGTTCGTAAACTTGTTAGCGCTGTCTAGCAGGGATGTAGTTCGACAAAATAACGGCACTATTTTTCGTTGGTCTCAAACGGTCGCACATGTTGGATGGACTTCATTATTTTAAAGTTGCCAGCGAGTAAACATCGAGCATTGTGCAGTGCTCGATATATTTACAAATTTTATTTTTATGAATTCCTCTTTTATTTTTCAGAGTCACTGTGAGCCTTCTATACAGCTCAAAAAATTCCTTCTAAAAATGTACTTTTATAACATTTGTCATTTTTCCGCTCGATGTTTCTCACTCAAGAACTTTTATCGAATGAGAAAATGCACTAAGTTGGATGGATTTGGGATGGATACGCACACAAACGATCGCACATGTCGGATGGACCGAGCAAAAAGTCAAAAATTTTCGTCTTTCATCGGACATGTCCATCCAACTTCATTTTTAGCACACGAACGATACTACATGTGCGACGACATGACAGGTCCATCCGACATGTCGTATCGTTTGGGGTGCCCTAATGAATGCATTTAAAAGAGTTCGTTTTTAGTAGAGAGCGAAGAGCCTTGGTCAAAGATAACAAGATGGGAAACTTCTGTGGGGAATCTAAAAATTGCAAAAAGTAAACACACATACGAGAGAAACCATTTCACCACAAATAGTGAGGTGAATATGTCAGTTTCGGGTTATGTTCCTTAACCCTTCCAACACGTTTGTTATTGATTGGCTTTATAACAGAGAAGGGCCATGATACAATAAGAAGGTAGGGTAAGGAGCTTTGACAAGACCGTCTGCTAATGTCAAAACCATAAAATACAGTGCTACCATATCTAAAGAAAAAATCCCATGACAAATCCATGTTTCATGGTTTCAGTAGGTAAGCGTTTCATATGAAATGCGTTGCTGAAAATTATGATAAATTGAGCACTGCATCAACGTTAAAAAAAAAATGTTTGATTTATGTTCAACAGTTCCACTGTCAGACAAAATAAAAAAAATTTTTATTAGATATCGTATGCACATTCGCATAAAATTTTTAAATAAGAAATTAAGAATACAAAAAGCTAAGCAAAAAATTATGGGCAATAGTAAATTAGTGAAAATAAAGCTTTAAAATTACTAAAAAATTTATTGTTTCAATTATAGATAATTTCATTTAATATTTTTCTTATTTGCCCTACACATAATTCCTTTTCTAAGTGTTTGTTCCACATTTAAGAAATATACAGAAAAGTGGCAACGCTAAAAGGCTTTTTGACATAAGCAGACGGTCTTGTCAAAGCTCCTTACCCTACCTTCTTATTGTATCATGAGAAGGGCACGAACCTCAAATTTGAGGAATGACGTCACATTTCTGTATACACATATAGCAGTCAGCGTTGATCAGCAGCGCTCAGTATGCTACGAAACTTCAAGCAGGCAATTTCGCGTTCGTCTGTTTCGCTTTTTTATATGATTTTTTATGCTCTTCTCTGCTTTAGGTACACTATAAAACAATCGACATGGAATTTGAAATGGAATGCTTTTTTTCGTTAAATGCTAAAAATGAGTTGGAATGCTTGCTGTGTGACAAAATAACTGCTGGTAATCGAATAGACAATGTAAGAAGGCATTATAAAACATTTATCATATTGAAGCAGTTATTTATCATATTGAATAACTGTTATTTATCATATTGAAGCAAAGTTTCGCTGATTCTGTGGTTGATAATAATGTACAACCTGACCTTAATTTGATAAATTTTGAAACTTATAAACTTAAAGCGTCATATGTTGTGGCTTCAGCTTTAGCAACACAATGCAAACCCCTTGATGATGGGCTATATATAAAAAAAGTTATGAAGTCTGTACTTCATTAAATTATATTATTTGAATCTCCCTTAACTTGCACTATTGAACACTTTTCAAAGGATATACAAGCGGAGTTAATGGGTTTGCGAAATAATGGCATTGACTTTTGGAGACATATTGATGAGTCGATTTATCCGAATGTTATGGAAAGTATATACAAGCTTTGCTCAATGTTTGGAAGTACGTACATTTGTGAAAGTTCGTTTTCTTAATTAAAAATTATCAAGAGCAAGATTCGTAACAAATTATCAGACGAACATCTCTCAAACTTGATGTTAATCAAATGCTGCGAAGAAGAATTAAATTTAGACGAGCTGATCGAATGGGATCATAAACACAACAATGCGTAAAGTTTGCATCACTAATGTAAATTTTAGTTTTATTTATTTTTTGCCTTTTCTGCACAACCGCAGCTTTCAGTGTAGCAAGCTGAGTGCGACACATATACATTAGGGCTATGACTTTTATTCGAAGTTTTTGAAATTCGAAGTATTCGAAGCTTCGAAGTTCGAAGCTTCGTTTCAAAACTTCGAAGAGGAAAAAACTTCGGATTTACGAAGCTTCGAAGTTTGACTATTCGTTCAACATAATAGGCAGTAAAAAAATTCGAAGTTTTTGCTCAAAAATATTTCATAAATTTTTTGTGCGTGTTATACAATTCGATATAAGAAAAAAACATGAGATTCTGGGTGTGGAGCTATTATACTAAAAGTTCTGATGCTAAATCAGCGATTTGCAATGTATGCGAGGGAGTATTGCAGTCGGATGGATCTACGAGTTCACTTCGTGCGCATCTAAAGATGCATTCAATTTTTCCAGAAGAACTACAAAGAAAACGCCAGCATGAAGAAAGGTAAGTTCACGGTGGGATGCTGTAAGGCCAAAGGTTCTAAGGCCATATTGCCTTTATAACATTATTGTAATGATAAAAAATCAAAAACAATGTTTCATTTGCAGAATTTGGCTTTATAACCGTAGCGCTGATTATTTTTTTAGTTTTTCAAGTGAAAGCCAAAATTTGGCATTATTACCTTTGGCCTTATAGTATCTCTCCAAAGTTAACATGTAGAACAATGAAGAAATAATGATTATTGGACAATGAGCGTAGCACGGAACATACATTTCAAACTTTTGATGTCAAATGGCTTTGGAACTAAATGTAGCATAACAACGAAATTAAGTATGGAATTACTATTGAGTGATGTCCTTCTACTAGAAAACTGGGACGGCATTTTAAGTGGCTCCGCTCATACAAGCTAAATTTTTAAGATGGAATAGCTTTGGAAGTAGAAGGAAACTGAATCTCAGAATGGAGCGTTTATTTGGTGATATCTTGCGTTTTATAGAAACCGTATCTTAGTACAGGGTTAAGTACATTTCAGAGAGCTTACGTTTATAAAACGCGTTCAATGTCGCATTAAAAACTGACTGAAACAAGTAGTAGCATTTTTTCTGCATCAATGAATTACCCATTCAGAAAGCAATCAAAAATTGTTTGTCAAATTAAAATAAATAAATATGTATGTAGTAACACAATATGTATTTCAAACTGGGTATCATTCGAATACTCGAAGAATTGAATTCTTCGAAGTTTTTCCTATTCGAATAGTAACATTTGAAGCTTCGCCTTAAAAACTTCGAAGTTCCGAAGTTTGCTTCGAAGCTTCGAATATTCGAATACTTCGAAGCTTCGAAAAAGCCGAACATGAACAGCCCTAATATACATTGACATAATGTCGGTGTGTGGTGTGCCCATCTCTGCTTTATAACGAAAACAAAAATATCTAAAGTTCTTTAAATATTCTTATATACGCTAAAAATATTTATTTTTGTGCTTTAGCTTCATGTTCAATAAGATTTTATACATAAAAAACCACATTATTTCCTTAAGAAAAGCAACAAATTTGTGCATGTAACGTAAAGGTTAATAATATCAGCTGGGTGAATTTATGAATGAAATGTTTTTTTCCATTCAATTGTTAGAAGTAGTGTTGCCAATTTATCTTCTTTAGGATAGCTTTTAATTTTTCCTTTTATTAGGTTTTTAATTTTTATTTCGTTTTTAGGATAGCTACGCCTAAAATTCTCTTATAAATCTATAAGCTGGTAAACTTAATTGATTCATAGTCTGAATTTTAAGAAATAACATGGTTGAAAGAATAAAAGCATGTGTAAATAAATATTTTCTTATTATCTGCCCAAAGATACATTTATTATTGCTTATAATTTCTTATTATTATATGAGTCAAAATTAAGTGTCCGGAATATTTCCATAAATGTAACAGATATTCCCTTAAAATTCAGAAAGGATAAGTAATGATATAAATTGGAGTTATTAGTTTGAGGACTGAGCCGTAGGAATATAAATGGAAAAATAATCTTTATGGCAAATAATGGAATAATATGTGAAATGACTTTTAACTTAATATATTACGCAAATACATAATCAAAGCAGTTTTACAAATGCTAGTTCGTACCAAAGCAATATTTATTCCAAAGAACTAAGATATAAGGAAGTGATGTTATTGCACAAAAGTGTGGTATTTTTCTTATTCGTGTTGGTTGACACAAATACATAAACATTCACAAAGGGCCGTATTCAGTTACGTCGAAAAAAAAGGCTCAAAGTGTGCTTGTTAGAATTACATATAAAACCGGTGTTTAGAGTAATACGTTATTAGTAAAAGTTTGACCTACAGCCGTATTCATAACAATATCTTATTCATAAAAATTCTTACTCATACACCGTATTCATAAAAATATAGTGATTTTTCGTTTAATAACGTTTATGAATAATGTTTTTAATTCTTTCTCTGTTCTTCTCACTGATTTTCTGTTCTCTGCGATTTATTTTTCAAAACAGCTAATTTTGACAATGTGTCGATCATGACGTAGGCAGACATGCGCATGGCATAATCTTGTATTTATTATTTTTGGGTACAACCTGTCGTAGAATGGGATTTTTACTAATATTCATATAAAACGCATGAAAAAATAAATGAAAAATTTTGTTTTTACACATTTTGAAATGTATAGTTGTATACAATTTTTGACGAATAGTCAGTTTAAGGTCCCGAATATGCGGAAATCTGAAAAGAAATTAATAAAATGTATTACATCTGATTAACTATGCTGAACACAGAAGCGCCCCAAAAATGTATTCAGCTGTGAAAAACGCTTTTAATTTAATTATTTCACTGCACAAACTTTCAATTATATTCAAGTGATCTCAGAAATGTCAAAAAACACTCTCTATCTAGCTCGCTCAATTCAGAAATCATACCACAGTTCATGTACACTGTGTGTGTGGCTAACACCATTTCCTTATATTTTATTTCTTTGATTTATTCCAACCAAGCAAATTTTCAAAGAAAACAATGATAGTTGACAACTCTGATGGGATGAAAAATAACAGAACTTTTACAAAATACGGTCGTGGTGAAAATAAAAAGCTATTTATAAATACAACAAGTGGCAAAATTTGCAAAATTTGTTAGGCGATTAAGATTAAAATAAGAAAATGCATGTAATTATTTGAGTGTTAAACAGATTCCTGTAACATAACTTAAAGATTTAAATATTCAAACACTCAATCCATACATTATTTTTCTTGTTTGTAAACGAAGTTTCAGCAGAAAAATGCAGAAGAAGAAGAAGAGCATTCCTTTTTTAAATTTCACCTCGAATAGCGGTGGTTTGTGTAGAATAGCGGGGGTTTGTGTAAAATTAAAATTTTTCAAAAATGTTGACAAATACAACAACTGAAGAAATTGGCAAACTTTAAACGCATGTATGAACTAAAATAAAGGGACTTAGTAATCAGTTATGGTTGCAAACAGTTTATTGCAAATAAACTTAAATATTTATATCATAATAAATAGATAATATGCATTATTTTCAGGGGTTGCAATGTGACTTCTTCGAGAGTTTGCGGCCGATGAAGAACAAGAGTATAATTCAGGGTTGATTTTTCATCGCACTAATACATGCAAACTTTTTTTGAGGTTATGTTTTTTAAGTTTCCCATCTTGTTATCTTTGGCCTTGGTTATTTTACAATTCGCAGGTAGACAATCTACTTCAATACAGTCAGGAAACGGGACCTAATTGGGACTTTCAGGATGTCATTCCTATTTCTTATTGTCCACCTTCGCCATTCAAAAGCCTAAAGAATTGCTCCTTCCACATTAGTGTTTTCTGAATAACTGTATCTATATTCCTGTTTGTTTCCTTACAGGAAGAGGCCCCAATCTTATAACCACCGGCCAGGTGTCTTCAATTTTCCCGCACTTAAGACCGACTACTTCTGGTTTTTTCCATCAGAAAAGCAGTCTTTCATCCCTCCCTTTCACTTAATATCGCTCCTTAACAGCCCGCTTAACAACCGATCCAGGGTGGCTTGCATGTGCCGTCTTTCTCTATAGTGACGTCGCGTCACTACTGTTCGTGCAGCTATTTTCAGCTAGGGCAATGGTCTTTCTGGCAATCACCTTTTTTGGAGCCGTACCATATGTATATTATATATGCAAGACGTGGGTTTTTGCAGCAGGAGTGAAAGTCGAATAGGAAAGACTACAACTGCCAGTTTGGATTGCAGCTTGTACACGTCTAGCTTTTTCTGTGAAGAGTTGCGCGCAAACAAGTGCGTGCGTATTATACGTTAGATTAGTGCCTTCCATAAATCAAAACGTGATCAATTTCATAAATTTAAATCATTTTAAGTTCTTCGTTTGAGGTATTCATAAGATATGGGAATAATTTTTATCTTATCACTTATTTTTATTGACTTTTCTGTGGGCGGCTTCAAACCCGATGCAAAGCTTATTTAAGATAGGGCGTCCGCCACTCAGATTAGCCGTCAAACTGAAGATTGTCAGCTTTCCGTTTTAGGGAGACCTCAAGGAGAGGTAAGGGTCATTTTCAGCATGGATTATACTGGCCTTAGTAAGATGAAACTCAAAAACGATACCATGTGAAGGTCGTCCTCTGAGCATTTCGCTTTGCCTTGTGTGAAACCGACTTCGGATCAGAATATCGAATTTTTTTTTTAATTATTACTCTTTATATAAAATTTAATCCATAAAAACAAAAATACTTGTAAATAATTATTCGATCACACTCGTCATCGCGTGTTTATTTCTTTGAGTTTTCTGCGAACGAGTAGAATCATTTAATAATTTTTTAAAACAAATTTTTCAAGTAATTTTTCAATAATTTATTTTTAGAAATATCTGATTCTACAAAGGAGAGACTACTCTAAGTGACAAATATTTTAATTCTTTTTGACGACTGATCGTTAATTTTTTAAGTATGTTTGAATATGCACACTATTGCCAATATAGTGCATAATGCTACGTCATTGCATCGAAGACTTTGGTCACAATTGCAAAATATTACAATACAATGATTATTTTTACCGCAAACAAATAATTTAATTTTTCTTTTTTGAATAAAAACAAATAACTTCAATTGCATTGTAAAAAAAATGTTTTAAACATTTGTGGTTATACAAGTATTATAAGTTTTGAGAAAATATTTGTGTTTGTATTACACTAAGACAAAAACGTTATATATAAATTTAATTGCCATACGTTAAGATCAATCATACAAATTCATTGAATATTTAATAATTCTGGCAATCATTTTAATAACGCAATTTACAAAATCACATGCTGTGCTATATAAAGCATGTTATGAACCAATCCATGTTGGATCTTCTTGTTTACTCAATAGCTTTATCCATAAAATCCAAAAATCTCTTGGCATATTGTTCAGGATCACATGTAGAAATTCCATCAACATTACTGCCATATTTGACTGTTTTTGCTGCTTTTGCTGCCTATTAATTGTTAAGAGGATTATAAGGACTGACAAATTTAATTATTTGGGAAGAAAACAAATACCTGTTTTTTCACCCCATATTGGGTAAGAACATCAATAATAGCAATAAAATAAATTTCTCGGCGCTCTACAAAAATAAAAAATAGGTCATCTCACTTTAGACAGTTATCTCTAAATACCTTCAATGCTTGGAATGGCGTAAATGTCAACTTCATACACAACTTCATTGTATTGTGCTCCTCTTGGAGAATCAGGTGGTGTATTGTAAGTCCATCTAAAATAAGATTATAACCAAACATAAGATTGTTCTTCATTAAATTCTTTTCAATTTATCGTTGATGTTGTAAAATTAAAAACAAAATTAAATTTAGTTCAAATTTCAATAGTGTAAATTAAAATATAACGAATATGTAAAAAATTCTTGTACAAAAACGAATTTTTGTACAAAACCTTTTTTTATAACAATGTTGTTGGCAAAATTTTTAAAATAAGAATTAAAATTTCTAATTAATTCTAATCACAAATGCTTTTTGCTTTGTTATCACAATTTCTTTAAATTACGAAATTTGCACTTAGTTCCCTTTAAATTGTTTAGACTTAAAAAGTTCAAGGTTTTTATATAGAGTATTTTGGTCCTTTTTCACATTAAAAATTAACCTTTCGCCGCTGTCGCACTCCTCGCTCTCACTATTTTCGCTTCGACCAGCAGTTTGCGAATTTTCTCCTTGCAGTGCTTCCTCCTCTGCACGCACACAATCATGTATACCAACCAGAAGAGAATAGTCCATAATATGAAGTTTTGTTAAGAGCTAAAATATCAAGATCTCAGTCAAAAATAAATATATGTATATATTCAAATTTGTTTTGTACTCACATCAACATCATTTTTTAACATTTCTAAAAGTTTCTTTTTTGCTTCTTCGCCAATTTCTAGCTTAATTTTCTGTTTAATGAAATCATTATCCTTATAAGTAGGAAAATGTTTTTCCAACTCCTTTTCCGAAGCTTCACGATCTACAGTGCTCCCTTTTAAATCAAATTTCCTAATAGAAGTTAAAGTTTTATTAAAAAAAAGTAGCAAATATTTTCGTTACACAAAGTACTTATTATACTACTAAAACGAAACATTTACAACAAAATACTATTTTTTTTAATCATAGCAATATACGCACTACAATAGTTTAGCACAAAATGCTAAAATGTATATATCTTAAATATAAGTTTTGTTTTATTTATTAAAACAAGAAATTAAACACAATTAAAAACTTTAAATTTGAAATTTAGCATGAATTGTTTGTTTAAATAACTTATCATGCTCTAACCTCAGTTTTAAGTGTCAAGGTAGTTGCCGTTTTTATTATTTTTTTTTTCAACTTAAATTCTCTATGTATAAATTGAACCAAAAAAATCTTAAGCATCTAAAGTGTTATTGACAAATTTATTAATATAGTGAGAAAAATTATAAAATCAATTAAAATTTATTCAAATTGAATGGCGAAAGACCATTAAGAAAAAAATAATTTATTAAAAATTAATTTTAAAATGTTGGTAAGACTTTTGCGAAGAGATTGTTTAAAATAATATTTATTACTTGAAAAATATCGCAACAGAAAAATTATTAAAAGTATCATGAAGTACATTAATTTTTTTGAGAAAGTATTTTTTTAACATAATACATGGTTTTATACAAAAATTTTAAATGAGTGGGATTAGTGGGTTTAATGAGTTTTAATAATGTTTATCACAGTAACTTACTTGTGAATAGTCAAATGTGAGCTGAATACATTGCGCATTACGACAAAATAATATTGTACGCTCTCAACTGTTATCCTATACATACCCAAATACTGTGGCAAAAGAGTTTTTCCATGCCTTTCTACAACATACTGCAAAAAAAGAAAAGAACATTTTATTAATACATTGGTTCTATTTTAAATTTAAAAAATAAATAGATAAATCGTTGAAAAAAAATTGAGTTGAGTGAAAAATGCACAGAAGCAAAAGCAGCATAATCGTAAAATGTTCTAAATTATAAATGATGGATATCAGCTTTGATAGGACTTTAAATCAACCTTTGAAAAAATATTTATAATAATAAAGAAGTCTGAACGCACACTTTCACTTAAGTCTGAAGACAATAAGTTTTTTCTTGTTTAATTCTGAACAGCACTTTGAGGTATATTGAAAATAACTTTGGAAGTTAAATTTGTATACATTATCTCGTTTTTTATCGGAATGGAAAGTTCTTCATTAAACTTAATTAAAAAAGAATCTTGCCTGCTCTTCTTACACTTTGTTTTCTGCGATGAAACTGTTCAGCAAAGTTTTAAGTTTCGTACCGGTACCAAACATTTTATGAAAAAAAAAAAAAAAAAAAAATAAACTGATCATTTCAGCACTTGAAAGGACTTTGACCGAAATTGACCGAACTTTTTTGGATCTAAATGTGTTGTGCGTGTTATTAAATGTTTGTACACAATCGATCGAGAACTGGACCTACTAGTTTTATGCCGACTCCGAACGGATACAAGCTTTACATGGCATTATTTACTCTCTGTGGTTTGCCATTGTATGCAGAGAGGTGACGGTTGAACATAAAAATTAATTCAATTGAAAAAACTTTCTGTGTCAGATGGAAATTGAACCTGGGTTCTCTGGCGTATAGGTCACGCACTCTACCCACTGCGCCACGGTCGCCACATAACATTTTATGTGACATAATTTTGCTCGAGATTATAAAAACTATCGTTCTCACTTATTTTCACACTTGCTTATATATATTAATTAGAAATACCATATGAAACTAAGTCAATTAAAACTAAGACTCATGTGATCTCCTAAAGAAGATAGTAATGGTTGAAAAACAGTTGATTTCTAAGTCTAAAATAAAAAGATATTTTGACTGTTTTTGATAAAAAAAAAATTATAGAAAAGATTATAGATTAAAATATAGAAAATCTTACCGGATGATAATGTTTTAGAAACGCGTGCATTCGTTCAATTTCCTCAGATGTTAAACTTTTTATTATGAAAAATTTATCATAACTCTGATAGAATTGTGCTCCGGATTTGCCGGATGACTCAATGAGTATGGGTTGTGAGCGAGTAAGCGATTCACGATAGTCAACATCATCCACTCCGAAACGTTCGCGCAAGTTACGAAATACTAGTGGGCAATATTCTTTTACTTTGAAATGTGATGGCATATTTTCTCTACAAATGAGAGAATAAATAGGATATGAATAAATGAATGTTCAACTTTATATAACTTTAATATAAAAACATACTTATTAAAAAGATGATTATCAACTTTAATCTTTGAATGAGCACGAAAATCGTCTGGCAGCAGCATTACAGGTATATTCACATGACTTAATTCATTGATCTACAACAGCAATGGATTATTAAGAGAATTTTTTCGAGTAACATTAACAAAAAACATACGGTGTGGTTTATGCCCCACATAAATACGCTAAGAATGGGTTCATTTGCACGAAACAATTTGACTTTTTGGTGTTTAACTCGAAAATGCTTCTTTTTCAATATGCGTGGTTGAGATACAGATGAAATTTTCTTCTCCATGTTTTCTTATTTAGTGATATCGAACTTTTGGCCTCTTAACAACTTCAAACTCTGGGCTGAAAATATAAGGAATTCAATTTATATTAATAATGAAAGTAAGTGTTGTATGTTTTTTAATAATAAGATAACAATTAAAATATTAAATCACTTCAGAATTAAAATTCAAAGAAAGTATTATAAAATTGAATTTCCCTTCATAAACTTAAATAGCAAAACTTTGAAAAAAATTTAAAAAAGTTTAAAAAAAATTTTGGCAAAATTGATTTATTAATCTGCTTTAAATCTTAACAAATTTTAATTAAATTTATTTAAAATAACTAAAGACATAAAATAATTTTATTGAAGGGATAATTTTTCAGAGATTTTTTCTTTTAAAAAAAAAAAAAGTTATAAGAAAAGAATGAGTATAGTTTAACAAAAAAAAAATATGGATGTTCTTTTGAAAAATAAATTCCTCGAATTCCTCTAAGTGACTTATTTAAATTAAATTTAAAATATCAGATATTTGTATTGGTTTACAGTTTTATTAATACAAAACAAATAGTTCAAATATAAGCTATCTTCTACCCAATCAATTTGTTTGTAAGAACGATGCAACCAAGCTAAGCACCTCAACATTTCTTAAGAGAGATTATGTGGTCAAATTACAGCCATTTAGTTTTCCGTTGATATATTCCGATAAGTCAAGATTTTTTTAGATATGCAGTATATGTATGTTTTGAGAACAGCTTTCAAATGAAGCCCAAATGAAGAAAATTATTTTATTGCAACTCTCATTTGAAAGCTCAGTTCCAACTATAGCCAATTTTTTTATAATACTCAAAATAAAAACTTCGAAAAGTGCTAGACTTCGATTAATTAAAATAAATTTATTAATCGTTTACCACCAGAAATTTTTTTTTAAATATATACCATAAACAGTTTCTCCAAATTATTATGCCGGCCACAGTATATTCGAAATAACCAAAGTCGTGCATCAAAAGCAATCCGGTAACACACACTTTGAGTGACGTATATCGTAGGCAAAGATGGTCTGCGCCAAAAACCAATAAAAATAATTATTATGTAGGGATACTCGTATTAAAAAAATCATACTCACTGTGTGAATAAATTTAAAGATAAAGTTTAAGTAAAACAACCTAAAAAAAGAGCTAAGAATATTAATATTAAGAATATGAATTCATAAACAATTGTCGCATATAAGCCTCTTTTTATCATAAATTAAAATATTGCGGTAATTTTCACATGGATTTTGTGATAAGATAGTGAAATCTGAATGTTTTGCATTGTATGAGAAATCAACAAATTGTTCCATGCAATTTCGTTGGTAAGAATATAGAAAATGTAAGAATGCGAAAAAAACAAACCTTAGTTTTCATACTTTCATTGGTTTATTATATTACGAATAATGAATGCTAAGAACAAGTTCTAGTTTATTTGTTTGTATATTAAATGTGTTTGCATTATTAACTCGTTCTTGAGCTTATATTTTTAATTTTCCCACTCAATTTTGTGGTATTAAAGTCTGCTATATACGATTCTTAAGAACAAAATTGGTTAACTAAGACTTCCCTTGACCGTTTGATTAACAATACCAATAATATTTACTATGCGTCATAAAGCTGAAGTCGGAAATCTTTTTCAAGCCATAAAGATGAAATTTCTGTAAATTGTCAGCGTTCATATGTATATTTATAAGGTTTATTGAGGAAACATCCTTTTTTTATCCGGATGTACATACATTTATTTCGGTTTTTGATATCTTTTTTATATTTGGCACATACATACAAATGTATACATTAAAAATATTTATTAATTTCACTTACAGAAAATATTAAAAGGAGTGAAGGAAAAAGGATGGAATAGAGAAGTAGTTCAGCTGTTGAGATTAGTTTTTTTTTTATAAGCTGTTTTCGGTATGTGCAACAACGGCGACGACGTAGAAGATATTTTGACAAGAGGTGTGACAAATGTAGTCTTAAAAATATTACTCGCACGCAATACAGTATTTTTATTATTACATACAATAATTTTATTGTATTTTGGAAATATGTAATGATTTTCCAAAGAAAATTAAAATATATTATAATTCGTATGAAACTTAGGACGTTATTAACGCCTTATGTTTATATAAATTTACCACAAATTATGGATGCAAAGTTCTCGCTTTAAGGTCCTGTGCATCCAAATGTATTGAGGCGCACCCAAAATAACAGCTTACAAGTTTATGTTATTTAAATTTTATTTGTTTTAGACACTTTCGATTTGATTTTTTTAACAAAATATTATTAATTGGTATCTTTCCTAAAATTTAGTCAAAGACGCCTATAAGATATGCAATTTATAAAACCCGTGTTGACTGAATATCAACGTTGCACCTCTGTCAGAATGGTCAGCAGAATGGAATTGAAACAAAACAAAGGGTGTTTCATATTAGTAATTTTGAATAATAAGGCAAGCATATTTTAAAATGGATATATTAAAGCAATAAACCTGCACATGGTAAAATAAACAAGGAAGACTCGTGGCTGAGAGTTTGGAGTCAGAATTGTCAAAAACACCAAACAACGATCATCAGAAAAATAGGCACAAAGTTGTTTGTATTGATTTTGACAGTTTCGACTCAGGGCGAAAGAGGATGTTCAGCTGCGAGACTACCTTGTTAATTCCCATGGTATAATAATAGAAGGTAGTATTGACAGTTGCTTGGGAAACCAGCATTTGTCAAAAAAAAAGTCAAGAAAGAGAGCGTTCAATTATTGCTTATGTTTTCGCCATTGTTTATGTTTCAGCGCTTGCAAATAACCAAACATTTGCTTACAAAATATTGCCTATTTTATTTAATCAATAGTGAATTATTATTACTACAACACAGATAACTTGTGAACTTTGTGTTATTAAGTGCAAACATAGAAAAAAATGTTGAAAACGTTCAAATGCAGCAACCTCAACAGCTGCAGATGCATATGGACGAAATTAAATAAGTTTTCAATTAAAATTAAAACATCACGACTGGAAAACGTTAAGCACATATCACACATAATTTTTTCACAACTTTCATTATTATAATTGTTTATTTAACGTACATATTTTGTGGAATTTATTTAGTTTTACATTCGTTTAATTTTTTTGCATGAACAACTGCTTTTGAAAGATGCTGGTTTCCTTGTTGCTGAGAAAATCAATACTTGTCAATGCTACCTGTATAATTGTATCATGGTTAATTCCATAGTATCATTATATAGGTACAGGCCATGGTATTATTATTACAAGGTAGCATTGACAGTTGGTTGGTAAACCATCTCCTGTCAAAAAATGTACTCAAAAAGAGAACGCGCACAGCTGTTTTTGAAAGGAGATGTTTTCTTGTAGAAGAGAAAATAAGCAGTTGTCAATGCTACCTTGTATTATTACACCATGGGTACAGGCATGGTTGAATTAATAAGGTTTTCGCAAGGTTGAGAGCGAGTGCCTATAAATATTAAATCAGTGTTGACAGCTCGTACAAAATCTGAAAGCGAAAGTTGATAACATATAAAGTTGATGAAGTTGATATTGTAGCTTTTCCTTAATTTTGACAATTGTGGGTACTGAGAAGAGAGTACGATCAGCCCCGAGACAACCTTATTAATTCAACCATGGGTGCAGGTAATTTATAGGCTCTCACTAGATGAGAGTATACTGCCGCAAATTTCAATACGAAGTTGACAACTAATATAAAATCTATGAGAAATCTAGGATTGGCGAAATGTAAAAAAAGTTAAACAGTTGAAGCTGTCTCCTTGCTTTAATCAAAAATTGTAATAAATGCTTATTTTTGGTGTTTTTATTGATTTTAAACTTATTTAAAATTGCTTCAAGCCAAACATCTTTTAAAATTAAATGAAAAAAACTATTAACTGCAATCAGGGAGCGCAACAGAAGAAGTTGCGATGGTATATATTACATTACATTTACTCATTCCTTTCTTCACTGAACCATTTCTACTTCTAGCAAGTTATAGTTAATTTTTCCAAAGAGTTACCAAGAAGCTGGAGTTGAACTTATACCGAGCGGTTGGCGGTGGTGGAGTACCCACGCAATACCAATCGAAATAATTAAATTTTTGTTTTCATTCGCAACATATTCGCCATACAGCAAATTTTGACAATTACGGCAGTAATGAAGATGAGAGCACAGTCAGCGCTGCTTCTACCTCTGTTATCATAATAGGTCTGTTTCTGTACTTTACACTGTGTAAGATTTGTGTAAAATGTGTGCAAGAGAGTAAAAACGAAATGTGAGAATAGTTGCAAAAGTACGGAAACAGCTTATAGTAAGTTTCAAGCACAAAACAGCTGATTTTGACTGCAGACGGCAGCACAAAATTTAAAACACTTTCACTCAAATTATTAAAAGCCATTTTTAGTGCAAAACTGAACAATTACTTAATTTTTATTTATTATTATTTATGTATTGTACGTAAATTTCTTTTTAGGCACACAATTTGTGAATTTATTTATCGGAAAACATAAAAAATTATGAATTGCAATTTGACATTTGCTTCTTCTTATTGATGCTTATTCTTCTTGATGCTTGTTCTTACTTTGGACTAGGTTTTAGAACACAACGTCAATTAAGTGGTCGCCTCTTTGCTGCGTTTTCCATCACTTTTTCGAGCATCTTGGGCGGTATAGCGATGATTTCGCAAAGAACTAAAATCGTAATATCTAATATCTTAGTTCTTTGTGATTTCGGCACAAATGTTTGACTTGATCCCACAAAAAAAGTACGGAGGGGTAAAATCTGGAGATCTGGGTGGGCAGCCAATGTTGCCAGTTTTTGACAGCATACGTCCAGGGAATTTTCGTTGCAGGAACTGCATTTTTTCTGTCATTGTTAACTTTCCAGATCTTTTTCTGGACAGACATAATGCCCCAACATCCACCGATATCGGTTCACATCGACTGTTTCGCGTTCTCTGAAAAAAATGGCCAAATGATTGTTTTAGCGCAAACACCGGCCTAAACAGTCACTTTTTGGTCATGGTGTTTCATGGATCCCGTGTGAATACTCTATTCCCTACAAGTGGTAATGTTGCTTGTTAACGGTGCCAAAGAGTGTAAAATGAGCCTCATCGGTCATCAAAATTTGCTTTAAAAAATCAGATTCAGTGTCAACCATTCGAGTGACTGTTTTGCCGTATTCCAAGCGACGTGGACGGTCTATCCAATAAATTGCAAGAACCAAATTAAATAAAAAATCTTGATATATGGAAATCGGTTGTTTTCTTTTAAAGTTATTCAATATTCACATACCGACATAAAAGAAGACTCACCTTGTGCAATAGGGTGTATCGAAATATAAAGATCGTATTCTAAGAGGTCCCAAAAGTTGCATTGGGTTGTCAAGAGCACCCAAAGAAAAGTTTTCAAATTTTGCGTTGTTCTTTCTTATCAGAAAGTTATTAATTAAAAACGAATACTTCTTTTACCAAGGTCGTTATTTCTTTTTAAAATTTACAATTTTCATCTTCAACGAATTATTCATTTTCAACGAATAATTCATCTGCAACCATTTCCAAAGAATTCAGAAAAACTGTGTTCGCGTGAAAATTTCAATTTAATTTCCAAGTAAAAAAAAAAACAAACTAAGGACCAAAAATAAAGGATTTTATATAAATAAGCCCAACTTTATACTAAAATGAATGATTTTTTACAAAAGTAGTGCTAAACCGAATTAAATCGCTGAATTTTGATAAGTTTATCGTAACTTTGATTTGGCTTGCTAGAGTTGAAATTCCAGGGCTGCGGAGTCCGTTAAAAAAAATCACGACTCCGACTCCTCCAAATATTGAAATACCGGCTCCGACTCTGACTCCGACTCCGACCATAAAATTTAAAAACATTTATTCTTTTTTATACATATAATTTGTGTGTATGTATTTTTTTAATGAGGAAGTTAAAAATATGAGGAAAGTAATTCAAGTTCAATTAAATGATAAAATATATCTATTAAGCTTACATATGTATATATTTTATCTATAAGAAAAGTGCTACATATATGTTAAACTGGCAAGAAAACTTATTTTACTTATTTACGCACGAATTGATTTTACAATTAATTTTTCGTTTGGTTGTTAAGTTTGCTACAAACAAATCAACTAGATGAACAACTGGTTGATGTCAAACCGTAAAAAATAAAAACTTTTTGATGTTTGGCAACTGATTGATAAACTGATCACAAAATTGGAAATGACACCTCAAGTACCAACAGACAACTTATTTTCAACAACCAGCAACCAGTTTATCAACCAATTTTAACAAATTAATGTTAAAAATTAATAATTAATAAATTAATAATAAAAAAAAAAAGATTTTGTGCTATTGCGATATTCATTAAAAATATGCATGGAGTCGGAGTCGGTGTATTTTCGAAGACTCCGACTCCTTCACCCAAAAATCCTTACCGACTCCGCAGCCCTGGTTATCACAACAATAAGTTAAGTAAAGTCGTATAAAAGAACTCTGAAACTTAAAAAATGTAGCTTGGATAGAATGACTATGTTTCTACTAGATTTGCAATTTGCAGCTGATATACATTAAAATGACATATGAAATGACAGAAAATATGCATAAAAATCCTTAAATTCTACTTTTAAATACATCTTCTAAAATTACATTTGGTTTAAACTTAATTTGACATCATCATTCAATTATATTGAAACAAATTCTGTGTGAATAAACAATAGCTTAAGTCGGATTTCAATGTTTTGAAAAATCCTTAGTTTAAAGTTTTTAATCGCCATATACTCGTATGTTCTATGAAAACTTCATTGGTTTTTGTCATAACTTTGGTTTGGTTTACGCTAGAAGCTACAGATTTTGTGTTGATGTGACGATATATTCAAGGAATACAGCAATATAAATAACTGAGATTAGTTCAATGAAGAAAACAACTAATAACAACAACTCTGTATAGAGCAAAATCATACAGCAGACTGGACAGACTGTTTCGTTGGTCGCTACACCAACATCAGTAGTCTTGCACGACTTTAATTGTGATCCACTCAGTTACTAAAGTTTGCTAGATTTAGACTATTGTCAAGATTTTTACAAAATAATGAATACTCAATAAAGAAAATACATGATTTAAAGTGGATTTGATACAAAAACATATGAATCCACCTAAGCTTCGCTGATAAAGAAAGATAAAGAAAATTAATTTAAAAATGAGTCTTATCTTCCCTATAACTTCATCATGCAGGAAAAGTTATTCCGGAAAGTCTTCAGCGGCTGCTAAGTTCCATGATAAGACGTTATTAGTAGTTTGTTAAGAAAATTAAAAGGTGACGAAAAGTTTTCGTGACCTTTGATTGCGAAAGGCATTTATATTAACGGTAAAAGCCCGTAACTTAATATCTACAATAAAGGATGCTCTTTGATTTTTTGATTAAGATGATTCTGTGAATCTGCTCAAGGTCAGTAAATCTTTAAAATTTTTTGACGTTCAACTTTAGCACCTCCTCACGTCAGCATCAACCTGTGATAAAAAAATTCAAAATCAGAAAAAGTGGATTTTTTCAATTGCAAGAGTATTTATTCTTTTTTATAATTATATTTTTTATTTATAAACTATATATTGTTAAGTGCACATCATATAATTTAAAGAACTATTTCTTATGGCAAAAAGCGTATATCGTTATCATTACCTTATTCAAGACCAAGAGAATAACTGAACAACTTATTTAGGAATTTAAATCAGAACTTTGAAGAACAATACCAATCAGTATATTAAAGCACACAAAATATTTAAAATAATGGGCATATAAATTGATTTCTTACAAATTTTAAAATATTTAAAAACAAACTCGTACTTTTATGTTTGTATATCAATTTACTCGTGTGGAAGGTTATCACAAATATGTTGTATTATTCTCTTCATAGGCAGTGTTAATCTTGCCGAGGGATGTGGTATTTGGTTGAACGAAACTTTTTTGTAGTTGCACAATTTTCGCTTCATTAACAGAGTCTATTGGAGTATGAAGGTTGTTTAAGTTATCCAGTTGAATGCAGGGTTTATGCGTTTTCTCTGATATTGCCGTTTTGGTTAATAAATTAAAAGTCGACTTTTTCGAAAAGTGAGCTTCTATTTCCTAGATAAAGTAGAACAAATTTATAAAAGTTCGAAAAAAGTTACTATCCATTCTTACTGATAAACTACGGCCCTCCGTTTCCGGCAATTGAAAGTATAAAACTATAGCTCCAAAAAACGCTACAATAGAATAGAACCAAAACGTTCCAGGCAATGTGAGGGCAGATAGCATTTGCAAAAATAACTTGTTTGCGAGAAATCCAAAAATATAACCAACGGCACTTACTGATCCAGATGCAGTACTCCTCACCTGTGCTGGAAAAACTTCTCCAATAAGAATCCATGGGATCATTCTAATACCTAGATGAGCAAAAAAAGCTCCACCTAAAAGCAATATAAGTGGCAACCAAACCAAATAATTTTCTTCTTGCTTTGGTACTTTTAATAATAAATCATGGCCAACATTATCTCCTGCTTTCATACCAGAATCTGCAGCTTGATGTTTTACAACATCGTCCGATGTATTGTTTATATGGTTAGCGCGTACTTTTCCCGTATTTAAAATTGCTTCCTTTGAACCTGGCAAATGCATTGTTGGAATCACAGCATCCGAGTAAGCATCAGTATCGTTTAGTTCTGCATAGTCAAAAGTTGTATTCCATAAATTTATTGGCTCATCGTAATCAGTTTTTGAAGTGTTATTTGATTCAAACAACTGGATATCCCTTAAAGAGCGATTTAAAGCATAACCCAAATCTGAGGCATCGTCTGTTGAAATTGTTGGCAGTACCGCTGTTTCTAGATTTGCAAAATTCTTGACATTCATAAATATACTTCCATTTTCAGCAGCGTGCAACAAAGCTTTTTGTTCGGACAAAAAAATGTCGGTAATATTTTTCTGTGATATTATGTTTTCCTTTGGTACTATCGAGGATGCATTAACCACAACATTATTGATGGCGAAACCTGGAACAACTTTTAAATAATGTGCGTACGTTGCTGTTGCAAAAAAACAGATGCCCACGCCAAGTGTTGATATCAATACTAATGGACGTTTTCCAGTAAAATGTATAAGGAATACACACATTATAGTCGCTACCATCTCTGCAGCACCTAGTAAAATAGTTGCATGATATTTATTAATGGGAGCTTTCAATGTATGGAAAATCTATAAAATAAAAATAAAAATGTCATTGCAGATTTAAAAATGTTGAAATTTAATATAAACCTGAACAGCATATGTTTGTAGAGTTGTTTTTCCTGAAAAATGACCAGTGAAGAATGTAAATGAAACTAAAATAAATGGCACAAAAACTGATCGTTTCCGAAACATTCTCAAGCGATGTTTACATTTGCTTGGTTTATCATCAGTTTCTTCAGCTTCTTCCAAAGCAGGTTGAGTCACTAATTCATCGTATAATTGATTGAACTCAGATTCAATTTTGTATTCCGGTACCCAGCCACGTAACCATTGAAGGGCTTTAACAGCTTCTTTATAACGTTGCTCACGGATTAGCCACGTTGGACTTTCTGGTACAAAACACAAAGCAATTATTGATACTACCGGAAATGCTGAACTTACAGCAGCAACAGTACGCCAATCCATTAAAGAACCCATAATGAATTGTATAAAAACACCTGTTATAACACAAGTAGATCCAAGCGCTGATAAAATTCCTCGATATTTTGGTTCAGTTATTTCAGCTACGTATGTTAAAACCTATAAAAAAAAATTGAAAATAAAAATTAGAATGTATTCTTTAATAATCCATTGCGGTAAGAATGATACCACCAATATTTAATAATCTTAAAAAATAACATATATACCGGAGCTTCCATTAATCCACCTCCCAGACCGCTAAAGCACAGAGCTGCATAAAGGTGCTCTGTTTTTGTAGAAAAGTGAAATAATAACCACGATGCTAGAATTGGAAGATTGACAAACTATGGAATTTATTAATTACAGTAGTTCATAACTTAAAATACGCTGAAATAAAGAGGTTCGTACCTGCATCGCTCTTCTTTTTCCGATAGGCTGTGTCAATAATCCAGAAAACAGACATCCCAGTGGCACACAAATTAAATTAATTGAACCTACGAGTTTTAAAGTAAGGCTTATCTACATTTTTTTCTATAAACCCATTTTACGTACTAAACCATGAGATCTCGTCTCTATTTAAAACTATATCACTTGGCTCTCGGCCATCACCGCCTTGTATTGCTGGTATAACTATCGTTGGGAAACCAAGCGTCATTCCATAAACTTGAATATAACGAAAAAAAAAACTAAAATTATGTTTTAGAAATATTAAAAAATTATATTACCAAAAAGCAAAATATTTTTTATGCTAACAGCCAAAAACTGAGGCAGTGCTCTTCGAAACTGCCCAATATCCTCTTGGTCCATGTTGGGCAAACTTCTATTGTTATTTACTATAAATATTGGTCTGCCATTGACCGCGCTAAAAAATAAACAATGATTTAAAAAGATTGTAAAGCTTTTTAAGCAGGTGAAGGAGAGAATAGTTAAAGCTGCAGTTGAAAACAAGTTTTATTTCCTCTAACAGTTGGCAATGCATTATGTAGTTTTCCTTCGGTTAATTTATCAAAGTATTAATGAGTCTTCATACGAACGTAAAACAAATGAATTCATAGAAAAAAAAAATTTAATGCTTAAAGGTTGCCTTGAGCGATGTCTTGAGGTGCTTGTTCCTGTTTATATTCTCATCGAATAACAGCTTTTGTAAGAGTTAGAACCTATAGACAAGGAATTTAAAAATGTGCTTTTCTCGAAAATTGTTAAAAGGTAAAGTATAGTAAAGTCGGCATAAAGCATCGAACAAATTTTAATTCTATTTTAAATTACTTCAAAATCAGCACCATTCAAAATAGTATTATTATATATTAATATAAATATATCTATATATATTATTATGGTGTGAAAAATGTATAGTAATTCATCAATTGAGAACGGCTGGGACGATTTGGCTCAAATTTTTTTCAGTTGTTTGTAACTGCCTGGAGAAGGTTTTTACGAAAGAAAAATGTCTGATGAAATCGTTCAGCTTTAAAATTTTATGACAAGTTTTTTTTTTTAAACATTTTAACCCGTTATATCCGTGTTTTATGGGTCTTTTTTGTAAATAAACATTGAGAAGTTAGGGGTTAAAATCCACAAAAATATTCCTCGTAGTATTTTACATTAGTCCTCAGAACACATCCTTTCCACAAAATGTAAGGATAACATGATTTTTTATGCCGATTCATTATAAGAATGTTAAAAAAGGGGGAAAATTAAATCCCCCCTAAAATAAGACTCATACGTAAACTTTCAAAATGCCGATACACGTATATTTTTTTTTCATCCCATCTATCAGAATCCGTTGTCAGAACCTTGTTATTTTTTTTTTCGTGTTGAACAGTGTTATATAACAAGTTATTTTATGTCGTTGTTATATAAACTTCCAGCTTTGTTTTGGTTGCATTGTGTATGGGCCGCATTATAGTTTAAAATAAGAGATTGGCAATTTGAAAATGCTTGTTTAATTTGTTTTAATTTTTATTATTACTTTATTTTATATTATATTTATTTAAAAAAACAACATAAACATAATTCTTATAGTACGTAAAATCAATGAATATCGATTGCAGACAATTGTGAAATTCATAATTTTGCATGACTGGATTACATATGTAATCCGCGCGACTACTGCAGGGTTAATAAACATGTTTAAAAAAAAGTTAAATAAAAACTTTTTAACAAAAAAAAAAACCGACTTCAAAATCACTACAAAGTAAAAAATCATTTTAAATAACTTTTCCCATTAATTTCTGGCCAAATTTTAAAAAAGTTATTTATATGTATTATAATATTAGAAATCCTACATTTCCATTTTTTCTAATTTGTTTTATTATCATCAATATATGATAATTTATGAACATAAAAGCTTTAAAGTCAAACCTCAGAGAATAAATAATGCAATGTAAAGCTTCTTGATAAAATGCACATTAGCCGTTCGAAGTCGGCTTAAAACTAGTAGGTCCAATTCTCGATCAATTATGTTCAAACATTTAATAACACGCACAACACAATTTGATCATAAGAAGTTCGGTCAAAGTCCTTTCAAGGGCTGAAATGGTCGGTTTATTTATATATATATAAATAACTTTTAAAATTTGACCAAGAAATTAATGGGATTTATTTCTTGGTGGGATGGGATTACCACGCCCCTTTGTCGAATATCGCCCACTTTTTTAAAAAAGAACCTCCGCGTTAATGGTATCTATCTGTTGACAAAAATTTAGGAAAATCGGGCAAGTGCTTTAGGAGTTATCGATGTACATACATTTAAAAAAAAAAACGGACAAACCAACGAACTTGAGAACCTCCTCCTTTTTGAAGTCGGTTAAAAAGGCATTCAATTCGTATAGGTGTTATGATAAAAGTATAATGATACGGCAGTAAAAGTTAATTCATTGACTTTATGACACAAATACATAAAAAATTAATGACGTTACCGGTACACAAAGAGCAGCAAGAGCAGCCTAAGCAACGAAACTGTTAATTTGTTTCATGGAATAACGAGTTACGTATAGGTGCAACGGTAAAAAATATAACACTTCAGTAAAGCATTATAGCCCTTATGATAAAAATGCACCAAATGTTCATGACGTCAAACAAAATAAAAAAAGATACAGTAGTTTCGACTATGTCGTAACACAAGACGTAGAATTATTCAATTCGCTTTTGATGACATCTTTTTTAAAAAATATTTAGCAAAATATTTATTCCATACACCTGAGCATATGACCTTTAAAAGAGTGCCGGAGAGAGTTAATATGTATGACCGACCCCCATTACTTTTGCAAAGGGAACATTTTTGCATTTGACACCTATTCCCTCCGACCACTCCTTAGGGAGGCTCCCATACAAATTTTATGGTTTTGTCGATAAAACCGGAAACTGTCGATAAATAGGTAGCAAACTTAAGCAAATAAAAACGTCAAATGTTGGCTTTATATTTCATGTAATTGTGTAAAATTTATATAAGTTAGAGAGTTCAAACATGAATTTTTCTCCCAGTGAGGATCAAGCAGACCAAGAAGTGCTAACATCAACATTGTACGATCAGTACCTTAGGCACACCAAAGGCTCAAATTGTGATATAAATACCGACACCTGATCACTATCAACCACTCTACTTACCTCCGAGAATGACGTATTCTACGTCAAAAGTGATCAAAAGGTGGGCGAAATATTTTTGGTTTTTCTCTACACGAATTATTAAATTTAACGCCATTTTAGGCAAAAATAAAATTTTAGAAATTTTTAAGCTTTTTAATTTTTTACAACAACTATTGAAAAAATAGATAGGTACATTGAATATTCAGTTTGGGCAAAACGTCGTTTCCCGGGCCATCTAGTTTTACATAAAGCGTGAGTTTAGTTTTTATGGTGTACTAGCTAACTCGGCAAACGATGTTTTACCCAAACTGAATATTGAATGTACCTATTAGAGAGCTGCATGAATGTGTTTGAAATGCGTATCAAAACATTCACTTGCTTTTCAAATCCTTACTCTCATCTTCTCTAAGGCAGTGAAACAAATTAATGAGAGCATTCATCATTTGCACCAAGAGCAAAATGAAAACAAAAGAGAATGAATACATTTGTGTGCTGTCTACCCAGTGATGTGATTCTGATTTAGTAAAAAATCCCGATCACATCCCGATTTAGACCTGTTTATCCCACCAAAATGACACGAAAAACCCACAAAAAATCCCACCCAAATATTTATACCAATAACGATTTTTTTATGCAATTTTCGAAAAGAAATAAGGATGCCCACCTGCTGAATAGGCCCATCGACTACTTAACACTGTGAGTTCTGACGTCTGTATGATGCGCCAATGTGTAAAGTGTCGCAGTAACATCTCATTGAATGTTCACTTTTGATAAATCATTGAGATAATGCGTATGCTGCTTTAGCCCCACGGCCGTTGAGAAATAAAATATTCGAATAAAACGAAGCTGAGCAAAAATAGTTAATCTCTATTTAGTGAATTTCAGAGTGTTTCTTATCGATAAAAAAAGGTGAATATGAATAGAATTCTATATTTAATGTTTATTTTTCACAATTCGACGAGCAATCGAACAATATTGAGAAATGGGAAAAAAATATTTCACGTCATATCATGATGGCGTGCCTGCCCACCTCCTGAACAAAACGTTGGTCCACATTCCGAACAAATTTTCAGAAGTCGTTCAAGTAAAAAATTGTTATTTATATGATTGAAAATAGTGTTTGAAATTAGTTAAAATAGTTTTCGTGATTCTCATACACGTTCAGATAAAATTTTAGAATGGCGTCGCCTAAAAAATAGTGAAAAGAAGAACGAATATAAATTCTGATGCGATGGCTGCAGCCATCAAATCTCTTTTGTTTAAAGTTCAGTGAGTCATTCTGAACTATTGATAGAATAAACTTTTTATAAACTCTCAAAAACCAGTGTTTTTACTCCAATTTCTAATTTTTTTCAACGATTTGTTTAAGGTGTTCAGTAGCTGGGCCGATTTTTTAAGCGGCCGATTTCAAGACTTTTGCTAGATCGACTTCCAAAGTAATAATTTTTGGAAATTTTAAATTCTGATTAAAATTATTGTTAGTTATTGAACTTAGCTTCCAAATGAAACCAAGAGCTCTGAAAAATTATGTTTAAACCAAAGGTATAGCCTCTAAGCAAAACGTGTTTAGAAAACGGGCATCCTCCCCTACATTTTTTTAACATTATAATAATTTTATAGTTTAATAATGTAGATAATAAAGTTTTTCAATAAATATAACAAATTTTATAAAAAAAAAACAAATTTTCCGCAGAAAAAAATACCTAAAGTTAAACTCTGCGTTTCTTATAAAAACTCTCTTGTATGAAGTGTATGAAGTAATCGTAAATTTCTTTCGTTGCATCAAAATGAAACTAAGCTTATATTTTTGTTTTTAAATGAAGATCTTATTTTCATTAATTTTAAGCCTCTTAAATATACATATTTAGAATTAATGAAACAGCAATTAAACGAAAAATTTTGAAAGATTACAAAAAAGTGAACCAACCAGTTTTGCTAATTTACACTTTAAAAAATTATGATTCAGTAGAAAATCCCACCTAAGCATCTGAAATCCCACACGTTCTCAAATAGGCCAAATATCCCGAAATGAGCCCGAAATCCCACCAAATCACATCACTGTGTCTACCTATCAGAGCGTGCACACTTATAGAAAGTATTTGAAAATTGAGTGCAATGCAGTGAGTTCACTGAATGAAATGAAAAGCTTTGAATATAATGTATATATTTGAAGCTGTAATGGTTTCATTCATGGAATTGATATTGCAGTGTTCATACTGCAATTTTTAACTTATTAATTTAGTAATTAATAAATACTGAATAAATTAATAACTAAATGAATTATTAAAGCGAAATATTACTACATAACGGTTAACCCAACAAAAATAAAAAAGTGCATAAGAACAATTGACTATTTTACAGTTTACAAATTTAAGGCATATTCCTTCTTGCCGCCCTCGGTATTGGAGTGAAAATTTTTAATTTTTTTTACAGGAAAACAGTAAGAGAAAATGGTAAACTTTTTTGGGGTTAATTAGTACACTAAAAAATTTTTTAATATATTTTAACATTTTTTATGCATGAAACTTTAATTTGATGTTTTTTTACATTTTTCTACCTGGTTACCATCGTTACACAAAATTACCTTCTCCGATTATCTCCAAATTTTAACCGCATACTTTCCACATGTGTAGTTTTCGTGTGAGCTAAAATATTGCAAAAATTTTTATTTTTTCTATAGTTTTTTGCACAAAATCCAAAAAAACTTGCGTTTACGATCCTTTTTTCTCAAATCTTCATAATTTTTTTTTTGCCAAACTAAAAATTTTAGTTCACACGATAACCATACTCATATTATTTATGAATTTTTTTTTCTAGTTGCTGCCAAACTTAATTTATTATGGTAACCATCAGCTCTTTCTTATATCGACACGTCAACTTCAAATTAAAGTTTCATACATAACAAATGCTAAATATGTATTTATTCGCCCTAAAAAAATTTTCTCTAACTCTTACCGTTTTCCCGTAAGAAAACTTTAAATTTTCGCTCGAATATCGAGCGCGCCAAGTAGCAACATACCTTAAGACAATGACTTAATAATTATTTATAAACAAGAAATTAGTTTGCACTTCATTCTAATTTTCCATGAACCAGTGTTAAATTCTTGCAAGTATACTCGAAATATCTTTTTGAATTAACTTACTTCATTCTCTGCCACTTTTACACTTCAATAAGTTATTTATTCAACACAGCAGAAACACTATAAAGTATTCACTGCACTCACTGAACCCATGAAATTTAAGACACCTAAAGCTGCACATGCTACGATTTATTCGAAAGCACAAAACATGAGAGAAAGCAAATAGAGTGCAACACACTAAGAGAAGAATAGAGTGTTATACTCTTGCTCTCTTAAAACCTTTGATGTTTTATTACACAGAACTCTAGTCTGCATGAATGATTTGAATAAAATAAACTTCAGTACTGCACCCACTGAAGAGAGATGAAATGAATGAATTCATGCAGCTCTCTAGTACCTATATATTTTTTCAATACAAACGTATTATTGTTCCGATAAAATTACTTGCCTTCTACTATTTCAAACTCAAGAATATAAGTAACAGTTTTCTTCAGTAGTTAAGAGATGGATTCAAGACGTGTATCACACATAAAAATGAGGCACAAAAATGGATCTTGATAAGTGTAACGCTTTATCAAAATTAGTATTCTAGTAATGTGCTTAGCAACACTGCTAATAAAAGCTTATTAGCTGCTTGACACAGAGATGGCAGTACATCTGCAATTGGTGTGGCAGGACTGTTTGGCTTATCATGTGCTTCTTGCCATTTATTGTATTTAAGTATGTTTATTTACATATGCTTATGATTATAAGTTTATTTATTATTAGCATTTTACTGTAGGGAATTTCATCAAAAAAGAAATATATTCTATCTATTTTATAATTTACTAGCAGAGTACCCGACCTTGTTCGGATAAACTTAATTTGAATTGAATTGAATTAATAGCAAGGAAGGAACAACTAATTTTTAAAAAGATATAAGATTTTTATACAAGTTTTGCTTGAAAAAAATAATTTATTAAAGCATATTTACCCGGTCTACTTAACTTACTAAGCTTACCATAACTTTGTTATCCAAGTAAAAATTCAGTTAAAAAAATGTTTATGTTTCATAGGTGTTTTAGTAAAAATAGCTGATCCGGCAAAAGTTTTTTCGCCCAAACTGAATATTTGATGTATCTATTTTTTGTTCAAAAGAGCGCGGCCTGACTATAAAAAGTCCTTAAATTGTACCTTAAATTACTCAACATTTAATAATTCGTGTAGAAATCAAACGAAAATTAAAAAAGGATGGACTCATAGCACCCACATACCCAGTTTTACTATTTTTGAAGAGTGGGCCTACCTATAGTGCTGCCACGACCACTTTTAGTACATTTGCTGACAGTAAGTATACGAACAAATACGTCTTATACGACCAAAAACCGCCTTAGATATAGAATTTTTATTGATTTGTGGGCGGTAAAAGGGGTGTGGCAAATTTTTACTATGCCTTTATTTTTATATGAGACCAGTCAAAATATTCCAATATTCCATTTATTTCCAATTTGCAATTTAACCTTGCAAATATTTTTCTCATATACACCATATATGTACGCACAAATACAGGCTTGTTCACTAAAATGCCTATTACTCATGAACCAATTCACATGTAAATACTAGTGTCCGACCGAATATTCGGCTTCGGTATTCGGCATATTCGGCCTAAGTAGCCGAATATTTTGGCCGAATTTTTTTACTTTGTAATGATTAAAAATTTTTTTATAATTCTTTAGAAAAATTCCAGTATAATTCGATGAATTCCGTTCGAAATTCCATACTTGAAACCATAGATGGGCATAATGCATTGAATTATTAGTGCATTAAAAATATCATTAGCATTATCAACCTAGTGGTAATGCAAATTAAATTTGCATTACCATTAACACGTAATGATAATGGGAAAAGAATTTACATTACCATTAACATATAATGGTAATGGAGAAAAGAATTGCATTACCATTAACGCGTAATGGTAATGGGAAAAATTTGTATTACCATTTACATGTAATGGTAATGGAAAAAAAATTGCATTACTACTAAAATTTAAGTGGTAATGGAAAATTTTGATGGCAATGGAAAAACTTTGCATTACCACTAAGTTTTTAATGGCAATGAAAGAAATTAACATTTTTTTTAATGGTGAAGCGTTATTGAAATTGTAGTGAAAATGTTAATTTATTTTATTACCATTAAAAACTTAGTGGTAATGCAAAGTTTTGCCATTACCATTAAAATTTTCCATTACCACTTAAATTTTAGTGGTAATGCAATTTTTTCTTCCATTTCCATTACATGTCAATGGTAATGCAAATTTCTTCCGATTACCATTACGTACTAATGGTAATGCAATTTTTTTTCTCCATTATCATTATATGTTAATAAATTTGCATTACCACTAGGTGGATCATGGTAATAGATATTTAATGGTAATGGAAAATGCCCATCCATGCTTGAAATAGTTGTTCATTTTGTTTTTCTCTACCTTTCTGTTCTTCCATAAGTTGGTTTTCGCTCGCTGAAAACTTTATTCAAATGATAAATGCAGTGATTCCGACCGACATGGGTTGATCATAAGATCGTACATGTTGAACGAACTGGCAGGAAAACTCAAACATTTTTATTTTCAACGGACCGTCTCATTTGCTTTCGAATGATCATACATGATATCAAACATGTCCATGTCGGACGAGTATTGATTCAAGTAATCATTTATTACATACGCTATATAGTTATGTTTTTGTTTTTGTGGTCGAAAGAAATAAAAACGCCAAGTTGCGCTAGAAATCTGACTTTATTAAAAAACAAAAGCGAATACTTTACGTCAAAACTATGACGAAAATGTTTTTACAAATAAACATTTCATTGGCTGCTTAAGACTTTGAATATACTTTGGTTCGGCCGTGGGGGTATTTTATCTTCCAGCCCAGTCGAAGATAATTTCTTACTAGTTTTTTAATTTTATATATTCCCAAAGTGTAAACTAATGAAAAAATTCCTTTCTGGCAGACAAGAGCAAATTTAACAATTTTTTTGGAGTTGTAACGCTGTAAACATATTTGTACACCGATTTTATCTGATTAAAACCTCAAATTATTTCTGATCATATTTTAATTACCATAGTTGCAAAGAGAAGGCAAAATAAGATCTCATAAATACATAAAATGACGAAATTTTTCTTATTGGCAATTTATAACATTCCTTTTGAATGTTTTCGTAAAAAGTTTTAAAAATTACTACCAAAACATTATTTCTTATCTTTGAACAAATTAAATGTTCAATAAAATATCAACTCTGCTTCTTTCATAAGTTCTATGTATTTCAGATGCTGAATGTTTACTTTACATTTCGCAATGTTTCAAAAGAGATCGAAATGCTACAAAACGATACTTTTTGAATGGTAAAAAGGGGTAAAAAGAAATCAGTTTTTTCAATTGCATTTGTTATGTGCATTTTTATGCGTAGAAGAGTTTTCACTGAAAAAGTAAGCAACAATATTAAAATGAATCACCAGGTGGCCCACCCTCTTTAATATGTATAGGAAAATTGCTTTTAGAATTTTATTTGAGTTTACTTAAAATAGAAGAAAAGTAAAAAAATATGAATGTTATATTATAATTGAAATAAATTATAATTTATGCGCACATCAGTAATTTTTATACAAGATCTTGCAGAACAAGTTTCAGAAGATGAACAAGTTAATCTTGTTATTATCCAAATTATTATTTTTCAATTTCTTTAAAATTAATTCGAATAAACTTTGTATCCATACTAAGAATTTATATAATATTAATTACAATTACAAATGTCTATGTACGTCACTTTCAAATACACAGGGAAATACTTTTCCTGATCGCGTGAAAATTATTTTTCATAGAGTAGTTTCATTAATATCGCAGCTTTAGATTTAACCTATTTCACGACTTTACAATAATTCCCACCAAATAAAAAATATAGGTCGATTGTTCAGAACTTAGTAAATAAAGTGATGAATGGAATTCCCAGACAAAAGATGCTTGTCCAATTTGATCCGGCAGTGATTCACACACAAGTGAAAAAACTAATTATGACATGCTTCGGTAACTTTAAATTATTTTTCACTTGCCTAACAATTATCTTAAATCTAACTTCACAATATCAGTTATCATTATTTATGTGCTAAGATTTCAAAGACAATTTTTAAATATGGAATTTTACAAAAAACTAATTTCTTTTTAGGCATTTATGGCAAACAAAAGCAATCAACTAAATAATTTATTCAACTGTAGAAACTATTAGAAATGTTTAAATTAATAGAATGTTTTTAACACTTCTTATGTAAATATATATTTAGTTGCACAACCCGTTTTTTATTGTTTTCTATGCTTAATGGCCAAAGTTTTCCAAAATACCAACTCGTTCTATCAGCTTGTGCGCAACGAAAAAATTTCTAATTGAAGACAACATTTTAACACAAAACCAATAAGTTGGTGCAAAGGCCTCTCTTCTAGTATATATCTGATTTACAAATTTAAGTATGAAATTCATTTTGCCTTGAACTTGGATATGAAGAAATTATAATAAATATTTTATATTGACATTATTTTAAAAAGCTCACTGAGATAAGTTTATCGGTGCTGTTTATAATCGTAACTTAAACACGAAAAAAAACCTTTATCCGTTTCTGATCATCTTCGCGTTACGCGTCACAAAATACTAATTTCAGCTTTGAAGTCGTGCCAACGAGAGGCGAATATTTTCTCACAGAAGCTTAAAGTAGTTGTGAGCTTTAAAAGTTTGGCTCAAAGCAAACAAAACATTATTGGTTAAACTCTCTAAACTAAAATTTGTATGTTGGCTAAAAGCTGTTTGAACTTATAATAAAGAAGCTAAGACAACGGCTTCTTTACATTTTGGTTTTTTTTTTCTTTTTTTTTTTTTCTTTTTTTGTATATGTTGCAAAACTTTGCATGACTGCTGTACAAATACCGAATTGATCTTACGAAAAATTAATTACTTGTGAATATCTAAGGTTATAGTAAAGAATAATTCATGAGTAATTTTTGCTTCTTGTTTTTTTTTTTTTTTTGTTCTTCTTTTAGTTTATTTATTGATTATTATGAGCTGTACTGCACTTTTTGTAAGCACTAAAGTATGAGATTTTATACCGAGGTGCAGTAGCGGTCCAATTGCCTTATTTTTTGTTTTGCATCAAGTTGAAAAATACGCTATTATGGAAACACATTAAAAAATAGGAACCCAATTATGCCAAATAACAACGAAATTATAATGTTAATAATATGTTTTGTTTGTTTATCAATTGGCCGCAAACAAAAAAAAAATGATTATTTTCTGGATAAACTCAGATTGGTTGTTGTCACCACAACACTTCTAACCACAAACTGTAACACACAGCCACTACCGCCAGGTGCTATGAAATTTAAATTACATGGATTTTTATTTAAAAATTGCAAGGGTCTTGTTTCAAGTCTTCTCACACAGCAAAAAATTTGCGGTGTTCTTCATAAAAATGCATGATCGTCTTATTAAACCCCAATAAGAATAATATTGAAAAAAAAACCTTTTTTAAAATTGTTGAAAACTTAAGCACACCCTTGATAAACAAAATTTAAAATATCGAAAAATTTTATTCATGCACAATAAAAGTTAAGAAAACTTTATTTATAAAGCAATTTTAAAATATCGAAAAATTTTATTTATAAACATACAATAACGATAAAAACCTCTCTTAAAGGCTTTATAAATGCGAGAAATATATGCTTGAACGCTTGAAAACTTCTAAAAACCTAATTTTAAAATAAAGTAATTTTAAAATTTTTCCTCTCATCTGAGCACCAATATTGTCAAAAATATTTAAAATTATTTAAAAAATAAACACAATAGAGGTATTCACTATTCAATGCACTTGCCAGTGGAGTCGCGGAGTTGAGATTTGTGCCCTCTACAAAAGCAATATACACGTACTTCAAAAACCTACACATCAACATTTTTACTAAACTTAAACTTAGTGTAGTTGAGGACTTGAGCAGTTCCGGAGTTGTGCACATTGAAAAATTTTGACAGCTTTGAAAAAGTAATGCAATATTTCAGAGTTTATATCGTCACATAAAATGCAAAAAAACGTATGATCAAAAAATTCGAAATTGTGTTTTTTATTGATTACGATTCACTACATTATATTACATGTGTGTTATGAATTTTAAACTTCTGCCACCAAAAAAAACCAAGTTATTTGATTTGAAAATTTCGTTTCAATATCTCAGGTTGTTTGAATTGTATATCGTTTTTTGCTTCTCCTGTAAACTTATCAAAAGTGATGTTACGTTATTTTGCATTTTAGGTGACTATATACCAATTGCTTGATAAAAAAAAAAATGTAGAGACTAACCGCATAACGTACAAATTGATTATTTATCTGTACTCATAAATAAAAATATATAAATAATTTGTTAAAAGCTGAAAAAATTTTCTTCAAATACATTCAACAAATAAATAATTGGCCGCTAGGTACTTTGTACAAAAAATATTGTACATCCTTAATTGTCAAGTTGTCAATAATAATTAAAATTAGAGTCCCAAAACCTCTTATAAAGACTTCATAGATGAGAGAATAAAAAAAATTGCTAAGCCATGTTTTAGTCCTTTCATAAAATTATTTCAAAATATTTTAAAATATGTCAAAAAATTTCAAAATAAATACAAAAAAAAAATTACAATTTAGTGCAGTGAGTATCTTTCGAAACCTTTTGCTGTTTGAATTCCAAAATGTTGGCAAATAAACAAAAAAATCCTTGAAATAATAAAACTCAGAAACCATATTTGATATTCTTCTACTTCAAATCGAAGGTGTTCCTTTTTCAACTACGAAACAGATGCAAAATGTTTATGAAAAACCAATTTTTAAAAGATATTTTTATCACTAGAAAGCTATTTAACTATGAAACTTTTTAAAGATTTTCTTAAATATTTTTATCAATACGGCTGCTAAAATGACTTTTTTCTAATAATTTCTAAGTGATAATAACTTCTTTTTGGAAGCGACTTTAAGTAAATATACGCCTGGTTGTTCACCTAAACTTATTTAAATGTTGCAAGCCATTAAACTATTTAATTAATTTTTTTTTCAATATCTGGGAGAAATCAAGTCTTATTAACAATTTTTTAATATTTCGATTATTCTCACAATATTTCTGAATTAAGCTTCTGATTTGATTAAGCTTCACTTCGAATAATTATAGTACAATATAAACATTCAAAGAACTTCATACGTACACATGTATGTGTAATCAAATCATTGACGTAATAGTTACTTTAACAATATTTTTTAGACCTCTTGCTAACAATTATTTAAATGCTTAACAAAATAAAAACCAACGTTATGTTTATTCAGCATCAAAAAATTTAGAAGGTATTATTTTTGCATGCAAGACATAAATACTTTTTTCTTCACATCAGGTATTTTAATGAGTATTTTTATTTAGGAAATAATGCCTGCACGAGTCCTAATCGCTTACGGTTTATTTTATTATTTTTCATTATTTTATTATTTCACTGTGATTGCATTTAAGTTGCGAATAAAAAGTATGAATATGAATATCTGAAATTTTGACTACATCAGCAATTGTTTCATATCATCAAGTTTATACATGTATTTGATTTAGTACTTTACGGTGTTTCGGTATGAGTATTAAAGGTGGATAAATTTCTTTTATATTAGCTTACATTGTTGGATTATTATGGCTAACATTTCTCCTTAATCTCGCATTAGCCATTTTTATTAATTTACAAAACGATTTTTTCCACAAGATATAACAAATTTCTTGACTAATCTACTTGTCGAAAGAAACCTTTTAAAACTAAAACATCAAGATTTATGCATTGATATCTGCTCTGTGAGTTGTTGTCGTCTTCGAATGCTTTGATTTAAAATTAGCGCAGTTCTACTAATTGAAAAAAAACACTTTTTTGTGCGATTGCTTCAAATTGCATGGAATATTTAAGACTTGCTTGTCAACTTATTTTATAGTTTCTTATAAAAATATTTAGTGATTACTAATATTCAATCTATGGCAAAATCTATGTATCTTTATATTAGGGGAAGCCGAAATTTCGCGCGTAATGCTAGAAAACAAAGGCACCCTTAAATAAACAAATAATTTAAAAAAATTGGAATGGATTAAAAGATTGGAGTTTTGTTAAGCTATATATAGTTAAGTTAAAGGGAATTAACTTAACTCGTTCTTATCCTTATTCCTATATTTGTCCTAATAATTGTACTACTATAATGGCGGCCTTGGCCGAGTGCGTTGAAGGACGTTAAATCTAAGCTACGACAAAAGTTGAGTAGTTAGTTTGTATTTGCATTTAACCGTTCAGATGCCTTGTAAATACATGTTAAATTATTATAAAACTTTAAAAACAGAACTGTTTCAAATGTATTCAATTTCGATACAGTCCTTAGTAGGTTCAGCTCTCGGTCATTTGTGTACACACATTTAATAAAACCCACAACATAATTGGATCATAAAAAGCTCGGTCAAAGTCATTTGAATGGCTGAAATGGCCAATTCGTTTTTTTCATTTTTTAATTGGCCTACTTCTTGTCTAAACTGATACAATGCCCATGCCCAAATTCCTGACCATATCCTTGTTGAACTCCCTATCCAAACCCTTTTCCAACTTCTTTTCCCAAGTGTATCCAAATATTTGTTATCAGAAAAGGATAAGGTTAAGATTCCCTATCTTGACAGATATATTGTTTAAAAAAAAAAAATAAATAACTGACCATTTCAGCCCTTGAAAGGACTTTGACCTAGCTTCTTATGATCAATTGTGTTGTGCGTGTTATTGAGTTTGTACACAATTGACCGAGAACCGGACCAACAAGTTTAACGCCGACTCCGAACGACGATGAGTTATTATTAGTACGAAGAAACCCAAAATGTCGACTTTAAGCATTAAAGCGTTAAAGTTCCAAAATTTTAGGTGTATTGATGCTTAGATCTTGAAAATATTTTGACGTTTAGTCATATAAATTATTAACCATTAGCATAAAATAAGGAATATTAACAATATAAAATGTAATAATTTATCAAAATCTTTATTTATTAAAATTCATGATAAAGGGTAACGAGCTGTCAAAACACGTAATCGAAAATCTTTTAAATTTTCTTGCGTAAATTGCGCTAGCAAAATTTGCACGCGTCAGCATTCTACTCGTTACCAAAAGCTTTTGTGTATTTCGAATCAAATTGCGACAGCTAGTAGACGGACGCATACGCAATCATTATACTTCCGGCTTTATAGCCTGCATGAACACAGTTCAAAAAAGCAAGTAGAAAATATTTAAACTTTTCTTGCGTAATTTGCGTTTTTTGACAGCTGGTTACTTATAACCGGGCATGGTATAATAATACAAGGTAGCATTGACAGTTGCTTGGGAAAACATCTCCTGTCAAAAAATATACTCAAAAAAAGAGCGCTCACAATCCGCCATTAAAAACACAATGTTGAAAAAGTTGAAGTGAAAAAAAACAACAACCACAGCAGCTGCAGATTTATTTCCACAAAAAGCTGTTTTTGACAGGAGATGTTTTCTTGTAGAAGAGAAAATAAGCAGTTGTCAATGCTACCTTGTATTATTATACCATGACAGCAGCATAATATAATAGGTCTGTTTCCGTACTTTACACTGTGTAAGATTTGTGTAAAACGTGTGCTAGAGAGTAAAAACGAAATGTGAGACTAGTTGCAAAAGTACGGAAACAGCTTCTAGTAAGTTTCAAGCACAAAACAGCTGATTTTGACTGCAGACGGCAGCACAAAATTTAAAACACTTTCACTCAAATTATTAAAAGCCATTTTTAATGCAAAACTGAACAATTACTTAATTTTTATTTATTATTATTTATTTATTGTATTTAAATTTCCTTTGAGGCACACAATTTGTGCATTTATTTATCGCAAAACAGTAACAATTATGAAATGGAATTTGACATTTGCTTCTTCTTATTGATGCTTATTCTTCTTGATGCTTGTTCTTACTTTAATCGAAGTCTCGAGTTCTAGCACTCTCTGTGCACTTTGTGTGCTCGATAGAGCGATTTTATGCTTGTTCTTCTTCTCCCATTTTAAGCACAGAAAGTACGGAAACAGAAAATAGCGTCCCACAAGTTACACAGTGTGCGTACGGAAACAGACCTAATAAAACATGCGGCAGCAAAAACAATAAAGTGGCAGCACAATAGAATATAACATATTTTTTAGCAAAGTGGCAAGAATGGCTTACACATGGAGGTTTTTTGTTGCCATCCCAACATCTAGTTTACTTGTTACCAGAAAACTTTATCCAAGGTTAGTTTTCTGCAAATAATATCCTTCATGTTGGTAATAGCCCACATATCCTTGGTATAGATATTTCTTTAAAATGGTCAACGCTGAGAAAGAATCTAGAAAGAAGCCACGCAGCTCCCAACCAGTTATTGGAACCCACAGTGGAACTTTTCATTGCGATGAAGTGCTGGCGTGTTTTATGCTGAAACAACTGCCCGAATACGAAAATGCCGCAATTTTTCGTAGTCGCGATGACAAAGAACTACAAGAAAATTGCGATATTATAATTGACGTGGGTGGGACCTTTGACCACGAACGTAAATTATATGATCACCACCAGAAATCATTTCAGGAAACACTCAGCTCTCTTCAGCCTGCAATCGGGGAGGAGTTCAATATCAGGCATGTTCAAGTTTTAAGTAAAAACACTTCTGTAATAATTATTTTTTCATATATAATCCAAGGTTGAGCAGTGCGGGTCTTGTTTATAATTTCTATGGTGAAAGAATTATAAGTAGCATTCTGAAGCGGCATAAACATATTGAACTTTCAGCGGCAAATCTTAAACTTGCGTTTATAGCGATATATAGGAATTTTATTAGTGAAATAGATGCTATTGATAATGGAGTTCCAATTTGTAAGAGTGGTGAACCACAGTATAAAATATCCACTAATTTGTCTGCACGCATTGGTAGATTTAATCCATCGTGGGATGAAGAAAATGTAGATATTGAGGATCGTTTTGAAAAAGCCATGGCCGCTGCAGGGATAGAGTTTACAAATAAAGTACTTGACATTGGTGGTTCCTGGATAAATGCGCGCGAATTCGTGCGAGAAGCCATTGAGAACGCCAAGGAGATATATGCAAGTGGAGAAATACTGCTTTTAAAGAAATTTTGTCCATGGAAAGCACATTTAAGTGATTTGGAAAAGGAATATGGAATAGAAGGTATTCCGAAAATTGTTATTTTTTCGGAACATTCCACAAGTTGGCGCGTAGCTGGTGTCCCTGTAACACCCGATAGTTATCTTGGTAGAAAATTCTTTCCAAATGCATGGCGTGGCCTGCGAGATGATGAACTGAGTGCCGTCTCTGGAGTACCCAATTTGACATTTGTGCATCACACAGGTTTTATTGGTGGGGCTACGACAAAGGAAGCTGCAATAGCAATGGCTATTAAAAGTGTTGAGACGATGGATTAAAATAGTTGAAGTTTAAAACCTAATCTAAGGGCAAATGTGCTCTTAAATAAAATCAAATAAAAGTTATAAAATCCTAAAGATATCCTTATTTAAAAATTAAATTTTTTAATTCATCAGAAGATTAGTCCTATCCAATTAACTACGTACATATATATGTTTCTTTGCAGACTCTAATTGAATAATATATGTGGAAGTTTCGAAAAAGAAATCTCGCCCATCTTCTAAATCTTCGCATTCTTTAAAATTTCAATGCGTTCCTTTCAAAAACTATTTTCATTTAAGTATACCATTTATTTTTATAAAAACATAGATAATATTACTGAAATATATATATGCCGTGATATATGAATTTTGAAACCACGCGTACATTTAATCCATTCTTGTCTTTAGAGTTTTAGTTGTAATCTTATCCTTCTCTATTATATAAACGGTCGCTCCCCATCCGCTGATAGCATCACGGTCGAACGCATTAATCATTGCTTGTGAAATGACCTCAAACAATTGATTTGGTTCAAGATCTGGCTTCCACAGAGTCTCGCACATACCATACAGTTGTTCGCCACAAGTACCAGCTACCACAAAATCATCAGGTACATTTGGGCAACCAATAAGATCCATATTACAAATAAATGGTTGCAATGTTTTTGGGTCTAATCCGGCAACAACGGGTTCAATAAAATATGGCCCAAAGCGATGTTCATAAAGGAAGCTTGAGAGCATAGCAGAGAATCGTGCGGGGACCATTTCACGGTTTTCTCTTGTTTCATATAAGTTTTTACGAAACATTAGCCTATCGCGAACTGTTAATATATCAGTTTGGAGTCCCACCAATCCAAGAAACATGCGTGGATTCACCTGAAACACTTTCTCAAAGTCAGTTTCAATAGTCTGAGCTTGGATACCGAAGCGCCGATCTGTTGCAATTGCAACACAATCCTTGCCGCGCATCGCCACAACGCAGCCACCGTTATAAGCCAATATTGACATGCTTAATATATTTCAAAATTTTTACTTCTATATGATATTATTTTTTAAGTAATTAATCAAATTGCATGAATCCGGACACAACTTAATGCCAATGATGACTTTTTGTTTCTTTGGAAAGACTATTGTCAAAATTTGATTTTAGGTTAAGTTGAAGTTCCGAACAAATAGTATTGTCACCTCAAATAATAAATTTTTTTCGAAGTATGGGCTGCTTCACACGTAAGTTAAGCTACCACCACAACTACACAGGCTCTTCATGATTTTGTTATGATTGCGCATGGTATAATAATACATGGTAGCATTGACAACTGCTTATTTTCTCTTCAACAGGAAAACATAAACTGTCAAAAACAGCTTTTTGTGGAAATACATCAGCAGCTGCTGTGGTTGTTGTTTTTTTTCACTTCAACGTTTTCAACATTGCTTGTGTTTTCAATGGCGGATTGTGAGCGCTCTCTTTTTGAGTATATTTTTTGACAGTATATGATTTCCCAAGCAACTGTCAATGCCTACCTTGTATTATTATACCATGATGATTGCGTACATCGCTATAGGCCGTCTCCACGAGACATAACTGGGTATGGGCACCACTACGTTTAAAACTTCTGTGTGGATTCTGTGTTTGTTTTTTGTCTTTGATTTGTTGTTGCGTTTTGTGTTGCTACATTAGCATTTGTTCTCAGTTCTTACTCTCAACGCTCCCAGAGCGCTCTCTGTCCATAGCTGGACATAACCCATGCCATCACATATATCAAGGCTTGAGCGCCAGCTGTCAAAATGTGTAACAGTATTTGCTTGGTGGAGATTTTGTGCCATGACATGTTAGTTGAAATTATTTATAAATTCAATAACATCATTCGAATGCATTTTAGAATCCAGTTTTAACTGTATTAAAAGTGATCTAAATTCTAATTAGAAGCGCGTAAAATTGAAAATGTTTCAATTCCATTGAAATTCTGGTATGCAGTACAGCATATGCCATGAGATAAATGCCATGAAATAAATCGTGGTATTTATCGCAGGACATAAGAAATGCCATGGCGTATGCGGTCTCCACTAGATTTTTCGATGCCTTGATGTATATGATGGCATGTGCTATACCTCGTGGAGACGGCCTGTAAGGAAGGAAATCAAAAATTAAGTTTTAAATTTTTTTATTTTTGAGCAAACTTAAGATTTCTAAAAAATATTTATCATTTTTGACCTTTGTTTAAAAAAAATTTACGGTTGTATTTATAAAAAGTTATGAATGTCTTATAGTACGTTTACATATGAGGATTAAGAGAAAGAAGATTAGCCTAATCTCCTACTGTAATCTCAACTGTTTACATTACAGGCTTCCTCCACGAGGCCTCGTAAAATCTAGTGAAGACCGCATACGCCATGAAGATATGCCATGGCGTATGCAGTCTCCACTAGATTTTTCGATGCCTTGATGTATAAAATGGCATGTGCTATGCCTCGTGGAGGCGGCCTGATAGCGTGATCGAGATTAAATTTGACATTTCGTTGCTTTGTTTTGTTTTATGTATTTACCTTCAACCATGTTCTTATGTATTTGTTGTTGCAGCCATTTTCCTTCACCAGACAATTATTTGCCATTTCATCTTATTACTTCTTTATAGTGTTGCATTTTTTAAGGAATTACGCTGTTCACAGCGTTCCAAACCTTTTTTGAGGGGATTAGCAAGTAGATTAGTTTCTAATCTCGTTCCGAAGAGATTTACTTTTGTACGGCTAGCCTCGTAAAAATCAACAAGATTAACGAGTTAATCTCCTCAAAGGGCTTAATCTCGATTTAATCTTTGTATGTAAACGCACTATAATAAAGCCTTCATAAGTAAAAAATCGAAAAAAACTTAAGAACACTATTCATAAACGTTCAATAACAGTTAAAATCTCTTCTAAAGGCTTTATAAATAAGAGACTTTTAAAAATGGTTGAAACCTTCAATAAACCCTTGATAAAGCACATTTTAAAATTTTTTGTTGTCATCTGAGCGCAAATATTGTCAAAAAATTATATAAAACTTTTGTAGAATGTATCAAAGACAAATGAAATGTCAAACAAATGTTTGTTTATAAATTAAGAGGATTTTTTTAAAAAGCTAGAACGTGGTATAAACCCCTTATAAAGCATTTTAAAATTATTTGCTCGCATTTAAGCACAGTTATTGTCAAAAATATTTAAAACAATTAAAAATATTTTAAAAATTTGGAATATATGTGAAACAAATTTAAAATGAATAAAAAAAATTAAAAAAAAGAAAACAAAAACAAGACAATTTTTCAAAACATTTAAAATATTAAATCTTAATATTTTTGAATACGGCCTTTTCATTATTTATATTGAAAACGAGTTATTGAGCTCTAGGCCAATCATGTTGAGAACAAGACAACATGAAAAACAAAGAAGGCGACAGCCAACAACAACAACAACGGCTCTGTATAGAGCCAATCACAACAGCTTTGACTATACAGACTGTTTCATTGGTCGCTACACCAACTCATCAGTAGTCTTTTGTGTGACTTTACACTGTGATCCACTCAAGCTACTTAGGTTCTAGTTATACTGCCAATATGCCGAGAAAGTTACCCGGAATTTTATTTTGGCAGAGAACGCTTGAATTTTTGTAACTGAGTTCTTATCGACATTAGATGCAAGCTGTACCAAGGTTGACCTAAATCGTATCATACTTTTAGGCCTAGCCTTAATTCATGTGCATCTTCGAAACTCGATCACGTGGTTTGCCGCTATCAGAGCATATTGAAGTTGTTGTTATTTTTGCTTTTTAGCTCCTCCCTTTTTCCACACTTCCATTTTTAGGGTTCAGTTAGTTTAACTGATGGTACACCTAACATGGTGTGGAGACCATTTTGTTATGAAAGACTTTGTTGTTTATGTGATTAACACACAACTAATGATTTTCTTAACATTTTACGGGCGTGCTCTCCCAGAAATTTTAAATCTTAATATTTTTGAATACGGCCTTTTCATTATTTATATTGAACAAAATGGTCTCCACACCATGTTAGGTGTACCATCAGTTAAACTAATTGAACCCTAAAAATGGAAGTGTGGAAAAAGGGAGGAGCTAAAAAGCAAAAATAACAACAACTTCAATATGCTCTGATAGCGGCAAACCACGTGATCGAGTTTCGAAGATGCACATGAATTAAGGCTAGGCCTAAAAGTATGATACGATTTAGGTCAACCTTGGTACAGCTTGCATCTAATGTCGATAAGAACTCAGTTACAAAAATTCAAGCGTTCTCTGCCAAAATAAAATTCCGGGTAACTTTCTCGGCATATTGGCAGTATAACTAGAACCTAAGTAGCTTGAGTGGATCACAGTGTAAAGTCACACAAAAGACTACTGATGAGTTGGTGTAGCGACCAATGAAACAGTCTGTATAGTCAAAGCTGTTGTGATTGGCTCTATACAGAGCCGTTGTTGTTGTTGTTGGCTGTCGCCTTCTTTGTTCTTCATGTTGTCTTGTTCTCAACATGATTGGCCTAGAGCTCAATAACTCGTTTTCAATATAAATAATGAAAAGGCCGTATTCAAAAATATTAAGATTTAAAATTTCTGGGAGAGCACGCCCGTAAAATGTTAAGAAAATCATTAGTTGTGTGTTAATCACATAAACAACAAAGTCTTTCATAACAAAATGGTCTCCACACCATGTTAGGTGTACCATCAGTTAAACTAACTGAACCCTAAAAATGGAAGTGTGGAAAAAGGGAGGAGCTAAAAAGCAAAAATAACAACAACTTCAATATGCTCTGATAGCGGCAAACCACGTGATCGAGTTTCGAAGATGCACATGAATTAAGGCTAGGCCTAAAAGTATGATACGATTTAGGTCAACCTTGGTACAGCTTGCATCTAATGTCGATAAGAACTCAGTTACAAAAATTCAAGCGTTCTCTGCCAAAATAAAATTCCGGGTAACTTTCTCGGCATTTTGGCAGTATAACTAGAACCTAAGTAGCTTGAGTGGATCACAGTGTAAAGTCACACAAAAGACTACTGATGAGTTGGTGTAGCGACCAATGAAACAGTCTGTATAGTCAAAGCTGTTGTGATTGGCTCTATACAGAGCCGTTGTTGTTGTTGTTGGCTGTCGCCTTCTTTGTTCTTCATGTTGTCTTGTTCTCAACATGATTGGCCTAGAGCTCAATAACTCGTTTTCAACATTTAAAATATTTACAAAAATAAAATGACAATTTTTTCAGTGTAGAGGGTAGCTTTGAAAAAATTTTGGAACTTAAATATCAAAATTTTGACGAAATTGTGACAAATAAATAAAAAGACATTCAATTTATCTAAAACACAAACCATTGTTTACACTATTCCCTCTTCCTATTTTATGGAATAGGGAATTTTAGGAAAAGTGTTCCTATTTTAATTACAAAGCAGCTACAAAATGCTTATGAATAACAAAGTTTTAAAAGAATTTATAACATTAAAAAGCTTTTTAACTATTGAACGTTCTAAAGCTATTTGAAAAAATGTATATGAATACGCCTGTTAAAATACAAATGTTCAGTTAAAGGTACTGTTGAAGTAATTTTTATTATCATTTAATTAAACTTTAAGATAAAAATAATTTAAAACAATGTATTAAAAATATTGTATATATTATATTATAATGAGTATTGTTTATTGCAAATTTGATTTTTGCATTCTAACGATGTGACTATATATTAAAAAACAATAGAAGTATTCACAATCTGGAGTTTTTGGAGTATTTTTAGTAAATTAAAAAGAATTTGCTACAGATTGTGAGCACTCCTATAGTTTTTCTTGACAAAAATTACTTACAGCGCATACACATTCTGCCATACTTTCTTAGAACAAATTAAATTTGCAGTGAACACAATGGAGTGCTGCCATAGAACGTCAAGTCAGCTACTTTTCAAATACACAAATACTATTCAAAATTTTCAATAGGGTTCCACCATTGTAAATTTACGGATGTATTCATAAAAAATTATGAACCTCTTATAAAGCCTTCATAAGGAAAAATCGAAAAAATTTAAAAACTTTATTCATAAACTTTCAATAGCGTTAAAAGTCTCTTTTAAATGCTTTATAAATGAGAGAATTTTAAAAATGGATGAAACCTTCAATAAACCTTCGATAAAGTATTTTTAAATTTTATTTTGTTTTCATCTGAGCACAAATTATGTCAAAAATATATCAAATTGTTTCAAAATATATCAAAAACAAAGAAAATGTCAAAAAAATTATTGAAAATGTTTGTTTATAAATGAGAGGAGTTTTAAAAATGGCTGAAACATTCAATAAACCCCTCATAAAGCATTTTTAAAATTATTTGCTCTCATTTGAGCACAAATATTATCAAAAATAATTAAAAATATTTCAAAAATTTGAAAAATATGTCAAAAAAATTCAAAATATATAAAAAAATTCATAACAAAAAGAAAATAAAAACAAGAAACTTTGTCAAAATATTTCAAAATATTTACAAAAAAGATAATAAAATGACAATTTTTTCAGTGCAGAGGGTAGCTTCGAAAAAATGTTGATGTTTAAACATCAAAGGCCCTTAGTAATAAAGAAATTCTAAGTAGAATTCATCTTAAACTCGACTTTAACGTTCAATCGGTAGTAATAATTACAAAAAGTCACTTCTAATTTAGAAAACATCTAGTTGTGGCTCGCCGGCTTCTAAGTCAATTTTAAAGTGACATTTGAAATTATTGCAGTGAATATGGACGATGAAAGAATATTTATGGATCTAGAAATAATAAATGATTTAGAGCTTAAGGAAACAAAAGAAGCAACTTACTTTTATAGCGGCTTTTATTTGTTTAGCTTGATGTATGCAAAGATTATTAATAAATAAAACCAGCTGTCAAAAGCAACAAAGGTTACGTTCAGAGATGAAATTTAGGCCCCTATTAGGTACGACAACTCAACTTAAATTGACATGACTTAAGACACCTCAACTCAACTTTTTTGCCATATTACATATAACATACATTTTCAGTTGAGCTGTGGTGTAAAATGGCTTTTTCTATTGGAGCATGATTACACCGAAATTTTGACACTTTCATTCATAGAAATGAGAGATAAGGAAGTGGTGTTCTGGAATAAAAGTGCGGCATTTTTCTTGCTGGTGTATGTTCATACTAATACATTAACATTCACTCAGGGCCGTATTCGGTTGTAGCCATGGTAGAATTATAAGGTAGGGCCGACTCGGAGAAGAATGAAGTGGAAAGCACCGAAAGGGGGCTAGTTGTCAAAATCAGCTGTTCATATCGAGTTTCTTTATGTTCATGTTTCGCAGTTGATTTTAGGTTAAACTTTTTACAAGCTTTTTTTCAAATTTAACACTTCCGCGGCATTTTATAGAATTATTTACAATGTTTATACAATATTTCTACTCAAATTAACACAAACTTAACACACGTGTTCGCACTATTTACAAATTGAAAACATGATATTTCTTTTTTCATTTGCCATTTCCACCAACTTCGTCATTTTGACAACTACCCAACCTTTTCACTATCCACTCTTCGTTGACGCGTGAGGGCACTGAGCGACTCGGCCCTACCTTATAAATATAATCAACTAATACTTATAATTAGTATCAATAATTTGCGGAAATCTGAAAATAAACAAATAATTATAAATATTAATTTACTACAGTGATTAACAAAAGGCGCCCTGAAAATAATGACACCATGAAAAATGAATGCGCCCTTGTAGTCGTGTTTGTGCTTTGACATAAGCGCTGGAATAGAAATGGCGCAAAATTAACTGGCACTAATTATTGCTTTTTCACTTATTTTTTATTAGTAATATATGAATTTCCAATTGAAATATACTTTAAAAGAACATATATAATATAAATAACACTCTTTTATTTAAATAATTAAACCGATGTGAACAAAATTTGAATATACTTACTTGTGGAATGAAATCATTTTGTTTATCTATTTCTGACTGCTTCCACAACTGTGCACTATACAATTCATTATTATAAAGTTAGTTATAAAAATCACTTTATTATTTCAGTGTCTTTCAGCAATGACAATTGCTTTTAATAATTATTTTAAAAGAATTTCTCGAGTCTATTTTCTTTGTTTTGATTTTCTAGCGCAAATGTCAAAATTTTCGCTAAAAAAATGCCGCAGTACACATACAGTGTATGTGTGCATAACACCACTTCCTTATTTCTTATTTCTATGCTTTCATTGAAATGAAGCATTCATTTCAATTTTTGTTTGTATGTATTTTATTCACAAGTATTCAAGCAAGAAAAGCGGAGCGGACATTTGGCTGTAATGCCAGCAGTCCGAGTTCAAACCTCGCATGCGACAAAGAATACAATTTCCTTGCCATGTTTTTGTGTATTTTTTTTTTAACACAGCTCCTTGGACTAACACATAAAAGAGCTTTTTTAACTATTTGTTGAAGCGCTTTTTAAACGATTTTTTTAGCTGCATTTAAGAAGCGCTTCCATCCTAGGATATCCAATGTAAATTTTAATATGAATTTGGTTTACTTAAAATGCGCTCCAGGGCCTAGATTCCGTAACTGTGAAAAAAATCTGTGTACACAAAATTAAAAAATTCACTTTCACACGCAGTGTACACTTTTCAATTTCAAGCGATTCTGTAAGCTCAAATGAACACTATTGTGCTAAATGAAAATTTACGTTTGCTAAATGAAAATAAATAACATTATAAAACAAGAAAAATAAAAACAGTAAATTCAAATTTTGCACGTCCAGTATTTCAGTGAATAAATTTATTCATTGTGTACACTTTTTTGACATTAAAGTTCATTTCACACGGTTACAGAATCGCAAACTACACGTTTACACAAAATTTCGTGTAAATTGTGTTTTTCATAGTTACGGAATCTAGGCCCAGGTGTGTGAAACGCTATGGCACCCAGCGGTAATCGAAGCGCTTCATTAGCACTAAACAAGCGCTTCTGCCATGTCTTACCACTCTGCTATTTCCTTACTTGATTACTTGTGAACAAAATGTAAACAAAAATATGAGCTCCACAACTCTGAACTCTGAAAAAGCATCCTCAGAATAAACGCATAAAATGCGCTATTTCTAGGAGCGCTTTTTATTTTCCCGCTGGGTAATAATATAATATATACACGATATAGATAATAATTATCCATTTTCACTCAATTAACAAAAAACAATAAACAAATAAAAAGTTCGTATGAAAAAGACGTTATACAACTAGCTCAAAGCAGATGTAAGTTTTTGACAGTCTTTAGACTCGACACGGAGTTGCATTGTTAAACCTAATACCACAAAAAATACATACACATCTCTGAAATACATCCCAGCAAGACAGGACTGACAAATCTCAAATACAACCACATGAATTTTGGTATCAACTAACACATTCACATAATACTTTCCCAACAAGAGACGTTTGCAAAACAAGGAAACTTAAAGTTAGATGGGTGTCAGACAGAGATGCCAGATCACACGGATAGGAAAAAAGTGTCAGTTTTGGCCCACCGCAACAACAATATCCACGCACCGACTGACCGTACTGACAAAAAAACTGACATTTTTCTATCAGCGCTGAGCGTCAGTTGACGCGTCAGTTGACGGTCAGTGTTCTAGCTGGGATACTTGTCAGAAGACAGAAACGTATGTACCTGAAATGTGTAGTAGACAATACAAATTTACAAAATACACACTCAACTTAAGTTGAGTTGCCGTACCTAATAGGGGCCTTAAGATCAGTTCACAGTTCACAGTTCACAGTTCAAGAACTGAAGTCGACTTTTGTTATATTTCTTTTATTACTAAAATAAAAATAAATAACTAGCTATTTCAGCCCTTGAAAGGACTTTGACCTAGCTTCTTATGATCAATTGTGTTGTGCGTGTTATTAAGTTTGTACACAATTGACCTAAAAACGGACCTACAGGTTTGACGCCGAATCCGAACGGCGATGAACGGAATTTTCTTATTCTCAAGAAGCTTTACATGGCATTTTGAATACTCTCTGAGGTTTGCCATTGTCTGCAGAGAGGTGGCGGCCGTACAGAAAAATTATTTTAATTCAAATAATTTTCTGTCGCTGCTGGGGTTCGAACCTGGACTTCCAGGTTCGTTGACATAGCGGCCACGCACTTTAACCAACTACGCCACGGACGCCACAGTTTCTTTTATTACTATAAAATCTAAAAAGCAGCTTAGAATCATCTAACTAAATTTGAGTTTAGAAGCGAGTTTTTACGTTTCTATTACTAAGGGCCAAAATGTTGACGAAATTGTCACAAATAAATGAAAAGTCATTGAATTTATCATACACAAACCATTATTGACACTCTTCCCACTTCAAATCGAAAGTGTTCATATTTTATCTACAAAGCAGCTACAACATTTTTATGAATAACAAAATTTAAAAAGACTTTTTAACATTAAAAAGCTTTTTAACTATTGAACGTTTTAAAGCTATTTTAAGATAATTTAATGAATACTGCTGTTAGTATTTATAGTATTTGAAAAATGTTCATGTTTTGTTTTTGTAAAGCTGTCAAATTTACGACAAATATCAAACTTATCAAAAAAACAAAATACAAAACCATAAACTCCAGATCGTGAATACCGCCATTATGTCTACATGGCATACATAAGCTCGAATTTATCCAAACGTATTAAGAAACATAATGACTACAATATATACTCTTCCGAACGTACCCAAACGCACATTTTCGTTCATTACAATGTACACTTTTTCTGACATTCGTTTCATCAAAGTCCCATCGATAGTCACCATTTCAGAAAATTAAAATTAAAAAGAGAAAATTACGGTGTTCTTTACTTAACTTGGTTTAGAAAACTATGTGATAGAATTACATTCGTCGCAAATAATCGTCTGTAAAAATCCTCAAAGTACTGAAAATAGATCAGATGATATAGAATATTTCCATAGGGATTGTGTTACTTCGGTACTTTATTAAACCTACACTAGCATTAAGAAATTAATCAATCCTTTGAACTTCGCTAAAAATAATCGCCTTAATATGGCCGAAGCAGTCGTGGAAGAGCGTTCGCAGGTGCCCACAAGGTTCTATTGTCATATGTGCAATGTTGAGATAAACATTTCAAACACGGACTACACCTGTCCTCTATGCTCTGGCGGCTTTATCGAAGAACTTCCTGCTAATGCACCCCCAGCCAATGCATCATCGAGCTCAATTCATACCGAAGGTGCTGGGAGTTTGGCTGGTGATACACGCGATGCACACCGAATCAATGATTTGGAAGCTATACGAGGTGAAATTGCAACATTGTTGATGTCGCGTAATGGCCCCAACGTCGAAATATCTATAGACTCTGGCAATCGACGAGGTAATTTGCTAACTTTGGGAAATGGCGCTGGAAGCAGCATTAGTACTGGAGCCCCAGGCGGCAGTACCGCTGGAGGACGGGTTCGTCAACAGACATACGATCGTCTAGATAATGTGCTTATGGATTTTCTGCAATCAATTTCTGGCGATGTAGACACGCCTTTTGGCAACTCGCAAATGTTCTTTATGGGTAATCCTGGCGACTACGCTTGGGGTCGGGAAGGTATTGACACTATTGTGACGCAATTGCTCAATCAAATGGAGACCTCTGGCCCTCCACCGTTGGCAAAAGATAAAATTGATGAAATACCAAAAGTAGCAATATCACAAGAAGAATTCGATAAAAAATTACAGTGCTCTGTTTGTTGGGAGGACTTCAGATTGCAAGAGATAGTACGAAAGCTTCCTTGCTCACACATCTATCATGAAAATTGCATAGTACCATGGTTAGATCTGCATGGGACTTGTCCCATATGTAGGAAATCGCTTGCCGGTGATGAAGACATGAGCACCGAGACTATCGTAGAAGATGACGATTGTCCAATGCATAGCAATAATGCAGCAACTTCATCGATTCAAAATAGTAGGTCGAACCATTCAACCCCTAATGCGTCTGGCAGTGCCAACAATGAAGCAAGTGTCAGAGATGCAACACAAAACAATACCACTGGCTCATCTTCGATGCAGGGCACAACAGGAAATATTCAACAAAATAATATATTCGCTTTTGATGACGGTAATGTTGACTTGGATTAATTATCCGCTTATAATTAGTACCGGAATGTAAAGACTTTGGTTTTTCTTATATGAAAGCAAATGATGCGTCATATTATTTTGTAATAATTGATAAAACCAAAAATACTCTTAACATATACTGTTAGAGGATGATCCAAATTCAAATCATTTGAATTTATGACGAATTGTTCAACTACTTACGAGAATGCAGCAATGCATGTTAAATTTCAATTTAAAATATTTCCAGATTGAATAAAATAATTTTATTCATTTGTTTAAAAATAATACCATTACTCCTAATGAATTGCAGTTTGAGGCTATTTCCTCAAAGGTTGCCCTATCATATGTAAATATGCTTGAGTGAATAAGGAGACACGGCGATATATTAAATTTTACTAAAACTAATTTCGTTTCGAACCATCGTCCGTAAACAAAAAAAAAAAAAAAAAACATTAAAGGTAACTGACTTTGCATAACAATATCCCCTCTACCCATTTAGTTACAGTTAAAAAATTAATTTACCGCAATCTAAATATTATGCAGTTTTCAACAATTTTGTAAATGTTTTTACATTATTAATCACCCTTGCTTAAAACACCCAACTGCTTAAACAATAATAAATAAGAAATTTACAATAAAATAAAAAAGCAGACTATAAAATGACATGTAACCATTTACTAGGAAATGTATATTAAAAACTTGAATAATTTAAATTGTATTTGACCTAAAAATAAATTTCAAGTAAAATATAAATGCTTTTTATTAATACGATTCATATATTTTCAGCAGCAAAGTAATAAAGACTTGTTTTAATATTGCACAATCATGTACGTATGATGTTTGTTTTTAAAGAATCAATTCCAACGACTTAACCCTTTGAGGAGTACATTTTTGGGAAGAATATGAAATGGAAAAAGTAGTGGTACTTTAGGTTTTCGGGTCGCTGATTCCGCAGTCAAAAATGAGTTTTGACAGGACCGTTTCTCGGTCAATTGTGTACAAACTTAATAACACGCACAACACAATTGATCATAAGAAGCTAGGTCAAAATCCTTTCAATGGCTGAAATGCCCAGTTATTTATTTTTATTTATTGTTCGCAGCCGCAGCGAATCATGATTTCAATATAATCTCTCTGGTGGAGACATGGTTACCTCCGAATTTTCTTTCTTCTGAGCTCTTTGACTCTCAATATAAAGTACATCGCAGAGATTGACCTCTTAAACCCGGTTTGACTAGAGGAAGTCTCTTTTCTTTTTCGTAGTACGACTCTTCCACTACCTCGGGATTCTGACAATGTCAAAGAGATGTTTGTTGCAGTGTCGTTTTGCAATGATGGTATGGGTAGCATGAGAGAAATTGTTATTATAATTACGTTCCCCCTAATAGTAGCATTGATATATTTAATGAACATTTGTGTAATATAAGCCATTTCGTAGATCAATTGAATTCAAATTAAGTACCATGTATCGTAGGCGATTTTAACTTAGGCCTTATTGATTGGCAGCTCCAAGATAAAATTTTAATTCCATTTAATTTAAAAAGTGAGGTTGAAACTACTTTTTGTGATGCTTTGTATTCGATGAATCTTTTTCAAATTAACCATTTCAGAAACTATATCAATAGAATACTCGACCTAATCTTCACAAATAGCTATGTTAAATTTAATATTTCTAAGTCGGATATGCCTCTTACTAATGAACCCGAGCATCATATAGCACTTGTATTTGAATTTACTTTTTATAATTTTTTAAACTAATCCACAAATAATGATTTGCAGCTATGATTATCACAATTCAAACTTTGCAGAGTTTAACCAATAACTAACACCGTTAACTCCATAAACTGGAGGATTGTATTTCAGTCGCGAGATTTTCATGATATGTGTCTTACTTTTAATAAAATTCTTAATGACGTTTTTCATCTCTTTGCTCCAACGAAAAGATTTAAACGGCGTTATAACCCGCCTTGGTATAGTAAAAAATCTTTTACATCTCAAAAACCTGATAAATAAAGCGCACAACAAATTTAAATTAACTTATTTTTTTATTTTACGTAGAAAAAATTCGATTTCTTATCAGATATTTGTATAAAAAAATACCTGTTTTCCATAGAGAATGGCATAAAATTGAATCCAAAATCTTTTTGGGTCTTTTTTAATTCAAAACTCAAAACAAGTGGGTTTCCTAATTCAAGGAAGGGTAGGGAATAAAGCGCAGGAGATCTCTGAATTATTCGCCGATTCCTTTAGATCGGTCTTTGATAACTTTAATTCCGATAAGCGTGCTAATTGTGGAGCCGGTCAACATCAATAGTGGAGCCGGTTACGATTTAATTCCTCCGGTCCTGTTTAAAAAATGTGCTGAGTCTTTATACCACCTTGTTCAAAAAGAAAGGTTCATTTATTGAAAATAATTAAAGTACAAGTTTATTCATCCAAATCAATATTGTCGCCTTCAAAGTAGTCCTCGTCGGCTGCAACGCACTTATGCTAGCGGAAACCTTTCTGGAACACGGTTTTTGGTATGGCCTTCAGAGCGTTCACCGAATTTTCCATAACCTCTTCTTTGCTGGTGAAACGCGTTCCTCGAAGCGGTTTTTTGACTCGATCGAACAGGAAAAAATCACACGGAGCCAGGCTAGATGAATTTGCCGGATGCTGGATGGTTATCGTGCTATTTTTGGCCAAAAAGTCACGAAGAAGATGAGCATTGTGCGATGGTGCAAAATCCATGAAGTCTTTTTTCGCGAATTGCTTCACGTAAACATCTCAAACCGCCCAAAAAATACTGTTTATTGACCGTTTGACCATCTGGCAAAAATACATGGTGAACTACAACATTGCAGTCCATCAAAACAGTAAGTAACTATTATAACAAGTGGCGCAGTGGGTAGAGTGTGTGACCCATACGCCAGAGAACCCTGGTTTAATTCCATCTGACACAGAAAGTCTTTTTAATTGAATTAATTTTTATGTTCGGCCGTCACCTCTATGCAGGCAATGGCAAGCCTCAGATAGTAAATCAGTGATGTGATTCTGATTTAGTAAAAAATCCCGATCACATCCCGATTTAGACCTGTTTATCCCACCAAAACGACACGAAAAACCCACAAAAAATTCCACCCAAATATTTATACCCATAGTTGAATAAATAAGGTTGTCTCGTGGCTGATCGTACTCTCTTTTCAGTACCCATTATTGTCAAAATCAATGAAAAGCAACAACAACTTCAACGGATTTTCATGTTATTAATTTTCGTTTTCAGATTTTGTATGAGATGTCAACTTCGATTTGACATTTATGGGAACTCGCTCTCACCCATGCGACAACCTTATTTATTCAACCATGTTTATACCAATAACGATTTTTATGCAATTTTTGAAAAGAAATAAGGATGGCCACCTGGTGAACAGGCCCACCTACTACTGAACACTGTGAGTTCTGACGTCTGTATGATGCGCCAATGTGTAAAGTGTCATCTCATTGAATGTTCACTTTTGATTAATCATTGAGATGAATGCGCATGCTGCTTTAGCCCCACGGCCGTTGAGAAATATTCTAATAAAACGAAGCTGAGATAAAATAGTTCACCTCTATTTAGTGAATTTCAGAGTGTTTCTTAACGATAAAAAAGGTGAATATGAGTAAAATTCTATATTTAATGTTTATTTTTCACAATTCGAGGAGAAATAGAACAATATTGAGAAATGGGAAAAAATATTTCACGTCATATCATGGTGGCGTGCCTGCCCCCATACTGAACAAAACGTTAGTCCACCTTCCGAACAAATTTTCAGAAATCGTGCAAGTAAAAAATTGTCATCTATATGTTAATAGGCAAACAAAAAGTTTGTGTTCCCTTTTTTTCTCTGTTACCTTCAACATATTCACATAATACTTATATCCATGGATAGGTATTTTCGAGTAGATTTGCACAATATAATTTTTATTTGAATATGTTGTCATTAAGATAAGTAAAACTGAGCAAATGTAAAACGCTTTTTTTACCAATTGGACAATGAGAAACTACAAAGCGACAAAGCTCTGTTGAACGTCGCTGCTGTAGCTCATGGTATAATAATACATGGTAGCATTGAAAACTGCTTATTTTCTCTTCAACAGGAAGAGAATGGTTTTCAATGGCGGCATGCAGCATGGTATAATAATACAAGGTAGCATTGACAGTTGCTTGGGAAATCATCTACTGTCAAAAATATACTCAAAAAGAGAGCGCTCACAATCCGCCATTGAAAACACAAGCAATGTTGAAAACGTTGAAGTGAAAAAAAACAACAACCACAGCAGCTGCTGATGTATTTCCACAAAAAGCTGTTTTTGACAGTTTATGTTTTCCTGTTGAAGAGAAAATAAGCAGTTGTCAATGCTACCATGTATTATTATACCATGACCATGCTGTAGCTTACAAAACCAAGAGTAGAATGCGGGAGTGACACAAACACTTAAAAAGAGCTGAGTAGCATTATTGTTGTTGTTGTTGTTGTTGTTGTCGTTGTTGTCGTTGTTGTCGTTGTTGTTGTTGTTGTGGTTGTTGCTTTCTCTTAATATCTCTCAGCGTTAAAAAAACAAAAAAACTGCTGCTTGCTTCTATTATCTTGAGAATTGTAATTTATCTTGATTTATTTGTTATACTTCTCTACCTTTTATTTACTTTTACTTTATTTACTTTACTTTTAATTTATTTATTTACTTTAAATGAATATTATATGTTGAATAAATTTTTGTTATTAAAGCATAAGTATATGCTTCCTTTTTTTTCCTTTACCACTATTTTCCTCATAGCGTTAAGGTAAGCATTAAGAATTTCCATGCAAATTAATAACAATTCATTATGTGAAAAACAACTTGAGTTTCGTTACCTTACAGAAACAGATGGTCGAATTTCGGCCATAGGCGATACTAGTTTATATGATTGAAAATAGTGTTTGAAATTAGTTAAAATAGTTTTCGTGATTCTCGTCTACGTTCAGATAAAATACGAAAAAAAAAATACGAAAAGTTAAACACTGCGTTTTTTATAAAAACTCTCTTAAGTGTATGAAGTAATCGTAAATTTCTTCGTTGCATCAAAATGAAACTGAGCTTATATTTTTGTTTTTAAATGAGGATCTTATTTTCATTAATTTTAAGCGTCTTGAATATACATATTCCTTTCTTACATATTTAGAATCAATGAAACAGCAATTATACGAAAAATTTTGAAAGATTGCAACAAAGTGATACCAGCCAGTTTTGCTAATTTACACTTTAAAAAATTGTGATTCAGTAGAAAATCCCACCTAAGCATCTGAAATCCCACACGTTCTCAAATAGGCCAACTATCCCAAAATGAGCCCGAAATCCCACCAAATCACATCACTGTAGTAAATACACATTAAGCCCTAACCAAAATAGACGAAACGAGACGATTGCAACTTGCCGAACGTTTGCATTCGTTACGTCTGTTTTGACACTTAACCCGGCGTTAGTGTGGTGGGGTATGACATACCCCAGAGACCTTATTTCCTTCAATATCTTCTTTGTAGTATTTGTAAGTTTCAATAAAACTATTTTTTATTTCAATTGCAACGCACTTTAAATATTATTTTTTTAACAGTAAATCAATCAAGAAATGAGAAGCTATTTAAATTTTTTCGATAAAATTTTTTTTGTAGTATTTATACGACTTATACTTTTGGGGTATGTCATACCCCACCACACTAATGGCGTGACTTTTTCCACCACACTAACGCCGGGTTAACCCAAAATGAAACGAGTTCCTCCAATCGTCTGAAAAAAGAAGAAGACTACCTGCACATCTGTTGTTGACGAGTTGAGACGCTAAAAGTTCGGTTGTTACGGAACAGAACCAGAGATAATGAGATGGGAAACTTCTTTTCTATTGTGAATTCTGTTGATTTTGACAGCTAAAAATGCTTCTTCTCCAATTTTTTATGCAATCACGTCTTGTGTATGTGAGTTCAGCTCATATTTGTCAAAAATAGGTATTACACCCAAAAAAGTCTTCCATATTTAAAAGAAAATTGTTTTTAGCTGAGCAAGAATATTGTTAATAATAGTCGATAAAGAACTTTTGTTAACATAGAAATGTTAGTTTTGTCAATCCTATTTGTGGAGTTACTTTGATAGCAGACAAAAATATTTTTGATAGAAAAAAATTGAATTTAAAATGAAAAAATTGTTCTATTTACAAGTGGTGTTGTTAACAGAAAAACATAATTCAATTTCTTTCAAGAACAGCTATATCTTTGTTTTAAAAACTCTGTTCTAATTTTTAAATGCATGAATTTGTTTGAACAAACATTGCAAGCTAGCTTTTCCCTATGTGTACAGTGGTGGCTTAGCTGTCGAAAGTGAGATATTCACCAGCGCTCATGTCCATCCAGAGGGGTGAATTCATCGAGAATCCATCGAGAGGGGTGAGTTTGTCATGAAATTTTACTAACACTTTATAACATTTGCATTAGTATTGACTGCATTTTGGCATACAGCTATCTCCTTTTTGCCGAAGTTTCCAATCTCTTTATCTCTGACAGAACATCTCGTCAAACCGCCTTTAAAGGCCTAACCAAAATAGACGATTTGTTCCGTAACGAGTGAAGACGAAAATTACTATGTTTCCATGGCGAGTTAACTCGGTGTTTACTCGGGGTTAACTCGCCATGGAAACGCGTGTTGAGTTGAGTTTCGCTAACTCCACGAAACTCCACGAAACTTGTAAGATTTAACTGGGTTCTATCTGTCAAAGTGAATGCTGCCATTTAGTATCCATTTCGCTAGTAAAAAAACAACAAAAATGTCAAATGAAATCGACAACTTCGACTTAACTCGATGGTGTGCATGGAAACACTATCGAGTTAGCATCGCCATTTTCTTAACTCGACGAAAACCCTAACCCCGAGTTAACTCGCCATGGAAACATAGTATATGAGTGGTCCTTTATATAGCTCCTTAAAAAAGTATCGAAATCGTTTAAGTCTACATCAAAAATACTATTATGACTTCATTAATGTATTCCTTTCACATGAAACAATCAACAAAAGTCTTCGAAGTTAGTTCTATTATATCCATATATGACACATTCAGCTTTGTAAAAAATGGCAACCAAAAAATGGATGTAATTAAAATAAAAAATTGTAGTTGGTTTTTCTAATAACCGATATGTTTTTACACTCGCTATTTGATTTTTAATTTTCCCCGTTTTTATCAATGTTTTCCCCGCCTCCCCGTTTTGTACGAAAAATCCCGAAAAAGGGGAAAAATTCCGCAACCTTGCAGGTCTGACCATACCTTATTTCTTTAATATATTTTTCGAAAGTTATCGATATTCAATTTCGTATTGTGCATATGTTTTACGTCTCTAGGCGATTTTTGCCAATTTGTTTTTCAATCATCTTGCCGCATAAACAAATTTTTTTATTAGGTCTTACAATACAAATATATTTTTTTGCCACGATGAGTACATCCAGCGATACTGGTTTATCAATAGAAGATGAAAATCCAGATTTGGAATTGGAATCAGGAGTTGTTTTCACAAGACTTAACGAAGTGGTTCGATTTTTGAATTCCAAACAAAAAATTTTAGTGACAACATTAGGTAACTATACGATTTACAGGTGCGTGAACATTATTTCGGGTTCTTAGTCAAATTGTTGAAGGAAAACTATGCCACCTGGTGCAAGGATACAGACCAAGTACATCAAGAAAAACACATTCAAGACTGTGCTAAATTGCTCGAGGAGAAAGCGATAAAGTCATGTATGATGGTGCAAATATATCGTAGTGCAATGGTTAAAATAGTAAGTAATAAGACAAAGTTAATTGTTATTACCGAAGACCACAATCACTACATTTTCTTCCATGCTACAGTCCAAGCCATGGTGGAATAATTATAAGGTGTTCTCATCCCATGACATTTTTCAATATATTTTTTGACATGCTTATCCTTATTTTGGCCATCTGAAGGGTTTCACGTTTTTGTATTAAAAATTTCAAAATAAGGCAGCCTATTTTATCTGATATTGCGGATAAGAATACCTTATATTTATTCCATCACGGTCCAAGCTCCTATTGCCACAATAGTGCATAGTTTAAATCTTGTCTTCTCCATCACAATGAGTTTAATTCGGTCGGTTTTTAAAGCAGGCATTCTGTCTCCTAAGTTTGTCTCTAGTGGGACACTTTTCGACTACTTTTATGTTTTGCATACCACAAAAATATATTCATGTCAAACGCTTTTTAATTCCAGATCATGCTTGAATTATCATTAGCTTTTGTTACTGTGGTTAAACCTATTTCGTAAAGCGTCCTGGCTACAAGTTAACTGGCGTACATATTCAGTACAATTCGGAAACAAATTTATTAACGGATTCTTTTTTGATGTTACAATATAATAATTATATGATTCCTATCTTCAATTAACTCATGACAAAGACTATCTGGTCATGTTATAAATTGCATGATGATATAATCTGAACAGGAATTGATGATTCCAAAGGCATGCAGAATATCTCCACAAAGGTTAATCTCAAAGTGTAGACATAGTTATTGTTTTCTTATATAATAAGTATCTTCTAAATATGCTGCAAAGTATATTATTGAGTTTATCACAAAAAAATATGATGTTTCGACTTTATCTTCTGATATGTGAAATTCCATACAAATTTTCAAATAGTAAGAAATTTAAGTATGTCTTTCGGAAATGTATAAAAACATCTAGCTAGTGCTCAGAAGACCATTAAATGGGTCTTAATCGAAAAAATTATTAAAGCCAAAATCAAAATAAGATTCATTGTTCCTAACTTAAAACCGAGTTCAATGCTTGAAATGTCTAAAAAACTAGTTGGAATAAAGAACCTTTTAACTCGGTCCGATCAATCTTAAACATTCTGTTTTTATTAAATTTTCCTAAAGGAAAATGGTAGTAGATTAAGGCGCCTTACAAAAAAAAAGTTGCCCGGAAAATAAACAAAAAATCGCGTAATGCATGGATAATTTTTTTGCCATGATATTTTTAGTACAAAAATATTCACAAATAGTGTAAATCAAAGAATTACAGAGTTCTGCATCAAAAGTTTTGGGAAATTTTCCCTAACAAAAGATATTTACTTTTTTTGCAGTTTCGCCTTATTGTAGGTAGCTTTGAACAAGTTTTTAAAAATATTACTCTTGGGAAAGTAATAATAGGAAAACTAGAACATCAGTATTCCCAAGAGGATTTTAAGCCCTGTTTATTAATTTTAAATTTTTTTTATTATAAAAATTAAAAACGATATAACTACGAATAAGATTTTTTTAACTACGAACTGTTTTATAACTAACTGTATACTGAGTTATGCATTTATGAGAAAATAATAAAAATACGTCGATTTTAAATAAACTTGAAATTTTGACTTTGTTTTAGATCGCAAATGTACGACGTAGTACGGAACAGTGTCGTCTGCAGCACCATTTACGAATAGTTATTGAAAAACATTCCGTACGTGCTCATCTTCAAACAAACAAATCAACACAGACTGAAAATGAGGATATTACCAATATCAGTTCTAGATCTCGTGTGCATTCGGAAAATGATGATTTTATATCACCTGCTTTGCAGCGTAAAATGGAAATTTTCCAAGAAAAACTCAAAAGCGACACTGCGGCATTGATTGGCGCCAAAAAATCAAGACTAAGGCATAAATGTACGCGTCCTCAAAAAAAATATAAACCAAATGTTTCAACAGTTCCTGTCTCACAACCCAGACCTAGAACGAGTGACGAACATAGTGAAGTTGGTACTTTGTTAACATGTTCAACGCCAAAGATAAGTGAAGTGTTACCAAGCAAAAGCCAACTTGGGCATAAGGATGTCGGCGACGAAGATTTAGTAGCTCGAGAGTTAGCACAATTGTTTAGCGAAGAAACAAATGAAATTGATGAAATTTTTGGATTTCATGGAAATGAGGAAACCGATGATCCACAAATCAATAGCATACTCAAAGAAATAGAAAACGCAAAACTACCGAATGAACCGAAACAGTCAGAAAAAACTATAGATGAACAACAAATCGAACCTGCAGCTCTAACATGCGATAAAATTGAGCATTTAGAGATCGATACTGAGGATGCACAAAAAAAAAAAGATCTTCGTCATAGTTTGTGGCCATGCGAACTTTACATGCAACGTCGAAATTTGAGCAAGAGATTGTCTTCTCTCATTGAAGAAGATTTTCGGTGGCACGAAATAATGAAATGGAAATTTGTTAATCTCTTTGGGGAAGACAGTGATGATGAATTCGCCTCGTATAGTCCGTCTATTGAACTAGATGAAGTTTTAATATGTAGTTGTATTAAAAGAATATCACCATGGGTGGTAAAGCACTTAATGAAACCTATGAATGATGGTTTAATAGCAAATCGATTCCTTTTTAAGAAACTTGCTAAAAAACTGTCGCGTCTCATAATTATGGAAAATCAATATCCAGGTAAAGTTGGATTTTCTGTTTATATTTGGATTGTTTAGAATTTATAGTAAAGGACGCAGAGTTTTGTGGACATTTTAAAGAAAACTCTTCCGAATTATTTAAGCTAGTCGAAAGTTGGATTTTCTGTTTATATTTGGAGTGTTTAGAATTAAGGACGCAGATTTTTCTGGACATTTTAAAGAAAACTTTTCCGAATTATGAAAACTAGTCGAATGCATATAGCATCCATTTATTGAGCTACTAACCGTTACATGTTTTTATTTTTGCTAGCGCTCCATCCAATGATAAGCAATTTGAAATTAATATCAATAAAAAAAGATTTAACGTGCTTCCTTCAGTCCAATCATGAAAACTGCTAGGATATTTTTCTTCTCTAATGAACAAAGACTATCCTATTGAAATTAGAATTAAAAATAAACTAGAGAATTTGATAGAACTTTTTTGGCTGAATAATGCATAATTCTTCGGGTAAATGATTTGTCGCCCGATTTATAAAAACCTGTCGGCGATTTTCCATATTTTTTCAATAAAAAAAATTGTTTATTTCGTCGGAAACAGGAAAACATTTTCAGAAATGAGGTCGCCGTTTTTTTTAACATCCAAAATTATTCAGTATTAACATAAGAAAAATGCTGGTAAAATTCAACTCTCGATAAGGGTAAAAAGCTTGTAAATGTATTTTTAACTACAAATGATTATGTATAAAATGTAATTTCTTCAAACAAATCAAATTAATATTTCAATATAAATTCTTCATTACAGGAGAGAAAATGATAAAAACTGTAATTGAAAATTTCTTTTGCCTGCGTCAAGCTGTTTCATCTATAGAGGATTTGGAGTTACCAATTAACTTATATGGTGACAGCGATAAACTCTTTGAAGATCAAATTTATTTCTAGAGAATATGTGTTGCATGTTGTCATCGGTCAAACTGTCAAAGCAATAGTCCAAAGTAAATCTGTATTTTCTTATAAGATCTCAAAAATAAAACATTAACGGGTTTATTGGAAAATCTTTCGAATTTAACCAAGTCCTCATATGAAGTTGGATTATAGCTTGAACCAAAACAGTTCGTAGTTTAAAATCTGACAAATAAGTTTTTAATCGAGCGGAAATTGTTTACGTGTCTGATGAAATGAAAAAGTTTTGAGATACTCTATCCTGGTTACATTGATTTTTTTATCTTGAGAAGTACCTGATAAAAAAATTAAATTCTAAACAAAGTTCACGCGCCTACTTTTTGGTACAAGCTTGACCTAAGTTTCTATATGGGATAATTACTGATTGAATTTTTAACAACTTATTTCAGAATTTCTTATCAAAGCTTTAATTATGTATTAAAAAATCAAAACGTAATGCTTTAGTATTTTATTGATGCAATTTAAAATATTCATTAATTCATTTATAGTAAATCTCGATAAATTCTAATGCATTTAGTTGTAAGGATATTCTTTTATTTAGTTATTTTTTATTTCATACCATTTAAATGTTTGAGGATTGTTGATTACAACAAACCAAAATTCTTGAGGGGAGAACTACACTAGTCGTTAACAACATAATTATATAAATTAAACCGTCGATCAAAACTTGTTTTGATATGAAATTAATCGTTTGTATATTAAACTATTTACAAATGTTGAAATAACAGCTCATGCATGCAAATAATAAACTTAATAAAAATTGTATTACAAAAATTAAACGCAAAAAATTGGTGTATTTTTTCAGTTTTATATAGGTTTCATTTTAAATTTTGGGAGAGAATGTAGCACTTTAATAGCTCAGCATTTATTGAAACAAGGAAATGCTTGTTTGAAAAAAAAAAAAATAGTGCAGCAAATTCATTGACAATAAAACACAAAAATTTAATATCGAAATACAAATTGTTAAATTATGCTGTAAGTAATCTTGCTTTGCTTGTTTTAAAGAATCCGTATCCGCTATATCGAAGGAATCACTTCCTATTTGTAGAACATTAATAATTTGGTGGACATTTGCTTCAACAAAACAATGGATTTCCTCGTTTCCTTTCTTTGCTTTTCAAAAATCGCCACCTCTTGCAAAAAATAACAGTCGTTATCTTTATAATTTAAGAATTAGTTCATTTGTTTTATAAGTTTTCTTTTATAATTATATAAATTTTAATAATATATTTAATAAACGATCTTCAAGTTTTTGCTGTATTTCTTGTTTATACTGTGTGTGATGACAGCACTACCTAGTATCAGGGATTTGATTTGATGTAGACTTGGTAGTTGCAGCCGATGGTTTTAGTTTTTGTTGCCCTTGTGGTTGTTGTTGCTGCTGTGGTTGTTGAGAACCGGTAGCTAAAGCGCCACCAACTGGTGGAGGTGGTGGTCTACCACGCCTTTCTATGCCTCTTTCTGCTGCTGTTGCATTTTGTTGTGCTTTACCGCCCGAAGCTGTGCCTCCAGTTGTACCCGGTGATTTTTTTTTCGTTGAATATGTTTGTTGTTGTTTATATTCATCAGCAAAATCTTCGGGTGAAGTTTGTTGCTGTTGATTAACAAGCCGACGACCACTTACAATTGATGTAGAGGTGTTGGTTGTAGCTTGTACAGAAGCTGATGCATTGTTGTTGCTCATTAAATCCCTCTCATCACAACATTCAGCATTTGTAACAGATTTTTCATTATTTACATTATCACTATTTGTTTCTTGCGATTCTCCGCGCTTTTCTTTGTTTATAATATCATTTTCAACAAACGTTTCAAGCGAAACACTTGATAATGTTGACAACAAAAGTGCTTGAACAAATTGAGATCTAAGATGGAAAAGAACATGGTATATTTAAATAGAGAAACAAATGGAACATTTATGCATTTTTCTTAACTTACCGATCTGCACGATCCTTTTCAATCTGTGCTAATTCAACATCACTCAATGATGGCTGCATGAATTTCGTTAGCAAATATTGTGATTGGCCATCGGCTCCAATTGCAGTTCCATTGGCTCCAGAAACACTCAAGCTCATTATATTGCTTCCGTTGTTGCTACCGGACTGTAGAATTAATGAAAATTATATAAAACCAAATGACTTCACAGTCAAAAAAGATGTATTCATTAATACTTCTCTAGTGTTGAGAGCGCTATTTGCAATACTGGATTGTGATTGCTGATTTGTTGAAGATGGATTAACTGTCCATTCGTTCGTTCTACAACCACCATTTGAATTGCCAGTTCCTGAAACATTACCACCTGTTATGTTACTACCACTGATAACTTCTTGCATGGTTGCATTTGAATTCGATGATGAGACCATGGGGTGAGCTCTTCTGGGTAAACGCTCTAATTGTTGGCGAGTTGCCTAAACAAAGAAATCACATGTCGTAAGCAAATATCAATTATGTTCATGCTATTAATGTACCGTTACTTGTTGTCGTTCCAGCTGGATTTGCATTTGCAGCTGTTGAAGTTGTGAAGTTTGTGGACCACCACGGCGCACACCCGAAAGCTGCGATAATAGTTCTGCAATTGGATCAACCGAGTCCCGCCCAGAAGGTGATAGTGCCGATAATCCGCTTGAGGAGCTGAAGTGCATGTTGGATCGGCGTGGACGAGGACCACCTAATGTACGACCGGGAATACGACGTACCCCACCACCATGACGTATAGCTGATGGTTCATCGTATATAAGTTGTTAAGGAAACTTCAGAGCTTTTAATAGTTGTATAAGATCTTACATAACATTAGATATTCTATAATAAACAGTATACCCATAAGGTTGAATATGTAACATGGTATAATAAATGTGGTCAAGCATTTAAGCTAGCAACTTCTTTGGATTTTGATAGTTTTGAGAGCGGCATAGAGAATAATGATGAAGATATTAGGTAAGAATTGCTCATTTTGGAATTTATATATATTTTTTGAAAATTATACTATATTGAGAATTGAAAAATGTTATTTCGTTGATCAGGAAATTTCTCTATACAGGAATAAAAAATTTTAGAATTCAGCATAGACCATCCGGAAATGCTTTGAACGAAAAGAGACACGCAAACACTAGATTTATTTACTAAGCAGTGCGATTATTTTGGAGTTAAAGAAAGATGTCCAAAAAACTTCAACGTGAAACGAAAGAAGGCCGCGCGATTGATTTGGCTTTACAAGCTCGTGTTTGCGTTTTATGAACTCTTGAATTTGACATGTTTAAAAGAAAATGTCTTTATCCCCCGCGAGATTAACGTTAGTATATTGGCTTCCTAATATTTCGAGTATTAGCCGCAGATTTCGTTTCGATAAAAACTATTCTTGAAATCATAACAACAAAAAAAAAAAAAACTAAAGTTAGATTAGCATGCCAAACACAATTTTTAAAAAGGTGATTCTTTTGAAGAAATAGCTCCGAAATATAAAAGCATCGAAATTAAGGAATGAATCCAAACATTTTTTATTTCAAATTTATAAATACCGCAAAAATGTATGAGAAGATATTCAAAGATTTGTAATTCATAAAATAGCAGCTTTTATGAGATCAAAATATTTAGTTCATATCCTTTCACTTTTAAGATATAAAAATCGAACATTATTCTGTTTGTTGCTATTAGATTAACATATTTCTTAAGTATAAAATTGAACCTATAACAGGTTTAAGGATATGAACAAAAACAAAATGTTGATATACATTTTGTGACAAGTATCGCTATCTTCTTAACTTTGTCATTTTCGAATGAGTTCTGCGCATTGTAAACATTCGTCATTAAATTGTTCCCACGTTAATTTTTTTTTTTTCATCATTTATGGTTTGTTAGTTTTGTTTTCGACGATTTAAATTTCGACATACTCATTCCTAATTTTTTTAACTCTTGGCATAGTATTTAAAAGACAAAGCTGAAAAAATAATATATTAAGTGGAATGGTTTGTATTGTTTTTCAAAAGGATATCAAAAACGAAATCAACTCTCTCGGTCCAGTCCTGTGCTCCAATGTTAAATGACCAGCAAAATCATCTGTGACTAGATTCGGTTCACCGCCCGGTAGCCCAGCGCATAAAGGACATACAACCTCTAGGCTCGTTTCTGAGTGTTCAGCACTCACATGTTCCAACAGCGTTGCATCGCTGAAACCCATTTTCTTGCAATACGGACAAGTAAAACTTTGAGGCTGTTCCGAGTTTAACATTTCTCCACCAAAAAACAGCTCAATATCGGCACGAGTTAAGATGCATTGCATTGGATGATCAACCAAATGGCGGGTAGATGTAACACCTTCCTCATAACAATCAGCACAAAGATCGTAATCATAACATATTAAGCATTTATACCGACGACCATTAAAATTACTTTTAAGACATGAATCGCAGCTAACTCCTTAAATTAGGCAATAAATAAAAGAAAAAATAAATTAAAATATGCTTTAAGCGAACTAACACTGAGCATAAATTTTGCCCTGGACGTATAATTGTGTAAGTAAGATCAGGGTTAAGAGGAATCAATTACAAAAAGCATAATAAGATAAATAATTAATGTAATAATGGAACCAAATTATTTTACAAGATCAAAACAGCACCATTTGATTAAATAATTTCTAAAACTACTAAAAAGTTAAAAAAAAAATTCCGATATTTTACAATTAATTTATTTTTCATTGTCAGAGTCAACAATATTAAATCTAATTTCCTTTTATTAATCCATCCTTTGGGTCTGGTTTATGTAAGGAAAATAATTCGAAGTAAATTGTTAAATGGACATCAATCCGAAGGTACCACATTTTTGCATCTCATTACCCGAATGTTTTCTTCCAAAACATTTAAAAAAAAAAACTGCGGAACTCGTAGATCATCCAATTGAATTGAAATTTCAACTATTGCTCAATGAAAAGATTATCTAGTTATATATGTACATTATCAAAATTCTCAGAATTGATGAAAATATACGGTTTTAATAATGAATGCAGGCCAATTTTACTCTAAAAACAATGTTTTTTTTTAATTTTATACTAAAGTTGAAAATTCAACATATTAAAAAGATCTTTTGTACTTCACTAGCAAAATTTATGGAGTTTACAAAAAATATTTGTATATCTTCCAGATGATTATACTTGCCCGCCCTTGGTCGTTCAAAGGATGCCACGTTCCGGTGTTTTTTTTTTTTTTTTGTTATTTTTATGTAAAACGATCAATAATGAAATTATATAACCCTTCAAAAATTTGCAAATGAGCAAACGCCCAAAATTAAAAATGTAATATTTATTTTACTACTTAAAAATTGTAGCCTTAGGAAACTTTCTATTGTTAGCATTAACTAACTGTAAATAATGTTTTGTTTTTGATGTTCTGTAAGGTTTTATCTCAATGAATTCCAATTAAACTTTCTTTGATTTGCAATTTGGTACTTAATTTTTTAGGAAAAAAATTAATTGCTCCTTTAAAATAAGTAGAGGAGTTTTTATAGAATATATAGAATTTTTATAGAATTTTAATATAGAAATATTATTTTCTATATATTCGATTAAGTAAGATTCGATATAGCAAAAACCCATATAAAAACTGGCTAACTAGAATAGATTCAACAAAAGAACCAAGAAGAAATCATTGTAGGCAAAAAGTTGACGGCAGATAAGAATGAGTTTCTTTTTAAAATATTTCATTTCACTGGAATATAATCAGGTGGCAACTAACCAAATCAACTATATATGAACACCTTTTCAAAATATAAAAATAGTAATCAGGCCATTTTCTCTATATTCCCAATAACGAGCATTAAAGGTAGAAGTTTTTTAATTAGTATGAGAACCACAGACAATGGTAAAATCAACTTTTTAACAGTGCAAATTTTATTGAATATTGCAGAAGGGAGCTAACGAAAATGTTTGCAATCTTGTTTAGTTTTATATAGAATAGTTGTAATAATTTACGAAAAAAAGCAATTATGTCTGAAAATGGATGAAGTAACATAAATACGCATCTTTGATCTTGTAATTGGCAAATGTTAAGACTGACTATAATGTGATTTTTAATTGTATAAAAAAGGATCTTAATAATTATTGGATATAAAAATGGAAACAGTTACCTTCATGGCGACTCATTATTCAGAAGACAATGAACAAAATTTAAAGAACACAATTCCACGTTTCCTGCTGATTCTTTGTCAATTATACTCTGCAGACGACACCACAAGGAAATAGTTGATATTGAGTCTTTATTTCGTTGAGCGTGTACCATAAGTTTTATTCGCTTCGCTGGTACTGTAACAGCCACAGCAGCAATCAAAAAGATGGTTTACTCCACTAGCTGTAATACAATTCCGATACCTTTGACAATTGTTGAATTATTTTCCAGTGAATACTTTTTATTTTTTTTTTTTTTGTGCGTTACTTCTTCGATGTGCTGCTCAACTGATAAATTGCCTGAATAATTTTCTTATTGTTAGTTGTTTTAAAGCAGTATTTGTTGAGTAAAATTACTATAAATGAAATTAGATATACGATTAATTTATATATTAAAAATATTTAGCAATTGTGCATTTCTTCTTTTCTACCTAACCATCTTCACAAGACTTTTTGAGGTGAGGGAGCAATACTAACAGTCTGATTCGTTAACCCTACGAACCCATTCTGTTAGTATCATACAAAAGTTTTTCTTTTGTTGGTCTTTAAAGTTTAATATATATTTGCACCTATTATACTCGTCACGCAGGAAAGTGGAATACACAACAATATTAAGCTATTATTTCTTTGTTTTGAGAAATTTTATTTTATCCTCAGACTATTGCAAATTTTGCTGCAAAAAATTATTTTTAACTCATCGCACGGTTGCATTTTTTCAGTTCGTGATTTCATCGTAGACTTCAACGAAGGCAATTTCTTCGGCTTTTAAGTGTTGCTTCTTTTGTTATGTTTAAGGCACAAATTTGTTGGCTTGAATTTGAGGTTTATAAAAAAATTAAATTCATGTTTTCTACTTATCAGCACTTTTTTGATCACTGGTCCACTATACCGTATCGCTCTTTAATGTGACCATCCGCTCTCGTTCAGTGTTTTTAACAGTTTCGAATTGAAAGCAAAGAATTTTAACCTGGGATTAAACAACCACCATGTGACCTCAGCCAAAACGAGTAGTGTTCATTGGATCCTTTCCAAAACATTTTTATTTTGAAGAAACATGTTTAATATATAGCAACAAGAGTTCTGATGATGACGACTAACTTAATATTAGAGGGTCAAAATTATTGTTTTATTTTTTTATCACTTTGAGATACTTTACAATTTTCAATTCCTATAATCTTAAATTCAAAGATTCCTATGAGGAATTCTTGTATTTTTGCAAGGTTCTAAGAGTTTTAGGAGAACTTAGGTTGGCATCTATGCTTTGATCTTTAAAACAATTTATGACCTTATTTTATAAAATGTAATCCCTAATATCACTTCGAGCTTTTGTCTGGCAGTTCCATTTTCGAATGAAGTAATGCATTCGTTTTTTTACCGAAATTTTTTAATTGAAATTAGACAAAAAAATTGTAATTGGTTCCCAGAAAGTTGGGCCAAATTTACTAAACATGCAATTCAATACAAAAAATACCGAAAATGCATAAACTTCTACTAGTGTTGGCAACATTGTAATGCATTTCCTAAACTATATACTTGTCACATTTTATGCTTCTTAAAATATATGAAGAAAAGAGATAAAATGTTATGGACTTAAATGTGTAGTTGGGAATTTTTATTCTAATTGCACAAATTTAATTTTAGAGCGTCAAATTATTCACTTCTTAATCATAATTGGATGAGGATTACATTAAGGACGCATATTGAGAAGAAATTGCACATTCAGAATACACCGTAAGAGATATTATTTTTCCAACATTTACATCTTATAAAATTCCAATTTACCAAGGAAGAATTATAGAATACTTAAGTATATCTGCGCAATAATTTTGTAGTTTTTCCTTTTATTTTATTGTATATTGACACAGACCAACAGTTTTAGTTTTCTTATTTTCTCTTTCCCCAGTTTTGAGGCAATGAAAAATGTTACATATTTCCAGATTCATGAGCTAAACAAAAAATTTACATTTTTAACCACAATTTGCGTGCACCAAAAGCTGCTCCACTTTTAATAAATAAAGAAATTCAATTGAACCAAAATTTTGATTAATAAAATTTATAATCGAAACAGCACTAGACTTTTTAATGGTTTTCGATTTTGCTGCTGCTTTTTAACTGAATTGTTCACTTGCTGTTTTTCTTAAGTATTGCAGAAATTGGAAAGGAATGTATAGCTATAATTGTAGTATATTTGTTTCACGTACTCTTGCGTGCTGTATGCTGGGTTCTATAGCTATTTCAGGTTGATTGTGATTCAGCACGGTAAGGAGTTAAGTGTTGCACAACTTCCAATATATTTTGATATCTGCCATCTGTAAAAAAGGAGGTGCGTTCGCGTTCTCTAACAAAACACCATGTCTGATGCATAACACAAGGTAAGCTAATATCGGAGATATCGAAAATCAGCTGGTAATTTTTAGTTTTTCTAATTGTTGTTTTTGCTTTTGTCGTTAAACTTTTGTAGCTCCTTCAGCTTTATTGTTGCAAAATTTCTCAATTGAGCAGACATCTTGACATGAGCTTACCTTGTATTTGTATCAGGGTCCCATGGAATAACGTGTCCGTTGTATGAAAACTAAAACTAGATGACAATCGAACATGTAGACGAAAATCAAATGATTTTGATTTTTCTGTCGGTCCATCCGACATGTATTATTGTTTGAACGCACGCTCATCGGACTTTTTGCATTTTTCATTCTGCAAAATCGTCGCGAAGCAAAGAAAAAAAAATTTGTGTATTTGAATAAATTAGCCTTTCTTTTCTCAACTCCTTAACACAAATTCTCTTTTTTCTTTTCTTAGTTTTTCCATCTCTTCCTCTTTCTCCAATTCTGCACCAATAATTAGAGCAGCAAGAAATTGCTTTGCTATTGCTATGATGTGTTATCTTTGAACGCTGGACAATAATGATGTCTATTCCAACATTATGTAGTATGTCTGAAAGCTCATCAAACAAATGCCGTTATTTTGCCGAACAACATGTTGGATAGACATGCAGTATGGTCTGAAACACCAAATCATAATTTTTAGAATTTTATGTATGACTACCCAGCAAGAACAGTCCTGGTAAATTAATTGGGTATTTAACTAATAGTGCTACGAAAATTTTGGGTAGGCTATATGAACGAGTTTCTATGAGTTTCTTAAGCGCGTTGGGAAAAAACTACCCGAAACTCATGTACATGAATAATGCCATCCTTTTCTTACTCATGAAGTGTCAAGTATACTTTCACTTATAGCTGTCTCACCTACTCATGTTAATACTGCCGGTAATTCAACCAAGTATTTAACTAATACACCTAATGTAAATATGAGGTAGGCTTGCCCTTACATTCTGTTAGATGTAACGTGCTAAACAGTTAAACGTTACGAACAAAATATGTAGCACTAACATGCAAAACGGTTAAACGTTAAGAAATAAATGTGTAGGACTAACGTACAAAACGGTTAGATTTTACGTAGTAAATATATAGCGCTAACGTACAGTTAAAAAATTATTTAAAATATTTTATTTTAATTTTTATAATTATAGTTCGTTTTATTTCATTTTTAAAAATTCTAATATATCAAAAATTATTATTTTTTAAATAAAAATATAACGATATTATATAATTACAATATAAAGTAAATACTACTGCCTCTTCCGCCTTCTTTCATTTACGATGTTGTGCACATTCCAATTAAAGCTATCGTCCCCACTAAGTATCACCAATATAATGAGCGACATGTAGATTGGATGTGAAGTGCTGTCAGGTTCTTGATACAACGTCTGCAGTATGGGAATCTCTAAGTTCTCCAAATCATTTTGCGCCATTATAAAACGATAGAAGTGTTCATTGCGATACAGTAGAAAATACAACAACAGAGCGGTCTGATCTATGGTCACAATGCGGCAGAGCTTCTCAAATTGAAATCGATTTTAAATGTGGAACCCTCAAGCGGTGAGTCCTTGGAGCCGGAACAACCAAAGAGACTTGTGCGATAGGGATTATCTTTCGTTGTGCAGTGGTTGGTGAGAATTAAGATCGACAGAAGACTGATTAGCTAGCGGATAGTGATCATGAAATTGCTGTGAGTTTAGCACCAGTGGCACCACTTGATTTGAGTATATCCTGCTGTTTGCGGAACGTTAAAATCGAGAGCAGAGATTCGACAATGCCAAGGACAAAGGAACCAGCCAAGATAGAGCCAAACATGGTGTGTAGCACCTCAACCATGCGTGATGCAAAGTGCAGCAAAGCAGACATTAAAACATAGGAATGATGGCATTTATTGATAGTTCTACAAAGAAAAATGGAGTTTAAGTTGTAATTCGAAAGCAATAAGCATAAAGTAGCAGCTATTTACCGGAAGATGACGGACTTTTCTGTGGCAGCTGAGTGAATAGATGCACGGACAGCAATGTGTTTGCAGCCTCCAGATGCAAGTGATTCATGAACTCCCTAAAAAGTATATGTTGAGATAAATTATTCAGTTAATAGTCACAAAAATGTCTTTCGCTCTATATTCATATTTTACAGGAATCTTAATTTTATTTTTCAAAACAATTTTTGCAACTTACATTTTTCACAGCTGAAAAGAAACTTATTTTGGCGCTAACTTTGACACAACTCAGCCATTTTAATGTTTATATTGTTATCTCATTCTAACAAAACTGACAAATGTGAAATAACTGATAATGTATTAGTTTTTCATGCAAAAATTGTGATTGTGTTGGAGTTTCGGTTAGGCATGTCTTGCAGGGTAGCGATACCCGGCGCGCGTTGCTGCACCCGGCAAGTATATTTGAAATAATAAGTAAATTCAAAACTTTTATTAGTCCCTTAGTCTGACACCACGCTCATGTTCCACTGCCCGTTACAGTTTCCCAGTAGCAGAACATCACTCCCAGGTGACAATTCCATTATGAGTTTCAATGTCCTGTGATCTTAGCTTCCATAGCTATTCTGTATAGAGAATCGTGCCACACTCCCTTTTCCAATGCACATATCAGTTTTCCAGTAAAAATACTTTGGCAATTAGTAACTCCATGCTGAGTTTTATTGTCATGCGACGTTTAGTTCCAAAGCTATTCAATATCAAAAATTTGACTTGTTTGGTCGAAGCCATAACCCCTTTTCCTATGCCCGTCCCAATTATCTTGTTTATTTATAAAAAAACTTATTAAATCACACAATGTCAATTCTATAAAGTAAAAAGTCACCCGTTCCTTTTGTTCATTTATAAATTACAGGAAAACCACCATCAAAACATATGTAGAAAAGTTGCATGCAGCGAAACAAATAAACATACAAACATACATACATACATCAAGTCGGATTGAATCTCATTCTCATAAAAAAAAATCCTCAACATACTAAAGGTGCTCAATGAATCCCCTTTTAACAAAACTGTGTTAGATTAATTCTCCACATCAAAACTACTTTGAACATATTAGAATGTACTTCGATCCAATTAGCTTTAAGCGCAGCAAAGTATGTATGTATATGTATTTGTTTGTTTGTTTTGTTGTTTTGTGCTTGCTGAGAACAAAAAGAGTATAGTAGAGAGCAACATGCGGTTTATTAAGGCTCTCGCAGCACAAACGCATGAAAAGCTAACGATCAAGCAATGCATGTCATTGTGGATGAAATTTTAAAAAACTTAACACTTTAATTAAAGATACTTATTATTGAAATTTCGAAAAGAAATTAACCAATGAACCTTTTGTAGCACAAATGTAATATTTTAAAACTTATTTCAAAAAAATCGGACCAGTACTTTTGGAGTTTTGCGGACACAAAAAATGTTCGCTTTCATTTTATATAATAGTATAGATACACTAAGGGAAAAAATCCATTTTAAAATCATGAACTATCATATTTAGTTTAAAGTTGCTCATTTTCATATTTCTTGTTTTTGATTAAAAAATGAGCAATTTTGAAATAAAAATAGCACCTTAAAATAAAAGTGTCTTCTTTGAAATAAAAACGCATTTTTATTTTAATGCGGTAGTATACATACAAATATAACGGACAACGACATTAAGCTCAGTTTCGCGAAATTGTTGTGAACACACAAGTGTTAATACTTTAAAAATTAAAGTTTTAAAAATATATAATATATAAAAAATGAGTGAAAATATAAATAACGAATCGATTGAGAATATATTTACCGAAGAATGGTTAGCTTTCGATCAAGAGGCTACAGAATTAGTGTCTTTGACGCCACGTTCTTCAAAGAATTGCTCTTATAAAGAAGCAGCAGAAGTCAACGAGGATGAGGAAGAGTTGAGAAACCTTTTAGCTAAATCCTTTTAAATTAAAATATATTTAAACTTCATGTATACATTTTTTAAGAAATATATCAAATATTAAAATAAAATATTTAAAAAACTAACCAAATCATGCTTTTCAATTGCCTCTTTAATATCAGCATTATACAACATTATACGTTTTTGCAATAAAAATACACATTTTTAAAATAAAAATTCTAATTTTTACAATAAAAATAAACATTTTCAAAATAAAAATGTGCTTGTTATATTAAAAAGTTTTCATTTTAAAATAAAAATGTATATATTTAAATTTAACCTTAATTCAAAAATGGTTCATTTTAAAACAACATTTTTCATTTTCGTTTTGAAAATAAAACAACTTTATTTCAACAATGACCAATTTTAAAATGAAAATTTAATTCATGTGCAAAACAAAAATACCATTCTTGATTTAAAAATTTTCAACTTTACTCTACTTTTGTCACTGTTTAATTTTATTTCAACGTTGTTATTTTTAATTTTACGTTGTTTTTTTTCTCGGTGTATAGATATCAGACATAAGAAAACTCAAAACTAATACTACATTCGCACTGGCCCGAAATTGCTTAAGTTTGTGAGATGATGTCGGTCGAAATTGTGAGTGTTCATACTGAATTGAAATAATTTTGTTTGACGTTTATTTGTTTACTTTTTCATTGTTTACAAAAATATTGTATCGTTTATGTGTTTACTTTTTAATTGTTTACAAAAACATTGTATCGTTTATTGATATCTTTGTAAAATATCAACTAAACACGGGACTAATGATGAAGCTGAATGAAATATGCAGCATAAAATACACGAAAGAGAACGCCGGTCATTAAAAGAAAGAATAAAGAACCTGCAAATAAATATCTTCAACTAAAAAAGACTGCAGTTGATGCTTCTGGTCTTTGCAGCCAGACTTTCATCGCAATGTCCTCATCCATTCGCGTTCCCGTCCACACATTTAAAAGGAGCTTCTTGGCTCCAGGAGACCACAAATGCCTTTTTTTAAATTCGTCTTTCTTTTTTATAAATTATCAAAAATTCGAATAAACAACAAATTCAAAGAGACGTTAATATTATTAATATTTTGACGGATTATTTTGATTGACAATATATTTATTAGCAGTGCTGCCAAATTTGGTATCAATATACCTGGGTTACCTTACAATTTAACTCAATTTCGTGGTCAATTTCGATGAAATTGAGATTGGTTCCTAATTTCATTTGAAAGAATTTGTATGGCTAAATTAAGCAATTTCAACTCAATTTCAGCCGAAATTGAGAATATGCTCGAAATTGCACAGTTTCAGCCCAGTGCGAACGTACTATAACTTGTATCACTAATACTATGTTCACACCTAAGCCAAATGAGCAAATTTGAATATCTCATTAAAAAGTGTTCACACTTATCCCCAACTCACACGGTGATTGGCAATCAAACAATCTAATCGTTTTGTTGTTGCTTTCAATGTGAAACAATTAAAAGCTCTGAGAGCCGGATCGGATGAACACAGATTGCAGCAATCTAAATTTGTTCAATTTAACCGAGCGTTTCCACCGCCCGAACGAACGAAGAAATCATCGCGAACAAATCGTCGCGATGAATTCTTCGTTCGGTCCAACTGTTTCCACCGCACGAACACAAGTTGCGAACATTGGTAAGTCGCCATCTTGTTCGTTCGTGCTGGAAAAGTGTTTACACTGCGCGAATAGCACTCGCGAGCATTTTGTAAAAAACCAATGTTCCGAACCTTGGTTCGGACCAAACTGTTTACGTGTTTTGGATTTCTTCGTTCGTTCAGGCAGTGGAAACGCTCGGTAAGATTGCTGTACATGTCGGCAATCAGCAATCTGAATAGTGTTGCTAGGTTACGAAAAAAAAATTTCAAGGAAATGGCAAATTATGATTGGCGTGTCGTGTGAGCTACCAACAATCTGATTGCGAAAGAGAGTAAGAAAAGTTCATCGATTGCCAATCAAGAAATCCCGTGTGAGTGATTTCACACACGCACACGATTGTGTGCGCTCTCTTTTTGAGTATATTTTTTGACAGTATTTGATTTCCCAAGCAACTGTCAATGCTACCATGTATTATTATACCATGGTAAGAAAAATTTGTACACAGAAAAATTTTATCAAAACAAAATATGAAAATACAACAAAAACAACCGTCAAACAAAATGAGATTTATAAGTGTGAACACTTTGTAATGAGATATTCAAATTTGCTCATTTGGCTTAGGTGTGAACGTAATATTAATAGAGAAGAAGGCTATTAATTGCTCGATGCACTTTATTGTAACAAATTCATTCATGTAGCTCTTTATTAGAAGCATCTATCATATATAAACTTTAAAAATGGTGCTATAATATCTATCATAGAAAAAGGACACAATTAAACAATCTGATTAAAATCTTCAAAAATTGTGAAAACCCCGTTTTTTTAGTTGTTTTTAAAAAATTTTTGTTTGTAAGAACCAAACATTTTAAGATATTAATACGATATATCTCAATATAAGAACTTTTTGATAAATTTCTTGACAAAAAAAAATCGAAGAGTACTAATATCAATCTAACCAACCAGGCTAGTTCTATAATGCATTTTGAGAATTGGCAAATACCGATTTCCTGTTTTTTTTTTTTTATATGTGAAATTTATCTCAAATTCTGACATTTATTACCCCGTTTATCCGCTACTTCAACTGGATATAATCGAAATAGCTTCGATTCAGACCATTGCATGGACTGAATTTCAAACCGTCTTAAAAAATTCAAAGGGATTCAATAAAACCTCATTTTAAATCGGTTTTTAAATCGGTTTCAAGCAGCTACGAAAGTACGCATAATCTAGTACTTATTTTGCAAGCCTTTATAAAAATCAGCAGGAAAGTTTTCGCAACAATCTAACATGCGCATTGATGAGGTGGTTAATTAGCACCGGTCTTTTTTAATAGATTTAATTAATATAAGAAATAAAATATACATTGCTTGATTATTTTCCATTTTTATGTCTTAAACAAACTTCAACAGATTCGAGCTGTCAATTTTTCAAAACGCTTCTACAATCGGTTTCAATGAATTCGATTCAATGTTTGAGTATAAAGACACAACATTAAACCGTACCATGTTAAAACGATATAAATGCGTTTTAACATGCCGGATAAACGGGGTATATAATAGACAAAAAACACTTCTCCTTCCCAGTTCTATAATTGGTTGTCGAATTTAAACTAATTTTAAAGAAGATAAGTAACAGTTTTTGTAATAAGATAAGTAATCACTCGATGCCATTTCGAGACAATTCAGCTGAAACAGTTAATATTTTCAATTGAAAATAATTTTTCTGATCGACCGTTACCTCTCTTCAAACAATGGCAAACCGCAGAGTAAATAATAGGTCTGTTCACGTACTTTTTGGAATAAAAATGGTAAAATTATCAAAACCACGAGAACAAGCAAAAGTAGATTTGTAGAACGATTTTTAACAATATTGGAATTAATTCTCAAATAAACATTTATATTTCCATTTCCATAGTTTTTATTAATTTTAAAGAACTTTTGATGTTCTGCAGTTTGACACTTTTACCATTTTTGCCAGAAGAAATTTCTTGGACTACAGTAAGGGAAAAAATTCTTCGAGCAGCATTATAAGAACAAGCATCAAGTAGAACAAGAAAATGTAAAATTTACATTTTTTGCTTGTTTATGCTATGCGGTGGAACGTAAATTTACAAAAAGTGAAATACAAATTACAAATAAATGTAAATAAATAAACAATTGATTAATGTGAAAGTTGATAATTGGCGTAAATAAATTTGGAGCTATTTACGTTTTATAGGCAATCAGCTGTTTTTAGCTTGGAACTAGCTATAATTGTTTCCGTACTTTTGACACTGTTCTAAAATTTAATTTTACTCTCTCAGCTTTAACTTTCCTCGACTTTTACTGGACATTGCGTACGGAAATGGCAAACTCACATGGGATTACCTGGTTGCCAATCGATGCACTTTTCTTACTCTCTTTTACATTCTGATTGTTGGTAGCTCACACGATACGGCAATCATAATTTGACATAACTTTGAAAATTTTATTTCGGCACCTAGTAACTCTATTCATATTGCTGATTGCTGACATGTACAGCAATCTCGAAATAAACAAATTTTGATTGATGCAATCATGATACAATTACAAGGTATGCTCATTTTACAATGTCTGCTCAAATGTGAAATTTTGCTATAACAAAGCTGTAGGAGCTACAAACGCCAAACGACAAAAAAAAAAACAACGACAACAATTAGAAAAACTCAAAATTACCAGCTGATTTTGACAACTAGCGCACCCTGCTCTCCAATATGAGCCTATCTTGTAATTGTATCATGGCTGCAATCTGTGTTCATCCACGCTGGCTCTCAGAGTTTTTGACAGTTTCACATTGAAAGCAACAACAAAACGATAAGATTGGTTCATATTACACGGTGACTATTTGCCCGGCTTGCATTGAATCTTTTTTATTCTCTTCCACATTTTGCACGCTGGTATATTACACGGCATAAAAAGAACGGCGAGCAACTTTTAGCATTTCATTCAGTTCCATTACTTTTCTCCTACACTTTATTCCAACATGGGTTTCCTAAACTATTTTCTGCATAGGCCCCTATTACACGATGACCGTTTGCCCAGCGTGCAAACGGTTTTGTTGTTGCTTTCAACGTGAAATTGTCAAAAACCATTGAGAGTGTGACAGGATGAACATTTGGAACAGCGGGCAAAATATGTTCAATCTTGTACGGTGTCGATACAGTGCATGGTATAATAATTACAAGGTAAGAAGAGGAAAAATAATATTTGTTGTTACTAAACTAATAGTTACATTATCCCAATTTGCAATGGCTCCTTTCCTCTGCAATAGGAATGAAATTTTTAGATTTTTCTATCCTTTTATCAACGATTTGAAAAACATTATTCAAATAATTCGGACATATCGTCATTGCGCATACAAAAAAAGGTTATGTCTTTTTGAACAATTTTTCAGGAGACGAAAACACATTTTTGTTTTTTAACAATTTCAATACTGTTTTCACATAGCCAGCTGACTTTCACATTTGCTAACTTCTGAACCAATAAAAATATCAAAAAACCATTTGGTCAGTAGATGGGACATACATATGGCTATTAAATGGTAAAATAAAAAAAAATTAAATTTTACTCATAATCTTTTGAATGCGCAACGACGATATACAGAACTTTTTAGCTTCTTCTGCTTCAGCTTAGAATGGAATATCAATAAAAAGTACTGTCATCACTATATTTTTACTTCAGTGTTCAAGAGAGTAATGAAATTTTACAAAGAATTTGATAGTGTTAACACCCTTAAACATTGTGTGAACATCACTAACAATTGTGTGAACACCCCTTTTGCCAACACATGTTTTACAACACTTTTAAAAAGTATTAAAGGTGTTTTTTAAATAGTAAAAAACTCAACATTAATACAGTTTAAAATTTTAAATATGTGCGGAAGAACATGTTTGTAAGTACTAAGTAATTGATGAAAATGCTTCTTTAATCGTGAATACTTTTAGAACTTTAGAGCCCAAAAGCATTATTGATGCCTGTAAATACAGACCATCGGGGGTCGTTAAGGCCACTAAATCTTCTGAACAGTGGTCGAATACTTGCAATCAAACAGATGAATTGAAAGTTGAGTATATAAAACCCGAATGGAGATCAGAATTCAATTGTGGACGCAACTATACACCCTCCTATAATATTGCACCGACAGACATAACACCCGTTCTAGTCGCTGCCGATTATTTTGATAATGATGGATTTGAAGACGGCCAGACGCGCGTTGTGGTTCCTATGATGTGGGGAATGATTCCGTATTGGCACAAAGTGAGTAAAAACAAAAACCCAAATAAATTGCTCATCGTAAGAATAATTTGCCTAACTCAAAAATAAGTCACTTTAAATTTTTAGAAATACCTAAAATTGTTTATTATCATTAAGTTTCTTAATTTTAATTAAGGGTGATTACCGAAAACGGAATAATTGTACTTTAGAGCCCATGCTTAAATATTTTTTTTCTAATTTTTATAATATGTGTATGCGCCTCCTAAGCCTAATGGTGCAAAAAAAAAGGTCGGTCTTGAATGGTTTAGGAGATAAAAATCGGGAAAGTTTCAAAATTCAGTGCAAATTGCCAAGTGCGTGGAAGAGGGCCCAAGACCAAATATTTTTTTTCTTATTTTTATTATATGTATCTGGTCTTCCTAAGCCTAATGGTGCAATAAAATTTTGTCGGTTTCGAATGGTTTCGGAGATAAAAATAATAATGTATTATTATGTAAAAGGGCAAATTACCTTCCACGCACTTAGAAATTTGCGGTGAATTTTTAAATTTTCCCGATTTTTATCTCCGAAACCATTAGAGACCGACAAAATTTTGTTGCACCATTAGGCTTAGGAGCACCATATACATATAATAAAATTAAGAAAAAAATATTTGGGCTTGGGCCCTCTTCCACGCACTTGAAAATTTGCACTGAATTTTGAAACTTTCCCGATTTTTATCTCCTAAACCATTCGAGACCGACCTTTTTTTTTTGCACCATTAGGCTTAGGAGGCGCATATACATATTATAAAAATTAGAAAAAAAATATTTAAGCATGGGCTCTAAACTACAATTATGCCCCGAAAACATGGTCTCACAACTAATAATTGTCGTTTAGAGCATTTAATGGAATCTAAACTCTATTGTGGACTCTTTAAACGGGGTCAACGATGCGTTATACTCTGTGAAGGTTTTTATGAATGGCAAACCACAAAACTGGCTAAACCTTCAGAACGGGCTGCTCACTTGATATACATGCCGCAAGAGGAAGGCATAAATATATATGATAAGTCTACCTGGAGGGCGGCAAATGTAAGATTGCTAAAAATGGCAGGTCTTTTTGACGTCTGGGAAGATGATAATGGCGATAAAATCTTCAGCTATAGCGTTATAACTTTTGAATCTTCCAATTTAATGTCTTGGCTTCATCATAGAATGCCTGCAATCCTGGAGACCGATGAGCAAGTTAACGTTCGTATTTCTTTTTCTTTATTTTATAATAAAATTAAATTTTCATAATTAAAATTTAAATACTCATACGAGTATAATATAAAAAATATAATTGCTCGTTTTAGGATTGGCTTAATTATAAAGCTATTAGCGCAGAGAAGTCTTTGTCTCTAATACGCCCAGCCACCCAGCTAAAATGGCATCGTGTTTCGAATATGGTCAATAACTCGCGTAACAAATCCGCAGAATGCAACAAACCAATCAATTCGTTGTCTTCAGACAATTGTTCAACTGTACCGAAAGAAAACTTCATGTTGAAATGGCTTAATTGCAAAAAACACCGTATAGACACTGATAATTCAAGTAAAATTCAAGAAGAAAGTCAATCAAAAAGACTAAAATCTGATTGATATCATGGATTAAGTGGTTTTTAAAATCGTTCACGATATCTTATGCTATGAGTATTCAAAATGTTGGTCAAATAGCTTTTATCATTTAGTAACGTCAATAAATATGGAATAAAAATGCATCTCTATTGTTGCTCGTTTGAATTGATATTTTTAAATTTAAGTATTTGTTTTAAGTATTTCTATTGAAACAAATTCTATGGTCACAATTTTATTTTGATCAAAAGCGATTTTAGTCCAAATTCGACCTTATAAAAATTGATTTTTTTTTTTCTTTTTGTACTTTTATTATAAACATTTTTTTCCTTCACTTGTGTGCAAACGTAACCGAACTCATACCCCACCATACGCACCACCAGCAAGAAATCACAAAATCAAAAATTTAGCTTATATGCGGAGTAACACCCCTTTGTCCAATGCCCGTCCCAGTACCCTACTTCTCATATTCTACTTTCTAGTAGAAGTATATCAGCAAGGATGGGAACTCCTTATTAAGTTTCATTGTTATACGGTATTTACTTCCAAAACTATTCGATATAGAAACTTTAAATTGTATTAGTGGTGGCACGCACCCTATTCTAATGCTCGTTAAATTTTTCCAGTCGAAGAACACGACTATATAGGAAGGAATTCCTACCGAATTTTATTCAGCCCTATTATGAGTAAAATTTTCCCCGGAATTGAAAACGGGAATTTTAATTTTTTAGACGGTATGCTTTTTTTCTGGTGATCTTAAGAATTGGCGATGAATGCAAATACTTGTGTTAAAATTTTTCAAAAGTTCAGTGAACATTGCTAAAAATACGAAAATTCCCGTTTTTAATTCCAAGCGAAATTTTATTCACAATAGGGCCGAGAGTTGACGGTCAACTCTTGCATTTGTCGATGAGAGACGCGGACATCAACGTGAGATAGGGTAGGTTTAAGAGAGAAAGGTCAATTCTTGACCAATGTAAAAGGGGTCCTAGTTTTTATTAATGAAAAAATGCAATAACTTGCAATAAAATAACTCCCAATAGAAATGAAGTAAGTCCCAAATCTAAAAAAATTAAATAACTCCCAATGAAAATGAAATAACTCCCAAACCAAAAATTAAATAAGTCCCAATTAAATAACCCCCAATGAAATAACTCCCATATAAAATAAAATGACTCCCGAGATAAATGAAATAACTCCCAAGAAAAATTAAATAACTCTCAAAAGGAGTAAAAAACACCTAAAAGAATTTAAAAACTCAAAAAAAAAAAAAACTTCGAATAAATACTGTACACAATAATTTTCTAATAACAATGGTTTTCTGCCGCTGCCGGGGTTCGAACCCGGGTCTCCAGGTTCGTTGACATAGAGGCCACGCTCTTTAACCAACTATGCTACGTACGTCACTTATAAAATAGTGGAAAAAATAACAAGGTTTCAAATTTTACAGAGAGCAATTCTGAAAACAGAAATTTTCAGAACAAATGAGGCGTTATTTTTATTATTATTATTATTATTTATTATTAACTTAAAAATACAATTTAAAGCTAATAGTTAGATACAGCTTTGGCACCGTAAGCCTTAAGCTTAAAGGCGTTATTTTATTGCGCAATTTTTTATAACGAAATGATGCCCAGATTGTCCTATGGTGTCCGTGGCGTAGTTGGTTAAAGTGCGTGCTGTGGCGGATCTACATACGGGCTCAAAGGGCTTTAGCCCTCCCTTGAAGAATTTTTTGTATGGGAAAAATATAAAAAAAGGCCAAAAGACGTTTCAGCCCCTCCCCCCTTTGACGAATCCTAGATCCGCCAATGAGTGCGTGGTCTCTATGTCAACGAACCTGGAGACCTGGGTTCGAACCCCAGCAGCGACAGAAAATTATTTCAACTAAAATAATTTTTCCGTACGGCTGCCACCTCTCTGCAGACAATGACAAAATGAAAAAAAATTTTCAGAAATGCGCGATTTGTACTTTAATGTATGTTTTAATCATATTTTTAAACAATTTTCTGTAACTTTGTTATAGAAAAAGCGCCGCGATTTTTAATAATCATATTTAATTTTTTAATTTTATTTCAAAACTATTTACGATTACGATTAATTCTCAACAAGTATATTCCAACTTGCTGGGAGTTCGCCTATTTGCGGGTAATTTGAAATTGTTTTGGTAGTAGTAGAGTTTTTATGGATTGCATTCAAGGCTGCCGTTTTTAAATTCATTTGGGTCATACTGTTGCAGTCTTTTTATGAGTACATGGTAAATTAGAAATTTTTCGCTTGCGGCGCTTTTTTCCTTATATAGCTACTGAAAATAGTTTTCAAATATAATTAAAATTGTTATAAAAAATCGCGCTACTTTTAATAACAATTTTTGCAAATTTTTGTTTTAAAAACAATTTTTCGCCTGCGAAGCTTTTTCTCTGATAAAGCTACAGAAAGTAAAAAAAAGCTCAAGCCTGTGTTAGATAACACGGGCGCATAGGTCAGACGTAGAATACGTTAGTCATTAACAGCCTTATTCAATAGATTTCCTTAAACAACCTTTAAACGCTTGTTTAGTTACGCACATGGTATAATAATACATGGTAGCATTGATAACTGCTTATTTTCTCTTCAACAGGAAAACATAAACTGTCAAAAACAGCTTTTTGTGGAAATACATCAGCAGCTGCTGTGGTTGTTGTTTTTTTTTCACTTCAACGTTTTCAACATTGCTTGTGTTTTCAATGGCGGATTGTGAGCGCTCTCTTTTTGAGTATATTTTTTGACAGTATATGATTTCCCAAGCAACTGTCAATGCTACCTTGTATTATTATACCATGAGTTACGCACTGTTTAAGGCTTTACGCAGCTTCTATGCAACCTTGCTAACATTGTTATTCATAAACATTTTTTCATTTTCTGCTTATGACAAAAACATAAAAAGAGAAGACCTCCAAAATGTTATTTTAACAGAATTTCGTGAGCGAACCTGACGGGCCATCGAGAAGTGAAACATGTTGTGTTTTTGATAAAATCGTGAAACATGTTGCGCTACTCAGAAAAACAGGTTTTCTTCTTGTTGCGAAGATCACAAATCATTTAAATTTTGTGATTGTGTTTGTAATTGCCATTTCTATCAACAAAAATAGCGAAAATTTGCAACAATGCACTTTTTCGCAATTTTGTTTAATTTCTATGAAGCTGGCATTTTTTCGCAAAATTCAATTTCATTGGATATGATTGCGGAGGCGTGGGTTAAATTCCGGCGGCTGGCATGATTTTTTTTTTCTTAAAATATACATTTTTTTATTATTTTTTTAATCAATTTTTAGTAAATAATTTGTAATTTTTATAAATTTCAAGCGAAGAACTTATTTGTTTTCAGTCATTTTGTTTTTGTTTTTTTTATTATTTAAGCTTAGGTAATATCGCAAAGGCGCGGGTTCAATTCCGGCGGCTGGCATGATTTTTTTTTTTCAATTTCGCATTATTTATTATTTTTTTTAAACAATTTTTTAATAAATAATTCTATAAATAAAATTTTGAGCAAATAATTTACTTCTTTGCAATAATTTTATTTTGTTTTATTATTTAAGCTTGGTGGCGTCCGTGGCGTAGTTGGTTAAAGTGCGTGGGCGCTATGTCAACGAACTTTGGAAACCCAGGTTCGAAACCCAGCAGTGACAGAAAATTATTTGAATTAAAATAATTTTTCTGTACGGCCGCCACCTCTCTGCAGACAATGGCAAACCTCAGAGAGTAATCAAAATGCCATGTAAAGCTTCTTGAGAACGAGAGCATTCCGTTCATCGCCGTTCGGAGTCGGCGTTAAGCATGTAGGTCCGGTTCTCGGTCAATTGTGTACAAACTTAATAACACGCACAACACAATTGATCATAAGAAGCTAGGTCAAAGTCCTTTCAAGGGCTGAAATGGCCAGTTATTTATTTATTTTATTTATTTAAGCTTAGGTGGTTAATATATATGTGCATATGCTTAGAGTAAATTTTATTTTTAATTATTATGATGATTTCGCATGGATGTTTAATTGAATTATAATTTTTTTTCCTCAAATGGTTGCATTATTTAAAAAAACATTATTTCATTTAAAAGTATTATTAAAAAAAACTGACAAAATGTATAAAATTAATTAAATTATTTGCAAGAAATGGTAAAAAATTAAAATAATTTTTTTTTTGCTCAAAATTTTATTTATAGAATTATTTATTATAAAATTGTTTAAAAAATTATAAATTTTATAATAAATTGAAATTGAAAAAAAAAATCATGCCAGCCGCCGGAATTGAACCCGCGCCTTCGCGATATTACCTAAGCTTAAATACTAAAAAAAACAAAATGACTGAAAACAAATAAGTTCTTCGCTTGAAATTTATAAAAATTACAAATTAATTATTTACTAAAAATTGATTAAAAGAAAAAATAAAAAATGTATATTTTAAGAAAAAACAAAAAAAAAATAAAAAATGTATATTTTAAGAAAAAACCAAAAAAAAAAAGCAAACTTATAAGGCAAAATATGCAGGCGAATGACAATCGGCGCGACATTTTGGTGGGAAAATGTCGAGTTGTCACTCTACCCCACAAAATTGCATTATTTGAGCAGGTTAATACCATGAACCAACAAGACAAGATCAAGCAATCAGCAGTGCGAGAAAAAAGTATTTTTTTCGTGCCACGTCATCGGTCACAAAAAAAGCTATATTGCATACGTTTTTCATGCAAAACATGTGAAAACTTAAATAAAAGTGGAAAATTATAAAATTAACAAGTTTAATTCTCGAAAAAAGTGTTTGAATACTTTGTTTGTTTATATTTTCATGCAGAAACGAAATTTTAAAGTAATTTTTTTTTTGCTGCTACAATTATTGCACGTCGCTACAGCACACTTCATTTTTATTAAAAACACAAAAAATTACTGAATTATAAACACTAATAATTCTTTAAAACTTCAAGAAATAATTTCACATATAATCGCTACACGTAAACAAAACAAAATGTGACCGATGACGTCAGACCTACCAGCTTTGTTTTGTTTATAATATGGCGGCTCTTTTCTTTGCATGATCTTTATTTCTTGGTTCATGGGTTAATACGTAGGGCCAAATATCCCTCTTATACAACTCTTGCAACAAAAACGAAATGAGAATTATAAGAACTAAGGTTGCAACTGCAAGAGAACAGAGTGCGATGCTGTTGCTGCTTGTCGGAATATGTGTGTACGTGTGCGATGCTGTTGCTGCTTGCTTGTATGGAATATGTGTGTACGTTTCTCACACTGGTTCTGTGATGAACCAAAGAACTAAGATATAAGGAAGTGATGTTATTGCCCAAAAGTGTGGTATTTTTCTTATTCGTGTTGGTTGACACAAATACATAAACACTCACAAAGGGCCGTATTCAGTTGAATCGAAAAAGAAGGCTCTATTTGTTTCTGATAAGAATAACATATAAAACAAGTGTTTAGAGTTATACGGTATTAATAAAACGTTTGATAATTAAATACCTAATATATTAAAAGAAAATTGTATTGTAATACACAAACATTTACTCAGGGCCATATTCGGTTAGATCGTTAAAGAAGCTCCAAACAGTTTCTAATTGGAATCACATATACAATAGATTCTGGATTAAATTGACTGATTTTGGAGCTAATTTAATTGAATCGGTCATTTGAGAAACACCTCATATCCAAAAAAGTAAACTTTCGGGAAATCAAAAAGAACCCATTTGGTGCAGAATTTACCATTATATATTTTTGAAATTTTTTTGTATGATTCTGCAGGTGTTTGATTAATTAATTCTACGAAAATAAAATTTTATAATTTTTATTTTGATATTTAAAAAAATTATAAAAGTTTTTGGAGATGTGTTGTTTCTCAAATGACTGACTAAACGATATGTTATCAGGTACGAAAGAATATGTAAAAAATTGAAATAATTAATAAAAATCAGTATTTTATTTTTCAAGTAATATATACATACACATTTTTCAAATTATTTTGTTTCTTAAAAGTGTTCAATGTCATCCGTATCGGTATATGGCCAGTCATAAATTTTTGAATAAAATGTATCAACAATGTCTACAGGTATATAGGCTTCGACTTTCCTAAGGTCATTGATTTTATTGATATTGATAGGTACACATTTTTGCGGGTAGGCGCTGATTTTTGGCAGCTCTGGTAAACCAGTTCTCGATTTTTTCAAGTCAAAAGTGTGATCATTGAGTCCACCAATTACGTTTTTTACTTTAACCTGGCCTACATGTTTATTAGAGTAATGAAACTCCATAAAAGTTGAAATGTTGAATTTTATTTTGTTTTCCTTCGGGATGTTCCTTGCTTGAGTCTCCGTAGATATTACATTCTTTTTATAAAATTGACAACACCATGATTTAAAATCCTTAACTTTTTCACTTTCTACTATTTCCACTAGGAACTTGTCCGGAGCAGCAGAGTGCAACATCAGTTCAGCATACTGTTGTACTGTGTAAATCCTGTCAGTTGTTTTAATTTTTCGTTTGATTACACTAAAGTCGCGGTCACACGGAAGGTACGAATGACCTCGAGTAGGAAAATAGTGATGAATACTGTCGAAACGGCCAGTTTCTATTAGGGCAAGAAAAAATCGCACAACCACGGTGTTTTTATTTTGTCCACGTTTTAGTACTGTGGAATTATTACTTTCACTTTCACTTGAACTCATTTTAAATTATTAACAAAAATAACGTGTTTGTGGGCACCAGCCACATTAAAATAAAATAACAAAACACAGTGCTGCCAACAGCCAAATTAAAATAAAATAGCAAAACGCAGAGCTGCCACCAGCCACATTAAAATAGAATTACAAAAAACTGTGTTGCCACCAGCCACATTTTTTTGTAAGTCATTTGAGAAACAACACATATCCAGGAGATGAGGTGTTTCTGAAATGAATGGATATTTTCTAATGCAGCATCACCATGGTTACCAAGTGGCGATGAGTTTTTTTATGCGTATTGGATTCGTCTTGCCTTCACCAACAATTTAATATATATAACTCAATTTTGGCCAAAAATGGACATGAGGTGTTTCTCAAATGACTGATTCAATTATATTATATAAAAATAATTAAATTATTTTAAAATATGATAATAAAGTTTTGTTTTTATTGTATTTCCACACCAACTTTGAGGCATACAATTTGGTGCGTTACCGATATTTTATTGGGTAATAATAATATAATATAATACATATATATAATGTACATATAATGTATATAATTTGAGATCCACAATATGCGGAAATCTGAAAAAAATAAAAAATAACAATTATGTATCATAAACTTACCTGAAGACAAAAGCGCCCCAAAGGTGTGTTAAAGAGTGAAAAATAATGCGCCCTTGAAGCAGGGCTTGCGTTTTGACAACTGTGGTCGCATCAAATTGGCGCGATTATTTTTTTTTACTGAGAAGACTGGTGAACAGCTGACGATAGCTCAGTAGTGTCAAAAAAACACACTCTGTCTCGCTCGCTCAATTTACGAATTCGGCCACAGTTCACGTACACTGTATGTGTAGACAACACCACTTCCTTATATTTTAGTTCTTTGTGATGAACACACAGATATCGTACTGCTCTTACACATGATGTTATAATACATAAAATACAAAGCATATGAAAATTAATACAAAATTTGAAGGAGTTAAATTTTGATTTACTTATAGAATCAAAAAAATTATATGTAGCAATATGATTATTTAAATACAAATCAAAAGAAGAAATATTAAATATGTTACGAGCATACTTGAATTTTCTTCAATGCATGCATAAAGTATTAAAAACTTATAATGAAAGTGACAAACATTTTCTCAAAATTTTGTGCTCCAGATTAACACTCCCGTATAACGTATTCTACGTTAAAAAATTAAACTTTAAATATACAAATCACGCATTAAATTAAAATATATTTTACTTCATGGTACAATGAATACAAGGTAGAAGCATTTCAGAGAGGCAGACTGCCGCAACTGTCAAAACGAAATTGACTGCCTATAGAAAATCTGATAACGATTATTTTTTTTTTATTTTCATTTTCAAATTACTATTGAAAGACAATTTTGGTTATAAGAAAGAGAGCGCAGTCCGAAATGCGTCTACCTATGTTATTCTACCATGTTTTACTTTTTAATAAACTGACTTTGTATTCAAGGTAGGCATGGTTTTTGTCCGGTTTGGTTAATTTTTATACTCAGGTGTATATTAAACATCAAAATACATATCGATGGCTTATTCCAGAGTATACTAAGTCTAGAAAATGAATTTTGCAGGAGACGCGTTCAAAGTTTATTTGGAATTTCTCGAAAGCTAGATTTTTTCGATGTTAAAATCATATATATTGCAGAATTTTTTTACTGTGTTTGGCCTTAAAATTTTTTTTACATCAATCCGAATTAAAAAAAAAATCTCCTTGAAAACATGCTAAGTTGACTTAGCATACTCTGGAATTAAGCCATCGATATGTATAATATGAAGTCCACATATTAATTTTGTGGAATTCAAATAGATTTTACTGTTTTGATAGTCACTTTGTATAGGAGGCTGGCGTGGTTTTCATATGATTTGACCCATTTTCAAATTTGATTTTTATTTTTGAGATTAAAGCTTAAATACCGAATATCGTGATGATAGCTTGAAAATTACGGAAATAGTTTTTAAATAATTTTAAAAAAATTAAAATTGTGTAAAAATTACTATTATTATACCACGCTCGGTAGCACCGGTTGAATTTTTAACCTTGAATGTAAGTTAACATTCTTTGAAGGAAGCACTTAAGGCAAATGAAATAGCTCCCAAATTAAATGAAATAACTCCAAAGAAAAATTAAATAACTCCCAAGAGAAATTAAATAACTCCCAAGAGAAATCAAACAAATTTTAAACCCAATTTAAATGAAATAACTCCCAACAAGGTAATTTGGAACCTATTTCATTCTCAAATTTTTTGGGAGTTATTATTATTAATTAGGAGTTATTTCATAAAAAAAGATTAAATAATTCCCAATAAAAACGAAATAGCTTCCAATTTTTTGGGAGTTATTGAAAATGAAATAATTCAGTGAAGTGTCAGAAACTTCACTGTGTGGTGAAGCTCATTTTAAGGGGTCCTTTTCATTTAAAAATTTTGATGTAATTTTTTTCTTTTTTGTTTTTTTTTACAAAAATGTAGAATATGTATATAAAATTTCAATTTGATATTTTAGTTTATGGGAGAAAAAAATAGGAAAACAAAACTTTAAACAGTATTTTCTCAAATCAGCTTTTTTAGAAGGGGTTGCGAAGATTAAAGAAAAACTACGAGTTAAATAGAGCTAAAACTTTTTGCATTATATTATATATGACAAAAACTTGAAAATTACCTACAATCAACCATTAAAATAAAAAACTCGATTTTTTAGAACGTTTGTAAGAATACAACTAGAGTATTTTTTGAAATTTTGTTTTCAAAATGACGCAAAAACGTATACGTGGTGAGACTCTGATTTAAGGTTATTTAATATTTTGAAGTGTTTCTGTCATTCATTTAGAGAAACTTTTAAATTTTTCTATTTCGAAAATTAGGTCCAAACTGCGAAAGGCTTAAAAGCAAAAAAGCAATTTAAAAAAACCAAACACAGCGTTTTTTCTTTTTTCGTTGCTCGAATTAAAAAAGCTGTTTACTAATAGCAAATTTATATTTCTTTATTTAGAATGTTTGTCTATGTTTAAAATATAAATTGAAATCAGATCAATATTAACAAATGTCAACAGTAGTTTCACTCAAAAAAAAAAAAGTCATTGTGCACATCTGGAATTGAACTCACAACCATCAGATTGACAGACGGAAGCTCTAACCACTGAGCTACCAATACCATGCTTGTATTAGAAAAATTAACATAACATATTCAGCAGGAAAATAAGAAATTTATTTAATGCGGGAAAACTCGGAAAAGTGAATTTTCCCATTCATTTATTTACATTTCCAAACAAATATATAAATATTGCTCGTTTAATAGAATAAGATAAAACGGTCGGATAAAATGTCTTTCTCGAATGGTTTCAGACATAAAACCATTAGAAATTTGCACTGAATTTTGAAACTCTCCCGATGTTTATCTCCGAAACCATTCGAGACCGACAATATTTTATTGCACCAATAGGCTTAGGAGGCACATATGCATATAATAAAAATAAGAAAAAATATTTGGGCTTGGGCCCTCTTCCACGCACTTGGAAATTTCCACTGAATTTTGAAACCTTAGGAGGCCCATATACACATCAAAAATAATAAATACAAGATTATGCCATGCGCATGTCTGCCTACGTCACTATCGACCCATTGTCAAAATCAGCTGTTTTTCACTGAACAAAACATAAAAAAACAACTGTAGCTGAAAAAAAAATAGCATAGAACTATTTCGCACTATATTTCGTCTTTTCTTGCACGAACAGAAAATCAGTGAGAAGAACAGAGAAAGTGTCTTTTCCCATCTACGTCACGAAAGACCTAACGTCTTGCGCAGAACGGTGCAACTTTTTCTGCGTCTGATGGCGTAATCTGATTTCTATTATTTTTGTATACACATAATAAAAAATAAGAAAAAAAAACATTTGGGACTGGGCCCTAAAGTAGAATTATGAATTTATATTTATACTACATTTATATATCGAGATTAAGCGCTTTGAGGAGATTAAATCGCTAATCTTATTGAATTTGACGAGATAATAATACGTTTACATATCGAGATTAAGCGCTTTGAGGAGATTAACTCACTAATCTTGTTAAATTTGACGAGATTAGCCATACAAAAGTTAATCCCAGACCGCAACTGTCCAATTGACAGAAGCAACTGTCAATACTACCTTATATTATTATACCATGGGCAACGACCATCTGTCAAAAAAAATGTCTAGAAAGAGAGCGTTCAATTATTTCTTATGTTTTCGCCATTGTTTATGTTTCAGCGCTTGCAAATAACCAAACATTTTCTTACAAAATATTGCCTATTTTATTTAATCAATAGTGAATTATTATTACTACAACGAAGATAACTTGTGAACTTTGTGTTATTAAGTGCAAACATAAGAAAAAATGTTGAAAACGTTCAAATGTAGCAACCTCAGCAGCTGCAGATGCATATGGACGAAATTAGCTTTACACAGAGCTCCTGATCGTGAATACCCCTATTATGTAAAAGGCAGACCCATTAAAAAAATTATTCAATAACTCAAAATACATCGAAACTTTTATGAAGACCTTTCTTGTACCATTTACAGTATAAATGCACAATTTATAAAGCAAATCAAATCCGATTTACAAAAATATATTTTGTTTTTTCATTTCATATTAAAAACATTTTAAATATCTTTCGAATGACACCTGAAACTTTCAGATCGGACAAATATTAGCAATAATATTACCGAATTTAAATATAGGTTCCGTTGAGTAAAATTTTTTTGAAAAATCCATATCTCGATAACTAATCAAAATATCGATAAATCCTTCGGCGAATCTTATTTTCTCAAAAAGTACTTCAAAACTGCATACTCAAATCGAGGGGCCACGGAAATCGTAATCTCCCCGTAAATACATAAAACAAAACAAAGCATCAAAATATCAAAGTTAATCTCTTTAAAGCTAGTGTAAACAGTTGAGATTACATTGGGAGATTAGGCTCATGGTGTAATTAACAAGGTGAACGTGACTTTACTAATATCCCTACGGTTATAAAAAAATTTTGAGAAAGTAAGAAAAAAAGAGACAAACTGCGGAAAAGTGTCAAATCGCTTGTACTCAATAAAAAATTGTAATAGATTCCCAGCAAGAACAGTCCTGGTAAATTAATTGGGTATTTAACTAATAGTGCTACGAAAATTTTGGGTAGGCTATATGAACGAGTTTCTATGAGTTTCTTAAGCGCGTTGGGAAAAAACTACCCGAAACTCATGTACATGAATAATGCCATCCTTTTCTTACTCATGAAGTGTCAAGTATACTTTCACTTATAGCTGTCTCACCTACTCATGTTAATACTGCCGGTAATTCAACCAAGTATTTAACTAATACACCTAATGTAAATATGAGGTAGGCTTGCCCTTACATTCTGTTACCGAGCGTTTCCACCGCCCGAACGAACGAAGAAATCATCGCGAACAAATCGTCGCGATGAATTCTTCGTTCGGTCCAACTGTTTCCACCGCACGAACACAAGTTGCGAACATTGGTAAGTCGCCATCTTGTTCGTTCGTGCAGTGGAAACACTTAAATTCAATGCTTGCGAGCATCAGCGTTGATCAATATTTGTTTATGCAAACACTAAATTTGATTAATTTTTACTACTTTTATGCCTTTTAATTTAGGTTTTATGTAAGTATTTATGTAAAGAATTTATTATATAAAGAATATTATATAAATAATTTGATTATATAATGTGCTAATAAAATAAAAAAGTAAAACAAAGTTCTTTTGCGTTAAATTTTCAATATATTTTCTTTCTTTTTTGTTTTTCCTACGTTATTAACTACCATTTCAACAAATCTACTACCTATGCGCAAATAAGCACTGGATTCGCCCAAAAAGATCGAGCGTCGGCCGATCAGAGCGAACGAAGAAATCTTCGTTCGTTCGTGCTGGAAAAGTGTTTACACTGCGCGAATAGCGCTCGCGAGCATTTTGTAAAAACCAATGTTCCGAACCTTGGTTCGGACCAAACTGTTTACACCGCCTGAACGAACGAAGAAATCTTCGTTCGTTCGGGCGGTGGAAACGCTCGGTTAGATGTAACGTGCTAAACAGTTAAACGTTACGAACAAAATATGTAGCACTAACATGCAAAACGGTTAAACGTTAAGAAATAAATGTGTAGGACTAACGTACAAAACGGTTAGATTTTACGTAGTAAATATATAGCGCTAACGTACAGTTAAAAAATTATTTAAAATATTTTATTTTAATTTTTATAATTATAGTTCGTTTTATTTCATTTTTAAAAATTCTAATATATCAAAAATTATTATTTTTTAAATAAAAATATAACGATATTATATAATTACAATATAAAGTAAATACTACTGCCTCTTCCGCCTTCTTTCATTTACGATGTTGTGCACATTCCAATTAAAGCTATCGTCCCCACTAAGTATCACCAATATAATGAGCGACATGTAGATTGGATGTGAAGTGCTGTCAGGTTCTTGATACAACGTCTGCAGTATGGGAATCTCTAAGTTCTCCAAATCATTTTGCGCCATTATAAAACGATAGAAGTGTTCATTGCGATACAGTAGAAAATACAACAACAGAGCGGTCTGATCTATGGTCACAATGCGGCAGAGCTTCTCAAATTGAAATCGATTTTAAATGTGGAACCCTCAAGCGGTGAGTCCTTGGAGCCGGAACAACCAAAGAGACTTGTGCGATAGGGATTATCTTTCGTTGTGCAGTGGTTGGTGAGAATTAAGATCGACAGAAGACTGATTAGCTAGCGGATAGTGATCATGAAATTGCTGTGAGTTTAGCACCAGTGGCACCACTTGATTTGAGTATATCCTGCTGTTTGCGGAACGTTAAAATCGAGAGCAGAGATTCGACAATGCCAAGGACAAAGGAACCAGCCAAGATAGAGCCAAACATGGTGTGTAGCACCTCAACCATGCGTGATGCAAAGTGCAGCAAAGCAGACATTAAAACATAGGAATGATGGCATTTATTGATAGTTCTACAAAGAAAAATGGAGTTTAAGTTGTAAGTCGAAAGCAATAAGCATAAAGTAGCAGCTATTTACCGGAAGATGACGGACTTTTCTGTGGCAGCTGAGTGAATAGATGCACGGACAGCAATGTGTTTGCAGCCTCCAGATGCAAGTGATTCATGAACTCCCTAAAAAGTATATGTTGAGATAAATTATTCAGTTAATAGTCACAAAAATGTCTTTCGCTCTATATTCATATTTTACAGGAATCTTAATTTTATTTTTCAAAACAATTTTTGCAACTTACATTTTTCACAGCTGAAAAGAAACTTATTTTGGCGCTAACTTTGACACAACTCAGCCATTTTAATGTTTATATTGTTATCTCATTCTAACAAAACTGACAAATGTGAAATAACTGAGAATGTATTAGTTTTTCATGCAAAAATTGTGATTGTGTTGGAGTTTCGGTTAGGCATGTCTTGCAGGGTTGTTTTAAAACTTTTGCTTAGAATTTACCATCAGCTATTTTTGACAAGGGTAGGTAAAATTTATTTGAGAGATGTTAAAAATTCGCGATCACCTTCCCAGCAAGACAGGACTGACAAATCTCAACTACAACCACACGAATTTTGGTATCAACTAACACATTCACATAATACTTTCCTAACAAGAGACGTTTGCAAAACAAGGAAACTTAAAGTTAGATGGATGCCAGACAGAGATGCCAGATCACACGGATAGGAAAAAAGTGTCAGTTTTGGCCCACCGCAACAACAATATCCACGCACCGACTGACCGTACTGACCAAAAAACTGACATTTTTCTATCAGCGCTGAGCGTCAGTTGACGCGTCAGTTGACGGTCAGTGTTCTAGCTGGGTTCTTAATTACACCATGATTAGGCTAATTTTCTTTCTCTTAATCCTCACATGAAAACGTTCTATTATTTAAGTTATAGTAAAATATATTAATAAATTTGTCATTTCTTCAAAATGCTATTAATTAAACAAATTAAAAACGGAGAAACTCGAAGTTAAAAATGGGGAAAATGAATTTGTATGCAAAAATGGGTATTTTTCGTTGCAACCTGGCAACACTACAAGAAACATAATTTGACATATATGTAAAGTTTGTATCCACATTAGGCATAAGTTGTTTATTCTACGTAATATTATCTTATTTATCAATGGGTGATCGCTATAATATACATAGCCAATTAGAACATCTGCAAAGTAAATACATTGGTACTGGACATGCTGATACAACCAAATTTGAATGGTTAACAAACCAGCATCGGGACTCGCTGGCCTGCTATATGGGCCACTATGACATGCTGAACTATTTTGCAATTGCAGAAAATGAATCGAAAGCGCGGATACGTTTTAACTTGATGGAGCGGATGCTACAACCATGCGGGCCACCACCAGAAAAACCAGAAGATTAGCTTAGCATAATGAATATTTTGTATTTAATAAAATATAATGATCTTATCTAACTTCCCTGGCAATTTTTAATTGATTTTGTTCTATTAGGATGTGGCACGATCGCTTACCATTTACGATTTATTTATTCTGATTTAATTGTTTTGTTTCGGACTTCAGAGTTTTTCAGCCTTTTAGTTATTTGGCGGTCTTGCCTGATTACTGTGTACAAGGCAGACAGTTAAAATATACAAATCGTAAACAAGTCTTCATAGCTAAAGGAAATTTGTTTATTTCTAAAATTTACATCTTTATTGTTGAACCAAAAGTGGAGTGCACATGTGTTACATAAATTGTTTTTTCATGCAAACATAAGAAGATATATTGAAGTTTCATCCTCAATTTTTATTAATTCTTTAAAAAAGCTTAACTATTTAATACAGAATTGAAAAAGATATATTTATTAGTGAATGCCGTTATTAATAGATTAGATATTTTCTTTTTTATGACATTTTTATATAAACTTAAATTATTTAGCCAGAATTCTACAAATACGTACACAAAAGCAATTAGTTTCTTTAGCTATAAAAAAAAATCCATACATTTAATATACACATACTTTCTGGATACCAAAATATGTTTCAGTATATATCGTGATATAGTAAGTACGTAATTACATTGCACTTATAATTTAACCAACTGTTAAAAATGTTTATTCGAAATGCACTTAAAATAAATACGATTATAAGTGAGAAAAAAATTAAAATACGATTCTGTTTAGCTTGGATATCTCTGTCATATAAATTAATGAATTCTATTCGAATTGCGTATTGAACATGTTGATGTTAAGGTCTTCAAACGTTGCGGTACCGCTTTGATCGAGCATCTGCAACATATCAGAAAATTCTTGTCCTTGAGGCTGCCCTTGCACATGGGGATGGGGGTGCGCTGCTGGATGTGGCGGATGGGTGGCTGCACCCAGACCAGGGTGAGCACTTTGTCCAGCATTCTGCCAATCCCACATACCAGCATTATTTGTAGAATTTGGTGTGCCTGTATGATAAGCGGTTTGCCTTCCGTTACCAGTGCTTAGCTGCGTGTACGTTGGACCACTAGGTGAACGTGCTGGACTTGTTTGGTGATTATATTGATATCCCTCAGTAACAGGCTGTTGTCGTAAGGTCCATGCAGGAGCTGCTGCCGTTGTAGGAGATGTGTTGGCCTTTGGTATTTTAGCTAAGTGCGCCGTGTTCGGTGAGGGCCCACCTGCAGAACCATAGCCTAGAGGTGAATGTGTAGTGTCGTAATTGTATGCAACAGTATTTTGAGCAGATCCCGGGCGCTGCACACTATTTGGCTGTTGCGAGAGTTGTCCCTGTGGTTGAATGTGGGCACTTATCATGCCATGGGTATTATAAATGGACTGTGGGGCCACGTCATTTGTGGTTACAGCAGTGGGAGTTACACCTCGACGTCCTTGCAAAGTGTAGTCTACACCAGGCGCTACATAAACATGTTCGGCGTGCTCTGGAGTACTGTTGTCGTGGCCACTTGAATGCAAGGTTTTACCTGAGCTATTTGTGCAAACAATGTATTCCACATCGTCTGTGTATGGATTCAAGAAGGCATAGGCTTGCGTGCGTAACCAGACATATTCACTATTCTTGGCACGCACACGATACATGAGAGAAAACATTTGGCCCTTCTGTTTAAGCACCTGATCGAAACTCTCCTTCATGTGACTTTGATCTTCTGGGTGGAAAAAATCATAGCAAATTTTACCAAGTAAATCGGTTGGCGTATAGCCTAAAATATTGAGTACACGTTGATCAACAAATGTAAATTTTCCATCAATCGCATGACGCGAAATAAATTCAGACTGATTGTTTGAACCAGACATGTCATTTGAAGCAGTTGAAGTTACCTGCAAACGACCGATTGCTACCAAGCAGCAATGGGACGAGTGCATATCATCATCGACTTGCCGTTCCATATGCATTCCGGGAAACATGTCTGTAGGTGGCCAGTTTTTGATATAGCCAGTACAATGAACAACGGCATAGTTAGTGCCATCACGCGACGGTCCCAAAGAATTGCGCTGCTTCAGACGATTTAAGTGTCCAGCAACCATTGTTTCTGGATTAACATTTCCCACACGCATACGACAAATAAATCCTCGCCTTGCACCCATACTCAAACGCATCGAGGATTGATGGCCTTCTTTCTTCACTGTTCCAGTTTTAAGGTCTAATATACGACCTGTATTTTGAGATTCTTGAGTTGATAGTTGTTCCCGGATTTTTTCGCGATCATCCGGATGTATGTGATCGTACATACTGGTTCCATACCAATCACTTTGCGTGTAGTTTAAGACTGGAGTTACAGAGTCCGAAACATAAATAATACGACCCGAATCACAAGACACAACAAAAAGGAAACCATCAGCAGCCTCCAGTATGAGATGCTTCAACTCCTGATCGGTGAGAAAGGATGGTTTGTAAGTTCCATCACTACTGGTATTTCCGGTACCTCTAAGAGCCTTCATGTGAGCCACTGCCATACGGAGGATAGTCAACTTGTCCGGTTTACGTGCCAGTGCGCTACAAGTTGGCACCATGTCGGACAATTCAGTAATATAGGCAGTCATCTTATTTCTGCGCCTTCTTTCGATTTCACAATGATTCTCTCTGCTGGCGAATCTTTCCTTATCTTGTATATTTGCATCGTCCATTCTTGTAACTTTTTTAAGGTCGACCAGAACAAATGAGGGTGCGTTAGTGTCGACGTATTGAGATTTCTTGGAAGCAAGACAATCACTTCGCTTCTTTATCTACGTACAGCCGCTTACCAAAAACTTTGTTTTTTTATTTTTTGTAGTTTTAATACTTATTAAAAGTGCACTTCGCTTTAAGTCGTTCTAATAAGATATTCTTTTAAAGCTAGAATTTCAAAAGGAAATTATTTTTCACTTTAAACGAATATGGCGGAGCAAACGAAAATTTTACAAACACAATTGACAACATACAAAGAATAGTGAGAACACCCGTAAAGAAAAACAGTGTTGCTTATAGCCAAGTATGTATATACATCCTATATCATTGAACGTACCCAAAGTGTTTATAATGTGCAACTTAGGCCCATGTTGCACGGTGCTCGTTTGCTCGGCGTGCAATGAACACTTTTATTCTCTTTTCTCAATTTGCACGTTGGTAGGTCACACGACAGAAATATGCACGCCGAGCTAGTTTTGACATTTCATTCAGTTCCTTGCTTTTTCACCTACACTTTATTCCAACAAGGGTTTCCTACAACTATTTTCTTCATACTGTTATAGTACAATAGTAGCACTTTTCTTCACAAAATTTACTTTTCAACTACTTAAATGCCCAAATCTTTAATTTCACCACACAGCAACACTGTTGCACGGTGCTCGCTGCCATGTACACAGAGCAAAATGTGTTCAATGTGTACAAAGTGTTCATCCTCTCACAGTCTGACAGTTTTGCATTGGAAACAACAACAAAATTATTTGCACGCCGAGCAAACGAGCACCGTGTAACATGGGCCTTATAGGCGAAACCAAAATAGACGATTTGCTCCGTAATACTACGTTTACATTAGAGCAAATGAGCCATTTCAAATGAGTCATTCAAATGTGTTTACACTGATTTTTTTGCAAACGTATCGCATTTAGTTTGACAGCTTGTTCTTTGTTTTCGAATTCACTTCACAATATTTTTGACATTTTCCTTTCTTTTTAGTGCGTTCGGTGTTTTTTTATCCATTCTGCATTGAATGCGTTCGAAATAGTTTGTAATTAGTTTCAAGAACGTATCCAATCTCATTCATTTATTTTAAATGAGATGATTTGCAAATGAGAATTCGTATGAGAAATGAGATGATTTCGGTTCTCATTTGGCTGAATGAGCTGAAATGAGTCATTTGGCTCAATGTAAACGTAGTATAACGAGTGAAGACGAAAATGTTCGCTTAAATGCATTTCAATGTTGTAATCCAAAATGAACAAACGTAAACTTATCGAAGCTAAACGAAACGGTTTGACGAGACGTTTTGTTCCGTAACGACCGAACTTTTAGCGTCTCAACTCGTCAACAACAGCTGTGCAGATAGTCTTCTTCTTTTTTCAGACGATTGGAGGAACAAAAGAACTAAGATATAAGGAAGTGATGTTATTGCACAAAAGTGTGGTATTCTTATACCCGTTTGTAACGCCCATGAGGAGGCGTGGTAGGTATAGAAAAGTATATATATTCTTGATCAGCATCACCACCCGAGTTTATTTAGCCATGTCCGTCTGTCTGTGATCACGATTACAACCATTATTTTAAAGCTATCATCACGAAATTCAATATTTAGGGCCGTTTTCTCATCTTACCTTTAAAGTTCACTTTAGTTGCCGACCAAATAAAATTTTCCTCTCGGTAAAGCAAGTTTGGTTTTCTCATGTTACCTCTAAATTATTATTTTATATGTATGAAAATACGGCAAGGCCGTACAAAAAATGGCAGTAGTCCTTACGCTTCTGAAATATTCTTGGCCTAGTATTCTGCACTTTTGTATCTTCGAACATGGCTTCTAGTGCATTGATTTGAAACACACGCCTTTAATTCATTACGAATATTTATTTTGTTTATTTATAAGAATATTATTGAATTTATTTTGAAGTTGGCAAACGGCTGCTTTGTGTTTACAAAATGGGTAGCACTTAAAATTTTATCTGTGTTATAAAATTTACAACCAGCTTGAACCTCCCGTTAAATTTATCATATCGGTAACACTAAAGGCAACATGAGAAAACGAGAAACAGCTAAAGGTAACTTTAAAGTGACCTTCAACTAAAGTGAACTTTATACGGCCCTTAAGCTTTTATTTTAAAAACGAAGGTCAAGTTCGTAAATGAGCCAAATCGGATGAAAACCACGCCTACCTCCCATACAAAGTGACTTTATCAAAACGGTAAAATCTCCTAGAAATCAACAAAAATTAATATATGGACTTCCAATTTTGCATATGAGTTTTGATGTTCAAAATACACTCTAAGTATGAAATTCAACCAAATCGGATGAAAACCACGCCTACCTCCCATACAAAGTGACTTTATCAAAAAGGTAAAATTTCTCTTAAATCTACAAAAATTAATGTATGGACTTGAAATGGACTTGGACTTTGCATATAAACTCTGATATATAACGTGTACTATGTGCATGGAATTCAACCAAATTGAGTGAAAACCACGCCCACATCCCATACAAAGCGACTTTATCAAAAAACAAAAGCGAATATTTTCTGTTAAAATATAACGAAAATATTTTTACGGATAAACATTTTATTGACTGCTTAAGAATTTGAATATACTTTGGTTCGGCCGTGGGGGTATTTTAACTTCGGCCCAGTCGAAGATCATTTCTTACTAGTTCTTATTCGTGTTGGTTGACACAAATACATAAACATTCACAAAGGGCCGTATTCAGTTACATCGAAAAAGAAGGCTCAAATTGTTTCTGATTAGAATAACATAAAATATTTTTGTAAATTTTTATGGTATTAATAAAACGTTTGATAATTAAAGACCTAAAATATTAAAAGAAAATTGTATTGTAATACAGAATTATTTTACTCAGGGCCGTATTCGGTAAGATCGTTAAAGAAGGTCTAAATGGTTTCTAATTAAAATCACATATTCAATAGATTCTGAGTTGAATTTACTGATTTTGGAGCTAATTTAATTATATAATATAAAAATAATTAAATTATTATAAATTAAGGCTTTTTAAAAATATGATAATATAGTTTTGTTTTTATTATATTTCCCCACCACCTATTTTTTTCTTTTTTTGTTTTGGATATTTCATTGGGTAATAATAATATTATATAATACAATATAATTTGAGATCCAAAATATGCGGATATCTGAAAAAAATTAAAAATAACAATTATACATCTTAAACTTTGCTGAAGACAAAAGCGCCCCAAAAGTGTGTTAAAGAGTAAAAAAATAATGCGCCCCTGAAGCAGTGATTGCGTTTGGACAACTGTGGTCGCATCAAATTGGTGCGACTATTTTTTTTTACTGAGACAACTTGTGTACAGCTGACGATCCCTCAGAAATGTCAAAAAAACACACTCTGTCTCGCTCACTCAATTTACGAAATTGGCCACAGTTCACGTACACTGTATGTGTAGACAACACCACTTCCTTATATTTTAGTTCTTTGGGAGGAACTCGTTTCATTTTGTGTTAAATATCAAAAGAGACGTAACGAATGCAAACGTTCGGCAAGTTGCAATCGTCTCGTTTCGTCTATTTTGGTTAGGGTCATGGTACAGTAATACAAGGTAGCATTGACAACTGCTTATTTTCTCTTCAACAAGAAAACATCTCCTGTCAAAAACAGCTTTTTGTGAAAATGTATCTGCAGCTGCTGAGATTGTTGTTTTTTTTTAATTCAACGTTTTCAACATTGTTTGTGTTTTCAATGGCGGATTGTGAGCACTCTCTTTTTGAGTATATGTTTTGACAGAAGATGTTTTCCCAAGCAACTGTCAATGCTACCTTGTATTATTATACCATGGGTTAGGGCTACAGTGGAGTCAGCGCCACAGCGTTCCAATACTGAGTAGTGAATGCATAAAATCTTGGTTTACACTTGTCAAAAATTGACGGTCCATTTTTTCGAATTTTCTTTCTTCGGCCTAACCAAAATAGACGATTTGCTCCGTAACGAGTGAAGACGAAAATGTTCGCTTAAATGCATTTCAATGTTGTAATCCAAAATGAACAAACGTAAACTTATCGAAGCTAAACGAAACGGTTTGACGAGACGTTTTGTTCCGTAACGACCGAACTTTTAGCGTCTCAACTCGTCAACAACAGCTGTGCAGGTAGTCTTCTTCTTTTTTCAGACGATTGGAGGAACTCGTTTCATTTTGGGTTAAATGTCAAAACAGACGTAACGAATGCAAACGTTCGGCAAGTTACAATCTTCTCGTTTCGTCTATTTTGGTTAGGGCTTAAGGCATAACCAATACTATGCTTCCATGGCGAGCTAACTCGGGGTAAGGATTTTCGTCGGTTTAAGAATTTGGCGTTGCTAAAACCTGCGACACGTTGGCATAGGAAACCTTGATTATCTTTTGTAGTTTAAAATATAACCATTGGGGATGACAAACTCAATACTTTTGCTTACTAGTTTATAAAAATAACGAGAAATATGGATAAGCGAACAACACTATAATCATTAATTTCAGAGCGTTTGCTCGAGTGAGAGCGCTATAGTTTTCAACGAAAGTTAAGAAAGAGGAATATCAAAATCAGCTGCTATAACTCGTTTAACTGCGATAAACGAGTTTCGGAAACTAGTTTTGACGAAACGAATTATACCTGCGACACATTGGTCCATTTAAACTCGTTTTAGTGTTTTTTCTCGTTTAAATATCTGCTTAACTATGTTTAAAATTCGTTTAGTCAAAACTAGTTTCCGAAACTCGTTTGTCGCATTTAAACGAGTTATAGCAGTTGATTTTGATATTCCTCTTTCTACACTTTCGTTGAGAACTATAGCGCGCACACTCGAGCAAACGCTCTGAAATTTACGATTATAGTGTTGTTCGCTTATCCATATTTCTCGTTATTTTTATAAACTAGTAAACAAAAATATTGAATGTGTCATCCCCAATGGTTATATTTTAAACTACAAAAGATAATCAAGGTTTCCTATGCCAATGTGTCGCAGGTATTATAAACATAGTTTAGCAGATATTTAAACGAGAAACAACACTTAAACGAGTTTAAATGGACCAATGTGTCGCAGGTATAACTCGATAGTGTGTCCATGCACAGCATCGAGTTCGAGTTGAACTTCTCGATTCCATTTGACATTTTTGTTGTTTTTTTCTTGCGAAATGGCAGCATTCACTTTGACAGATAGAACCCAGTTAAAGGCTGAAACATAATAGGCTCGAGCTGGCTGCAGCTAATGTCAAATTTTATACGACTACATAGAAATGATGCGTACAAACCATAATAGCTCGAGCCAGCTTTTTCGTCAAGTTTCGTTAACTTGATCTGGCTGCAGCCAGAGCGATTCAAATCGAATGCTCCGTAAGGAATCGTTTGTTTTAATTTATTTATAAATTTATTTCCGCAATCCATTCAAATAATAATAAATTCAAACGAACAAAACGAATTGATGTAGAAATTGTTGAATTTTTCAAAGCAAATGTGAAAAACAGTTTATGATATAAAGGCGAGCACTGCTCAAGTCATTTTGGTCAAATTAAGCATTTGACAGAACTTGAGCTAGCTTTTCGTTTATTTTGGACATTAGCTGCAGCCAGCTCGAGCCTATTATGTTTGGGCCTTAAATCTTTCAAGTTTCGTGGAGTTTCGTGGATTTAACGAAACTCAACTCAACTCGCGTTTCCATGGCGAATTAACCCCGAGTTAACTCGCCATAGAAACATAGTACAAAATAGACGATTTGCTCCGTAACGAGTGAAGACGAAAATGTTTGCTTAAATGCATTTTAATGTTGTAACCCAAAATGAACAAACGAAACGGTTTGACGAGACGTTCTGTTCCGTAACAACCGAACTTTTAGCGTCTTAACTCGTCAACAACAGCTGTGCAGATAGTCTTCTTCTTATTTCAGACGATTGGAGGAACAAAAGAACTAAGATATAAGGAAGTGATGTTATTGCACAAAAGTGTGGTATTCTTATACCCGTTTGTAACGCCCATGGGGAGGCGTGGTAGGTATAGAAAAGTATATATATTCTTGATCAGCATCACCACCCGAGTTTATTTAGCCATGTCCGTCTGTCTGTGATCACGATTACAACCATTATTTTAAAGCTATCATCACGAAATTCAATATTTAGGGCCGTTTTCTCATCTTACCTTTAAAGTTCACTTTAGTTGCCGACCAAATAAAATTTTCCTCTCGGTAAAGCAAGTTTGGTTTTCTCATGTTACCTCTAAATTATTATTTTATATGTATGAAAATACGGCAAGGCCGTACAAAAAATGGCAGTAGTCCTTACGCTTCTGAAATATTCTTGGCCTAGTATTCTGCACTTTTGTATCTTCGAACATGGCTTCTAGTGCATTGATTTGAAACACACGCCTTTAATTCATTACGAATATTTATTTTGTTTATTTATAAGAATATTATTGAATTTATTTTGAAGTTGGCAAACGGCTGCTTTGTGTTTACAAAATGGGTAGCACTTAAAATTTTATCTGTGTTATAAAATTTACAACCAGCTTGAACCTCCCGTTAAATTTATCATATCGGTAACACTAAAGGCAACATGAGAAAACGAGAAACAGCTAAAGGTAACTTTAAAGTGACCTTCAACTAAAGTGAACTTTATACGGCCCTTAAGCTTTTATTTTAAAAACGAAGGTCAAGTTCGTAAATGAGCCAAATCGGATGAAAACCACGCCTACCTCCCATACAAAGTGACTTTATCAAAACGGTAAAATCTCCTAGAAATCAACAAAAATTAATATATGGACTTCCAATTTTGCATATGAGTTTTGATGTTCAAAATACACTCTAAGTATGAAATTCAACCAAATCGGATGAAAACCACGCCTACCTCCCATACAAAGTGACTTTATCAAAAAGGTAAAATTTCTCTTAAATCTACAAAAATTAATGTATGGACTTGAAATGGACTTGGACTTTGCATATAAACTCTGATATATAACGTGTACTATGTGCATGGAATTCAACCAAATTGAGTGAAAACCACGCCCACATCCCATACAAAGCGACTTTATCAAAAAACAAAAGCGAATATTTTCTGTTAAAAATATAACGAAAATATTTTTACGGATAAACATTTTATTGATTGCTTAAGAATTTGAATATACTTTGGTTCGGCCGTGGGGGTATTTTAACTTCGGCCCAGTCGAAGATCATTTCTTACTAGTTCTTATTCGTGTTGGTTGACACAAATACATAAACATTCACAAAGGGCCGTATTCAGTTACATCGAAAAAGAAGGCTCAAATTGTTTCTGATTAGAATAACATAAAATATTTTTGTAAATTTTTATGGTATTAATAAAACGTTTGATAATTAAAGACCTAATATATTAAAAGAAAATTGTATTGTAATACAGAATTATTTTACTCAGGGCCGTATTCGGTAAGATCGTTAAAGAAGGTCTAAATGGTTTCTAATTAAAATCACATATTCAATAGATTCTGAGTTAAATTTACTGATTTTGGAGCTAATTTAATTATATAATATAAAAATAATTAAATTATTATAAATTAAGGCTTTTTAAAAATATGATAATATAGTTTTGTTTTTATTATATTGGGTAATAATAATATTATATAATACAATATAATTTGAGATCCAAAATATGCGGATATCTGAAAAAAATTAAAAATAACAATTATACATCTTAAACTTTGCTGAAGACAAAAGTGCCCCAAAAGTGTGTTAAAGAGTAAAAAAATAATGCGCCCCTGAAGCAGTGATTGCGTTTGGACAACTGTGGTCGCATCAAATTGGTGCGACTATTTTTTTTTACTGAGAAAACTTGTGTACAGCTGACGATCCCTCAGAAATGTCAAAAAAACACACTCTGTCTCGCTCACTCAATTTACGAAATTGGCCACAGTTCACGTACACTGTATGTGTAGACAACACCACTTCCTTATATTTTAGTTCTTTGGGAGGAACTCGTTTCATTTTGTGTTAAATGTCAAAAGAGACGTAACGAATGCAAACGTTCGGCAAGTTGCAATCGTCTCGTTTCGTCTATTTTGGTTAGGGCCATGGTACAGCAATACAAGGTAGCATTGACAACTGCTTATTTTCTCTTCAACAAGAAAACATCTCCTGTCAAAAACAGCTTTTTGTGAAAATGCAGCTGCTGAGGTTGTTGTTTTTTTTTAATTCAACGTTTTCAACATTGTTTGTGTTTTCAATGGCGGATTGTGAGCACTCTCTTTTTGAGTATATGTTTTGACAGAAGATGTTTTCCCAAGCAACTGTCAATGCTACCTTGTATTATTATACCATGGGTTAGGGCTACAGTGGAGTCAGCGCCACAGCGTTCCAATACTGAGTAGTGAATGCATAAAATCTTGGTTTACACTTGTCAAAAATTGACGGTCCATTTTTTCGAATTTTCTTTTAGACTTGACGTTCACGTTTATACACATAAAGAGTTGACGATCAATTCTGTATCTGTTACTATGTTTCCATGGCGAGTTAACTCGGGGTTAGGGTTTTCGTCGAGTTAAGAAAATGGCGTCGCTAACTCGATAGTGTTTCCATGCACAGCATCGAGTTGAGTCGAACTTGTCAATTTCATTTGCATTTATGTTATTGTTTTACTAGCGAAATAGATATTAAATGGCAGCATTCACTTTGACAGATAGAACCCAGTTAAATCTTACAAGTTTCGTGGAGTTTCGTGGAGTTTCGTGGATTTAACGAAACTCAACTCAACTCGCGTTTCCATAGCGAGTTAACCCCGAGTAAACCCCGAGTTAACTCGCCATGGAAACTTAGTATGTATCATATACAGTTGTTTCAATTCACATTGTAGAAATGAAACGAAACGACACCGAACAAACACAAAACGCATCGCCTAAGAATTGACGGTAAGGTAAATTTTTTTTTCTTTCCCTCATGTTACGATTCCCACACAACCGAACACAAGACTTTATCATCAATTCTTGACAAGTATAAGCTGGAAGTTCATGCACTGAACACATTAAGAGTGTTCACATTGTCAAATTTTTCATCAAATTGTTGGTCAAACAGTTTGACCACACAAGTGTTCACATTCTCAAATTTTTCGTCAAATTTCATTCTTTGCTTGCGCATCGAAATGAAAACGTTGCCATGACGGAGCAATTTTTATTAATATTTTATTGAAACATGAACCAAACGAAGCAAACAAACTCTGAATGTGTCCAGAAATATTTTAAAAATTTCTGTTATTATCATGTTTATGCGATGTGTTCACGTTGAAATCTTTTTTCAACTGGCAAAATTTGTACTATAAAATTTGACGAGTGTTCACATTGTCAAATTTCTCGTCAAACTGTTGGTCAAACAACAGAAAAATCAAAATATTTTGATTTTCGTCAAACGATTTGACAAACAGTTTGATGAGTGTTTACACATCAAATTATCATCAAATCGTCGTCAAATCCCATATATATTTTTGTTTGTCAAACTGTTTGACCAATAATTTGATGAATGTGAACACTCCTATTGACGACGGCAACGACATTACGACATCTGTCAAATTTTTTTACATGTATTTCTTATGGAGAGAATTTGGTCTAATGTCGCAATGTCGTGTCATCGATTTAGAACTATTCCTAATTTTACAGCTTGTCGTCGCTGTCGTCGTCAATGTGTTCAGTACATCATTCGATGCAGTTGCGTTTTTCGTCCGTTTACTCGCTAGAGCAATTTACGCAAGAAAATTATGGTAGAATTCAATGATAGAACCCTTTTACATTGATCAAGACTTGAAATCAAGCTTTTTTGACGTTCTCTTTTAGACTTGACGAAACCTTTTACATTAGTCAAGAATTGAATTCTAGTGCAAAAGAGATGCATAACTTCCATTCTTTATTGCTTTAATATGTTTGCTCTACTCATACACATGCACTTTGATCGCAGCCTTACAATTTTCAGGCATAGAACGCACGCCAGCAAGCGAAAAATATTGTGAAGCGCTTTGTCAAAACAGCGAAAAGCACAAAAGAAATATAAAAAATTGCCTAAAAATTGACGATACAGCGTAAGTGTTCTCTTACCCTTTCGTCGCTTCCGAGGTGCAGCGAATTGCCTAGAAACTCACAGACTTGATTTCAAGTCTTGACTAATGTAAAAGCGGTCATTGCGTTTAACGTTCAGATTAAGCAGGGCTACAAAACTATAAAACATTTGGTAATGTTGAGTTTTTATTGTATTTACACAAAAATAATTAAATTGTCTTCATTTATAATTTAAAAAATCTTAAATCCTGGGCATAAAAAAGTTCTTTTGAGAAATTATATATGAAAAAATTATAGACATTTTTAATTTTTAAGATTCATTTACAAGAGCCATCCCTAAAAGTAATGAGCTTCTGACTCGTTTCTTTTATTTCTTTTACTATGTAATTTACTATGTAATTTACCATGTTTCCATGGCGAGTTAACTCGGGGTTAAGGCCTAACCAAAATAGACAATTTGCTCCGTAACGAGTGATGACGAAAATGTTCGCTTAAATGCATTTCAATGCTGTAACCCAAAATGAGCAAACGTAAACTTATCGAAACTAAACGAAACGGTTTGACGAGACGTTCTGTTCCGTAAAAACCGAACTTTTAGCGTCTCAACTCGTCAACAACAGCTGTGCAGGCAGTCTTCTTCTTTTTTCAGACGATTGGAGGAACTCGTTTCATTTTGGGTTAAATGTCAAAACAGACGTAACGAATGCAAACGTTCGGCAAGTTGCAATCGTCTCGTTTCGTCTATTTTGGTTAGGGCTATAGGGTTTTCGTCGAGTTAAGAAAATGGCGTCGCTAACTCGATAGTGTTTCCATGCACAGCATCGAGTTGAGTCGAACTTGTCAATTTCATTTGCATTTTGACGTAGAATACGTCGTTCTCGGAGGTAAGTAGGGTGGTTGATAGTGATCAGGTGTCGGTATTTACATTACTTTTTGAGCCTTTGGTGGGCCTAAAGTACTAATCGTACAATGTTGATCTTAGCACTTGTTGGTCTGCTTGATCCTCAATGCGACAAAAATTCATGTTAGAACTGTCTAACTTATATCAATTTTACACAATTACATGAAATATAAAGCCAACATTTGATGTTTTTGTTTGCTTAAACTTGCTACCTATTTATCGACGGCTTCCGGTTATTTCGACGGCGAAGACAGCGCCATCTAGCGTGAAGACATAAATCTTATAATTAAAAAAAAGCATACTTTTGGGGGCATGTTGTTTTTAACAGACTCGCGTAGCCCAGTAATACTGAGTAATTTTGAGGGGCATGCTTTTTGTTGTATATGAGGCTAAAGACCGTTCTCTTTGGTGTCTCGCGCTCACATTAATATTTGGGTAGTCAGTTGGATTATGGTTGTTCGCTAGTTAAGACAGTATTAAGACCTTTTCTTTAATACTTGAATATCTCATTATAATAATTGTATAAGTAGTAATAAAGTAATGTTGAATTGAACATTAGAGTTTGTTTTGGACATATATTAAACTGGCGCAGTCGGTAGGATGTCAAAATAATAAATTAATATTTGTTCAAGCAAACTGATTTTTTTTCGCGAAATTTTGTCCGTAACTCTACCACGCACTGCATACAGTGGCTCAAACCACTGTACATAACAAAACCAGTTGAGCTCACTATATACAAATCGAAAGATAAATAACAAAACCAGTTCTGCAACATTCCCGTTCGTTGCTCGTGGCTATTATTTTATTCTTTTGCACGGCATAAGTAGAAATAATTCTGGCAAGCACACAATATAAACTGAATGCCCCCGAAGCCAACAACTGTTAAATCTGAAGCCGGCATTGGAGAAACTTTTCAGCCAGCACAAGCCGATCAGGAATCTAGCCAAACCACAGTCAACGTAGCGCGTTCCACGATGTCGTCTGTTGGCCACCTGGAGCCATTCGATCTTTCACACCCAGAGAACTGGACATCATATTGTGAAAGGTTTGAGCTGTATCTACTAGCCAATGACGTACAGGGTGATGATCGCAAAAAAGCCATGTTTTTAACATTGGCTGGTGCACAGCTGTATGACCTTCTGTCGTCATTGGCATCTCCAAGACAGGTTAGTGCATTAAGCTTCACAGAAATAAAGTCAACTCTAACTAATCATTTTTCTCCACGGCCTTCGGAAATTGCGGCGTTTTTCAAATCCCACAAACGCGATCAACAACCAAACGAGAGTTTTGCAGACTATGTAGCAGTTTTACGGAAAATGGCAGTAGATTGCAATTTCGGTTCTGCATTAGACCGAATGCTTCGTGATCGCCTCGTTTGTGGACTGCGGGATGAAGCACTTCAGCCAAGCCTTCTCGCCGAAACTGACCTTCAGCTTAAAAAAGTGATTGATCGAGCCAACACAGCCGAAACTGCTTCGAAAAATTTACTTGAAATTCGTCATCCGGATCAAGTTCATCTTATTTCAAAGCGCAACAACAATAAATTTCAGCACCGCAACAAAAAGTCTATTTTCCGTGACAATACTCAAGGCAAGCCATGTAATGGTTGTGGTGATCAACACCCACGCTGCCGATGTCCATACCTAGAGACAATCTGTTCATCATGTGGAAATAAGGGACATCTTCAACGCGTTTGTCGATCTGGATCATCTTCGATTAAATCCAACTCAACTCAAAAGATGACTCCAAGTACAACGCATCGATCAAAAAAGTCTAAATCTTTTTCTATTAATCAAATCTCGCCATTAATTGACTTGAAGAAATCAACTATAGTCATCGTCAATGGGAGTCCTTGTCAATTCGAGATCGATTCTGGCTCGAATTATACTCTTATGTCATCCAAAAGTTTTAATCATACGTGGCCAAAATCACAGCCGGCCATAAATACATGCGACCTGCAGCTTGTAGATTTTCAGCGCAATAGCATACCAATAATTGGCGTATGCGACGTCACAGTAAAATACAACAATAAAACAATAACCGATCTTCCGATCATCATAGTGGATGGTAACCGTTCCAATGTTATGGGTTGTAACTGGTTTGGACCACTTGGAATCAGCATCCAAGGTGTCAACCTAATAGACAAACAATTATCTATTCAGAATGTTCTTTCAAAATTCCAGCACTTATTTTCCAAAGAGCTGGGCAAGTTTACCGGAAAACCTGTGTCACTTCAACTCGATCCAACCGTTCAACCAATTCGATACCCACCTCGTCGAATTCCGTTCGCAACCAGGGGAATCGTCGAAGCGGAACTTGATCGACTGTGCGCTCAAGGGATTCTCGAGCCAATCGAATACTCTGACTGGGCAACACCCATTGTTCCCGTTCTAAAGAGTGACGGCTCAATCCGCATTTGTGGCGATTATAAATCAACGCTCAATAAGGCACTTAAGCCCCATTGTTTTCAAATACCAGCAATAAGTACCTTGCTGTCTTCCATAGAAGGAGGAAACATTTTCGCAAAGCTTGATTTAGCACAGGCTTACCAGCAATTAACTGTGGATGAACCTTCTTCGATATTACAGACTATTGTAACTCACAAAGGTGCTTTCAGGGTAAAAAGGTTGCAGTTCGGAATTTCATCTGCTCCAGGTATTTTCCAAAATTTTATAGAGACACTTCTTCAAAATATTCCAGGTGTCTTACCGTATTTTGATGATATCGTCATTATGGGAAAAACCGATGCAGAACTTGCTAAGCGTTTAGATGAAGTCCTCACTCGATTCGATACCTCTGGACTTCGACTTCGTAAGGATAAATGTAAGTTTGGTGTTTCAACAATCGAGTTTCTTGGCTTCAGGATAGACTCATTAGGCATAAGGCCAGCGCCTCGAAACTTAAATGCTATACGCAGTGCTCCAGCTCCCACTGACAAGAAACTCTTACAAGCTTTCCTGGGCTTACTAAATTTTTATCATGGTTTTTTGCCTCATAAAGCAACGATAGCTGAGCCGTTGCATCGCCTTCTAGATAAAAACAGTAAGTGGGTTTGGACAATGGAGCACCAAAAGGCGTTTGATAATCTTAAAAGTCTTGTTATGTCTGATCGAGTTCTAGTGCATTATGATATGAAGTTGCCACTTGTTGTCGTTTGTGATGCGTCGCCTTATGGGATTGGCGTTGTTCTTAGCCACCATTTCTCTGATGGTACCGAGAAACCGATTGCTTTTTATTCAAGGACGTTGTCAAAGGCTGAAAGAAACTATGCACAGATTGACAGAGAAGCTGTAGCGCTAGTGTCAGGAGTGAAGAAATTTCATGACTAACTGTATGGCCGAAAGTTTACGCTTGTTACCGACCATCGCCCACTTTTAGGTATACTTAGTTCAACGAAGCCAGTACCTTATGTTATATCCAACCAAATGATTCGTCGTCGCATCTTTCTTAACGCTTATGATTTCGATCTCATACATCGGTCTGGTCATAAAATGGGTAACGCGGATTTTTTAAGTCGTTTCCCTGTTGATTCGGAAAATTCATCAGAATTCGACCATCAAGATGTTCTGATGATTGAGATGATAGACAAACCAGTGTTAAGTGCTAAGGAAATCGCTTCGCAAACTGCTAAAAATTCTGACCTAGCCAGAGTGCTCAGCTGGGCGTTAAGGGGGTGGCCAGATAAGATATCCCGCAACAAGTTATCTCGCAGTTATGTCTGGTGGCCCAAAATCGATTCTGATATTGAACTCGTAGTCAAAAAGATACAAGTTCGACTCAACTCGATGCTGTGCATGGAAACACTATCGAGTTAGCGACGCCATTTTCTTAACTCGACGAAAACCCTATAGCCCTAACCAAAATATACTATGTTTCCATGGCGAGTTAACTCGAACTTTTATGGCTGAATTACAATACTGCGTTAGGTCGGTCGGCCTTTGACAGCTCGACTAGAAACAATGGGTTCTTATGAAGCAACACAAAATATGACCTCATGCATTGCGTCGACCTCATCCCGTAAATATGAATTTGAGGGGGTGACGTACGATCAACGCTATGAGTAGCGACATGTACTATGTTTCCATGGCAAGTTAACTCGGGGTTAGGGTTTTCGTCGAGTTAAGAAAATGGCGTCGCTAACTCGATAGTGTTTCCATGCACAGCATCGAGTTGAGTGGAACTTGTCAATTTCATTTGCATTTTTGTTATTATTTTACTAGCGAAATGGATACTAAATGGCAGCATTCACTTTGACAGATAGAACCCAGTTAAATCCATGGTGTAATTAACAAGGTGATCGTGACGTTTACTGATTTCCCTTCGGTTGTCAAAAAATGTTGAGAAAGTAAGAAAAAAAGAGACAAGCTGCGGAAAAGTGTCAAATCGCTTGCACTCAATAAAAAATTGTAATAGATTGTTTGAAACTTTTGCTTGAAATTTACGAACAGCTGTTTTTGACAAACGTGGGTAAATTTTTTTTGAGTTCCCCGAGTAAACCCCGAGTTAACTCGCCATGGAAACATAGTAATAGTAATGCTCAAGCTCGGTCGTGCTTTTGACATTCCATATTAACGCTGGGTTGCATTTTCGTTGAGCAATGCTAAAATGTGGGTATTCTTGGATTCCGATGGAAAACTCAGATTTTCATAGGATTATCGTGGGAATTTATATTTTGATGCGAGTTTTTTTTAAATTGATCAAATTTTTTAAATTAACATGCTTCTTAAGTAGTATAAAAATGATTTTGATGAATTTAGCATGATATTAATATTATTCAATTGTATTTCATATTAAAATGTATGCATTTCTTAGTATATTATAAATAATATTATAAGGGTATTCATGCAAAATGGCAAACTTATATATTGGTCAATTAGATATTTTAATGAGGTTGGTTGAGGACGAATACCCTTAATATCATTGTTTGAATAATATAACACACAAAGGAATGTTGTGGTAAGGTAGATTGGCAAATGCCGTTCACTTTGTTTTTGTAAAGTTGTACCCAAGTACTCACTAATTACAAGTGATTCAGCGAGCATTGTACAAGGGGGCGTGGCAGCTCGAATCTGCAATATTGAATAACTTTGGAATTATAGGTCGCAAAACATTGGAATTAGGTGTTCGGCCTCGATTTACATGTGCCGTTCCACTGGCAAAATTTTATGGGCGTTGGGAAAAGGGTGTGGCACTTTTTCGGCTTCCCAAATTGTGGGTATAACTTTCGAACTATTAGTCACACATCAATGAAACTCGGTAAGAATGTTCTATTTAATCTTGTCCTTTGACTGGAAAAATAGAGTGAGCATTGGACAAGGGGGCATGGCACCGCCCATATAAGTCAAACTTATGGTATCAAATAGCTTTGGAGTTAAATGCCACATAATAATGAAACTTGGTATGGAGCTGCCACTTGGTAATGTCCATCTACTAGAAAACCTTCAGCCATTCTTATTTTTATGAAGAGAACTTCTGAAATGCACTGTCGAATCGTGGCGTTCCAGAAATCGTTATCTACCCTATTTTTTAGAGCATTTCGTACAAGGGCAATCATTATATCATAGAAAAACACGATAAAAGTTCAAGTAAATCTTAAATTTTATACACCAAATGAAAGATATATTTCCAAGCTTTAATAATATATTGTCTTTAATCCATAGTAATCAAGGTTAATTTTGAAGAAAAAAATGGTTTTATGTAAAAAATAAAATTACTTTTACATGCAAATATCTTTAAAATCTGAAATACTTAACGGATTTCATTAATTTCAAATTTTCTGAAAGCTTATTGTATTGTCTGCAATTTGGCACCTCAATCATTAATATTGGTTATATATTTAGAATAATACAGCCAATTTTCTTCATACACCTTATAACAAAAAAAATTTTTAAATCGATAACTCGAAAACAAATCGATAAATCGATTTTTCCTTCTGTTAATCTTTTTTTTATTGAGATTACTCTTTCAATCCATCGTCAAATCGCGGCGCCCCGGAAATCGTCATTTCCCCTGAACATTAGATGAAATAAAATTTAATTAATTATTTTAAAATAAAAATATTTCAATATTTTAAGCCGCAATAAAACGAACTTCATCGCTACAAACGTTTTTTCCAAATTTTTGAAGTATTTTTAATTATTTTTCACAATATTTGTCCTCAAATGAGAGCAAATAATTTTAAAAATGCTTTATGAGGGGTTTATTGGATTTATTGGATGTTCAGCCATTTTTAAAAATCCTCTCATTTATAAACAAGCATTTTCAATAATTTTTTTTTTTTACATTTTCTGTTTTTTTTTTATATATTATGAAACAATTTGATGTATTTTTGACATAATTTGTGCTCAGATGAAAACAAAATAAAATTTAAAAATGCTTTATCGAGGGTTTATTGAAGGTTTCCTCCATTTTTAAAATTATCTCATTTATAAAGCATTTAAAAAAGATTTGTAACGCTATTGAACGCTATTATGACACTATCTTTTAATTTTTCATTGATTACAATTATAATTGCATGATTTCGGAAAAAGGGACGTTTTGTGGGATTTTTAGTATAGCTGCTTTTATTGGCATCACCAAAATGACAGACGCACGATCTGTCAACGCAACACTTAGTTTTGCAAAGTTTGAGGTCGTCCGTTTTGACAGCTTATATCGTAAAGTTTTTACAACGGAGACCAAAGTACGGTCAAAGGCCGACCGACCTAACGCAGTATTGTAATTCAGCTATTAGCGTCTCAACTCGTCAACAACAGCTGTGCAGAGTAGTCTTCTTCTTTTTTCAGACGATTGGAGGTACTCGTTTCATTTTGGGTTAAATGTCAAAACAGACGTAACGAATGCAAACGTTCGGCAAGTTGCAATCGTCTCGTTTCGTCTATTTTGGTTAGGGCTTTACGGAACAAACCGTCTCGTCACCCCGTTTCGTTCAGTTCGTTGAGTTTACGTTTGCTTATTTTGGGTAACAACATTGAATTGCATTTAAGCGAACATTTTTGTCTTCACTCGTTACGTAGCGACTCGTCTATTTTGGTTAGGCCTTAACCCCGAGTTAACTCGCCATGGAAACATAGTATATGTTTCCATGGCGAGTTAACTCGGGGTTAGGGTTTTCGTCGAGTTAAGAAAATGGCGTCGCTAACTCGATAGTGTTTCCATGCACAGCATCGAGTTGAGTCGAACTTGTCAATTTATTTTGCATTTTTGTTATTGTTTTACTAGCGAAATGGATACTAAATGGCAGCATTCACTTTGACAGATAGAACCCAGTTAAATCTTACAAGTTTCGTGGAGTTTCGTGGATTTAACGAAACTCAACTCAACTCGCGTTTCCATAGCGAGTTAACCCCGAGTAAACCCCGAGTTAACTCGCCATGGAAACATAGTAACCGAGCGTTTCCACCGCCCGAACGAACGAAGAAATCATCGCGAACAAATCGTCGCGATGAATTCTTCGTTCGGTCCAAGTGTTTCCACCGCACGAACACAAGTTGCGAACATTGGTAAGTCGCCATCTTGTTCGTTCGTGCAGTGGAAACACTTAAATTCAATGCTTGCGAGCATCAGCGTTGATCAATATTTGTTTATGCAAACGTACTAAATTTGATTAATTTTTACTACTTTTATGCCTTTTAATTTAGGTTTTATGTAAGTATTTATATAAAGAATTTATTATATAAAGAATATTATATAAATAATTTGATTTTATAAAGTGCTAATAATATAACAAAGTGAAATAAAGTTCTTTTGCGTTAAATTTTCAATATATTTTCTTTCTTTTTTGTTTTTCCTACGTTATTAACTACCATTTCAACAAATCTACTACCTATGCGCAAATAAGCACTGGATTCGCCCAAAAAGATCGAGCGTCGGCCGATCAGAGCGAACGAAGAAATCTTCGTTCGTTCGTGCTGGAAAAGTGTTTACACTGCGCGAATAGCGCTCGCGAGCATTTTGTAAAAACCAATGTTCCGAACCTTGGTTCGGACCAAACTGTTTACACCGCCTGAACGAACGAAGAAATCTTCGTTCGTTCGGGCGGTGGAAACGCTCGGTAATAGTATATGTAAATTTAAATGTCAACTGCTCCTTCAGCCCTGATTTCAATTTATTTTATCAATGCTGCTGCATTTTGACATTTCAATTCATCGGCGTTGGTATCCTAAATAAATAGTGAATAATTTCTACTAAAAATGAGCAACAAAAGAAAGAATATTGAGGATGAATTATCACGATTCGAAGCGGAAATTTCCAAATCTGCAACATCATCACGTAACTTGTTTGTGCCTAATCAAGTTCGTCCAATCATCGCAGCAAACACATTTAACCAGGTACAGGAGAAACTTCAACAGAACCCTACAACTGCCTCAACTAACTCTTCGTTAACCGTACCACCTCCACCAATTCCTCCACCAGCATTCATGCAGACATTTGTTCCTTCTCAAATAAACAGCAGTAATAGTCAAAATTCTCAAAAAGGTGCAACACCCATTGTCCTCAGCAGTGCTCCAAAGTTGTATCAAAGTCGACAATCCGTAAATGTACCATCTATAGCTCCGAATCCGCATATTGACATAAATGCAATACAGTTTGACGTTACCCAAAAGCTCAAAAAACTTAAAGCTGAAAAATCTGGACCAAACCCAATCGCTGAGGAGGCTATTAAAGCAGCGCGTGCTTCATCCGCACTGCAGTCCTTTCAAACAACTGAACGAAAGAAAAAGGATAGAAAGACTGTGCGCATCGCTGGTGGAACAGTATGGGAAGATTCATCATTGGCTGATTGGCCTGATGATGACTTCCGAATATTTTGTGGCGATCTTGGAAATGATGTTAATGATGAGGTACTCACGCGTACATTTAATAAATTCCCATCATTTCAAAGAGCACGCGTAGTGCGTGACAAACGCACAGGAAAGAGTAAGGGATTTGGATTTGTTAGTTTTCGCGAACCTGCAGATTTTATCAGAGCAATGAAAGAAATGGATGGACGGTACGTCGGCAGTCGACCTATTAAGTTAAGGAAAAGTACATGGCGCCAACGAAGTCTGGATGTTGTTAAGAAGAAAGAAAAAGAAAAACAACTACTGCTACAAACATTTAATAATTGAAATAATATCAGTAATTAAACACTCAACCATACAAAATAAATATACTTTGATATATATACAAGCTCTTTTTCTAATTATTTAACTAATTTTTAGTTCCGTTAGCTTCTCTTTAATGCAATTTAAAAAATAAAAAAATTTTCTTGAGTACGATAATTATTACTAAGAAAAAGCAAAATTATCAAAACACATTGTGTATGTGATAATATACATTTAAATCGGAATATTTTCTAAGAATGTTACTGAATTTATTATTTAATAACAAACTACAAAGCAAAGCTGAAATATTTGAATGCTTACGTTCCTTTAGGAATGAACATATTAATCTAAATTATTGGTAGAATAACTTCACATTGGTAATAATTATATAGATAAATGACTTTCTTTTAATTCTTATTTTAAGTGTATTTTTGCCTTATCTTATACTTGGTGTTGCTCCTCTAATGCCGGGGCGAATACTAAGCAACGGCCGGTAATCATCACTGTTGGCACTTGATAAGTCCTCATTATAAGTTTCACTCTCATTATTTTTTTTTCTATGTTTCCTTGTTTCTTTTTTGTAACACGTCGCTGTTTTCACGTGTTCCTTGGTGTGATATTTTGTATCACAACTACTTATTCGCTTATAAGGACGCTCACTATGCTCTTGGAAAATCGATGGATAGTATTGTCTGTATACCAAATAGCTTGTAAATAAACCGATCAGACTACCAACAAACACATCCTGCCAATGATGATGATAATCACATATTCGACTAACAGCTACAAGTCCTGCTAACACTAGCGGTGTTAATGCAATAAAAAGTCGCCAAGTTTGACCTCGACCACGAATACAAAAAACATTTAGTTTTGCTGCAGCATATAGAGCGATGAATCCAAAGCTAGCAAATGCAACTGGAATATAGAATCGTTTTACTTTTTCAAAATAAATTCCAAACAAAGCAATATTTTCCACTCACATGAAGAATGTCCACTAGGAAAACTTTTACGACCTTCATTAATGTCGTGAACATTCCCAGTGCAATTGAGAAGTTCAGCTGTGCCATCGTCAAGCAGTTTGGTAATGTTAGTCAGCACCAGCACGCCGTCAGGAAAACATCGATAATAAAAATCTGGTCTTGGACGACCAACAGTTATTTTTAAAAGACTTGTTATAAGACCATTCAATCCCAGTGTTAATGTCCATGCCCAGCTGCCGGCAAGAAAATCGCTACGACTACGAGTTTTAAGCCATTGTATTACTGTGGCAAATAGTGGCCCCAGTATTACACACGATAATAAGACCTTTGGTGATACAAAGTCGACGGAGCGAGGATATTTGTAAAGCCACAAATCTTCTAGTAGAATTTTCCGCTTAAATGATCGTGTTGTTTCAAGTATGCTGTTGGAGTATGGATAGATCGATTAAAAATTGTATGAAACTATTGAAAAACTTACATAAATACAATTACTAGAACAACTCTTATAGCTATGTCCACAACGTTGCTAATAAGCCGCGTTGTCTCTGCTTTTCCTCTAGAGGACGTGACAACGCCATTGCGAGGAATATTTTTGCAACGGGCATTTTTAATTTTTGTAGGAACTGATTTTTTGTTAGATTCTTCTGCTGAGCTTTCGCTATAGCTGCGTTTATTTGAACTTTTCGTTATGATCATTGTTCTGGTTGTCATTTGTATATGTAGTTTCCAATAGCTTTAACACCCTCTTGTAGGTTTATATGCATATATATATATATATATAAATTGCTGCTTAGCTTAAAAAAACAAAATTAAATCATGGTTTGTTTCTCATTTAATATTCTTATTATGGAGATCAGTTTAAAAAATGAGCCATTAAATCTAAATTTAGGAAAAATTCAAAGTATAATGAATAGTCCTTGTTGAACCACAATTCGACCAAGTATTACAACCCATTGTACACTTTCTCTATAAGATTTTTTTAAATAAAATGTTACTGGGCAGCTAGCCAGACTGCACAAAAACACAAAACACGCATCAGATAAAAAAAAAATTAAAGCTGATTATATAGTAAACTTTAGCTACATGCTGTTGCGAATCCTTTAGGAAAATTTAATTGTATAATTACAAATATATCTTTATCCTGTATGTTCAATAAACCTTTAGTTAAATCTGAAATGACCTTTTCTTATTGAGCCATTAAAACAGTATCATATTATTTCTTAGAAGTTTATCTTTTATTTAGTTTAAAATATTTCGAGGGTTATACCCTCTTGAAAATGCAAATTTATTGAAATCGCTCACTTCATACACATGCCAACAGTAATTTCTCTTTGTATTTGCGCTTTTGGACTCTTTTTGTGTTGGTATTTTGAGTGGTAGTAAGAATGATATTTAGCTATAGCTTTTAATTTATTTATGATTTGAATACTCTTTATTAAAATATCTGTATTTAAAATAAAAATTTATCTAGTTTAATCGTTCACACTATTGTTTGTTGAATGACTGCAGGGTTGCATAATATTTTTCCTAAATGAGATAACATGATGCGAATCATTAGGTAGATATGACGTTTAATATATTAACCGGTTCTATCAAACTTTCTAAATGAGTGAAAGCATAGAAATAAAAAATTCGTTTTCTTAGTTCTTTGGCCGTGTGCTATTCGGAAACTTTTCACTCGTGGTAGGAGAGAATTTACTGAGTTGAATACAATTTCTGTCTGTTGAAATAAAATTGTAATTTTTGCTGTGCCAAAAGGACGATGAAATTTTGACAACTAGAAATGTTGACGTTTTAGATTTTGGTAGTGCATTAGCACAAGAATTTAATTTAATTTGCGAAATTGTTGATATATATTGAAAATTAGGGATTCTGGTTGCTATGCTATCGGAAACACGAAATTTTTAACTGCTTTACGACTCACAAACTCACAAGTGTTTTTTTTTTCATTTTTGCTTGTGTCAAAAATTCTCTTTCCGATTGTCAAAAATTATACTAGCCCCTGGGGCTACATGAATTTTTGACAATCATATTCACCTCACAGGTGCCAAATATTCTCTTTCAGACTGTCAAAATTTCATCATCCGAGTGAAAAGTTTCCGAATAGCACACGGCCTTTGAGTGAAAGAAAAATTTAGGAATTGAAAGGCAGACATGGTTAAATAAATAAGGTTATCTCAAGTGTGAGCTCATACCATGACACATGATACAATTATATAAGGTAGGAGTGACTGTCATTTGCCTGTATATTTAATTTTGTATTTTCTTTTTTACTTTTTTCGTTCTCTAATTTATACTATTTTTGGCAGTTGGTACAAGACGAGAAGGCTGTTACTCCTGCCTTGTATAATTGTATCATGCCATGGTATAATAAAAGGTATCTTTGACAACTGCATGTTTTCACTTCTACAAGAAAACATCTGTCAAAAACTGCTGTTTGTGAAAATGCATCTGCTGAAGTTGTTGTTTTTTTCATTTCAACTTTTTAACATTGTTTGTGTCATAGTGTAATAATAATGTGTTAGTGAATTGTTGACAACACCAAGAATAGCTTTCTTTCTGCCAAAAAATTGAGAGCGAAAGAGAGGAGACGTTGATAGTTGTCAAATTGTGTTATTTGCTTGAGTTGCTAGATGATGATGTGTTATAGTTTTTATGGGTTATTGTGCGAATAAAGTTTAAATAAATATTTCGTTCAATTAACTGTGCCGTGTTGTGTTGACAAAAAGTTGTCTTCGCCCATTTGACAAGTTCGCCATTGAATGGTTTTGTCATTTTATCAAAAACGTGTCCTTCCATCACCTTGCCACCGACATGAAGCTTTGGCAAGCATGCAGATTGTCTTGCATTCACATCGACTGCTTCAAGAAAATATCGAATGCCATGAAAGAGTGTTCAATACCTCAACTGATAATAGCCATCAAAAGAAGTGGACATGGCATTGAGCTTCGACCGACTGCACGTTAGCTGATTTATTTTTATTCCAATTCACTATCAGCTGTTTTTGACAGGATCGGGCCGAAAAATTTGTAATTTTGAGAGAGAAGTGTCAAATTCACTTATTAATATTACACCATGGGTGTACCCATGGTATAATAATGCAAGGTAGCATTGACAACTGCTTATTTCCTCTTCTACAAGAAAACATCTCCTGTCAAAAAAGCTTTTTGTTGAGAATGCATTTGCAGCTGCTGAGGTTGTTGTTTTTTTTTCACTTCAAAGTTTTCAACATTGTTTGTGTTTTCAATGGCGGTTTGTGAGCGCTCTCTTTTTGAGTATATTTTTTGACAGGATATGGTTTCTCAAGCAACTGTCAATGCTACCTGGTATTATTATACCATGGTACACCCCATCGGCCATCGGCACTCACAATCGGCCATTGAAAACATAAACAATGCTGAAAACGTTGAAGTGAAAAAAAACAATAACTTCAGCAGCTGCATGGTATAATAATACAAGGTAGCATTGACAACTGCTTATTTTCTCTTCTATAAGAAAACATCTCCTGTCAAAAACAACTGTTTGTACAAATGCATCTGCAGAAGTTGTTGTTTTTTTCACTTCTACGTTTTCAACATTGTTTGTGTTTTCAATGGCCGATTGTGTGCGCTCTCTTTTTGAGTATATTTTTTGACAGAAGATGTTTTCCCAAGCAACTGTCAATGCTACCTTGTATTATTATACCATGAGCAGCTGCAGATGCATTTTCACAAGCAGCTGTTTTTGACAGGATATGTTTTCTTATAGAAGAGAAAATAAGCAGTTGTCAATGCTGTCTTGTATTATTACATCATGGGGTGTACGGTCAAAGTTTTCACTACCATTTTCTTTAATTTAATGTCTTAAAAATTAAAACAACCCTGCGATATTAAGCATTCCAGCTGACTTTGACAGATTTAATAAAATGTAAGCATAAAAAAATTAATTAAAAAATTATCGAGTACAGGGTATACTTAAAAACATCTAGTGAAATGTTGATTAGTAGGGGTTTCTGCACAAGTCTTAATAGAATGTCAACTAATCAGTGCAAAGAATTGAAGAACTTTGTTCAAAATGGTCGGAAGATTATCGGTGCAGCACTTAATTATATGTGAGATTCTAAAAAGATTTAAAGAAAGTAGCTGAATTTTAATTTCGTTTCAAAAAGGGATATAATCAAAGCGCGTAAACTGCAAGTACCTAAGGTGCCTTTAATGTTCCTTAAGCCAACTTCTTCTTACATACAAGAAGGTGAAGATATTGTGGTCAGTATGAAATTCACGTAAATCATATCATTATCGCATTTTTTGTCGAAACTATACTTACAAACAGAAAAGTAAATAACACTACATTTTTAAAATATACTAAAACGTAAGCAACTTTTTATGCTTCTTTTAAGACGTGAACGTCATGATAACATACATTCAACGATAACATATGTTCATTGAAGACAGATCAAGGTCAAACATACACTTCTAATCATTGTATAAATCTATTATATTAAAACAATTTTTTAAGATTCCGAAAGTTTTTACAAAAGTTGCACATGAGGTAGAGCTCGGGTTTATTATTGGTAAAACTTGCAAAAATGTGACAAAAGAAGACTCTATGAACTATGTGAGTGGCTACTGCTTAGCATTGGATTTGACTGCTCAATGTGAATTGGTAAAATATTATTCAAATTAATAAACTTTTGAGTGTATAAATTGAATTTGTTACTATCCCATATAGGGCGAAGCACGTGCTCAAGGTCACCCGTGGACCTTAGGTAAAGGATTTGACACTTCGACTCCAGTGTCTCGGTTTATACCAGCATCGGAAGTTAGCGATCCACATAATTTAAAGCTTTGGCTTAAAGTAAATGGTGAAATACGTCAGCTAGGAAACACTGCGGATCTGGTGTTTAAAATACCCGAACTGATTGCTCATACTTCAAAGTATATGACACTAGAGCCCAATGATCTGATACTGACCGGTACACCAGATGGTGCTGCACCGTTATCGCCAGGCGATGTCGTCGAATGCGGCATGGGTGATGTTGCGCACTTTATATTTAAAGTGAAAAGTGAATAAAATAATTGGTTATTATCGATATGCATGCATGCAATGCATGAATGAGGCCTTTAATTGATTAAGTAAATAAGTAATTTTGATTTATTTCTGATATTGAAAAAAATCTTAATATCCCGTTATAGATTTCTTTAATTCCAAAATACAAAATATGACTGTGTGAAGTTTTCGCTGTATATTTACTGATTCCACGACCATCTCGACAGACTTTTTGAAATGATCGCTTGCTAGCCGTAAGGATCTTGGCGGCAGCGCACTGAACCATTTTAAAGGGTCCACATACCCAGTTTCACTGTTGATGTCATTTTTAACTAGACTTATTTCTTTGCCGGAAATTGTTTCCTCGCATGGTATCTCTTTCACTTTACACAATGCATTGAATTCAGTGCTTAGCTCTGTTGGAATCTGGGCCAGTCCAACACTTTGTGTTCCTTGAATGTAGCGTGTCTTCGCTATAAGCATTTGACCAGAGTTATGATTTTTCTCCATATTAACTTTACACTCAACTTGCTGCTCTATCAATGTAAACAGTTCCAAATAAAGATTATCGAGCACTACTCCAGTTTCATAATTCGTTGGAAACATTTTGTTAAAAAATTAATTGATGAATATAATCATATGATAATAGAATTAACAGGGCCGTCAGTACACAGGTAAGCTATCCATTGTTGCACAAGAAAGTGTTTACTGCGATTTAAAAGTACCAAATTTTTCACACTAGTACAATTTTATTTAATCCCCATTTTTTAAAAATTTTTTTTACTGGTACTGCTCATGGTGTAACCTAAAATAAGAGAAATCAGATTACGCCATCAGAGACAGAGAAAGTTGCACCGTTCTGAGCAAGACGTTAAAGGCCTAACCAAAATAGACGATTTGCTCCGTAACGAGTGAAGACGAAAATATTCGCTTAAATGCATTTCATTTACAATTACTATTACTATGTTTCCATGGCGAGTTAACTCGGGGTTAGGGTTTTCGTCGAGTTAAGAAAATGGCGTCGCTAACTCGATAGTGTTTCCATGCACAGCATCGAGTTGAGTCGAACTTATCAATTTCATTTGTATTTTTGTTATTGTTTTATTAGCGAAATGGATACTGAGGCCGTGTGCTATTCGGAAACTTTTCACTCGGATGATGAAATTTTGACAGTCTGAAAGAGAATATTTGGCACTTGTGAGGTGAATATGATTGTCAAAAATTCATGTAGCCCCAGGGGCTAGTATAAATTTTGACAATCGGAAAGAGAATTTTTGACACAAGCAAAAATGAAAAAAAAACACTTGTAAGTTTGTGAGTCGTAAAGATGTTCAAAATGTTGTGTTTCCGACAGCATAACAACCAGAATTGATAATTTTCAATATATATTAACAATTTCACAAATTTAATAAAATTCTTGTGCTAATGCACTACCAAAATCTAAAACGTCAAAATTTCTAGTTGTCAAAATTTCATCGTCCTTTTGGCACAGCAAAAATTACAATTTTATTTCAACAGACAGAAATTGTATTCAACTTAGTAAATTCTCTCCTACCTCGAGTGAAAAGTTTCCGAATAGCACACGGCCTAAATGGCAGCATTCACTTTGACAGATAGAACCCAGTTTAATCTTACAAGTTTCGTGGAGTTTCGTGGATTTAACGAAACTCAACTCAACTAGCGTTTCCATAGCGAGTTAACCCCGAGTTAACTCGCCATGGAAACATAGTAATAGTAATAGTAATATTTATATTAGGTGTATTAGTTAAATACTCGGTTAACTTACCGGTTGTATTAACATGAGTAGGCGAGACAGCTATAAGTGAAAGTATACCGGACACTTCATGAGTAAGAAAAGGATGGCATTATTCATGTACATGAGTTTCGGGTAGTTTTTTCCCAACGCCCTTAAGAAACTCATAGAAACTCGCTCATATAGCCTACCCAAAATTTTTGTAGCACTTTTAGTTAAATACCCAAATAATTTACCAGTAGCTCGTTTCTGTAACTCTTAGGCCGCTGTTATACAGACGCTCATATGATTCAAGATCACGTCCTTTTTTACGCTCTTTTTTCGTTTGATGAGCTCTGTGATGAAAGTATGTTATACAGACGCTCATTTGATCCCTGAACACTAGTACACTTCTTGCTACTTTTAATACTTTATGCCAGTGATGGGCACACACATACTATCACGTACTTTGCTTGTGTGTGAAGCAGAGAAAAACGAAGATCAAGTTGACGGTTGCCAGTTTTACACTGAAAAAAACATTCAACTGTCGAAAAGAAAAGATTTTGGTTGCTTCTTTAGTATATAATTTTATTTAAACTTTTTTATAAACATATTCACTTATACAAATAATACAAAAAGTATACAGAAAAAAAAAAATATACATATGTATAAACAAAATAAGCTCACAAATTAAGCTAACGTCGGGATAAGGGAATATTTTCGCAAAGCCTCAAAGTTTCATTGCATTTTTCACCAAAACATTTTAATACATCTGATGTTAAATTTAAAAAAAAATACCGTCGTCAAATGGGCGGCAATGCTTTGCCAAAGCCAAGGCTACGGTATATGATGCTTTTTTTAGAGACAAATTGTTATTTTCATTCAATGGATGCCTTTCCTGATGATCACTATGAGCCTCATCTACCATAGAATTGGCAGGTAGCCCACCTTTATCAACCATAAGTATTAAAAAAATTTTGCTTTTAACTCTCAAATTTTTGTTGTTCGTTCACCCCCCGTTAACTTAGTAAAATTTTCATGGCTAGAGAAAAAATGTCTTCTTAAACAAAACATATTATTGCGACTCATAATGCGATAACATCATGCATTGCAAGTCACCATCATCGTTTTCCATAAAAAAGAAATCATTTTTCCACTCTTCAGGGGACATTTTTCTCTCTGTATTTTAAAAATTGCGGAGCGAAGTCTTAACTTAGCAAGTGCTGAATATCAACTGAATTGATTTGCTTAGCGAAAATGTAAACAAAGCAACAGCCGAACGCACACGATCGATAGCCACACGAAGGAGCTTACAGAGTACTTGTGTCGACGTCGCGCAAGCAGCATTTTGTTTCAAAACACGCGTGTTTGATAATTTAAATTGTGCCCTTCGCTGCTTTATGCAAAAAAGTATCACGAGCATGAGTATGGTAAGTGTTGCTATTAAGCAGGTTTCATTACTGCTTTCATGCATTTCGTACTAAAAGTGTACTATTTTCATGCGAAAACACAAATGTTGTGAATAATTGCACAGCGAAACCCTGTTTTGATCTCGTGATTCCATTTCATTTTGGAATCATTTGGTGACCAGTTTGAGCAAAATAAATTTCCTAGCTCACTCTCTCAAATTTCCCTTTTACATTGAAACCAAAGATAACAAGATGGGAAACTTAAAAAACATAACCTCAAAAAAAGTTTGCATGTATTAGTGCGATGAAAAATCAACCCTGAATTTTACTCTTGTTCTTCATCGGCCGCAAACTCTCGAAGAAGTCACTTTGCAACCCCTGAAAATAATGCATATTATCTATTTATTATGATATAAATATTTAAGTTTAGTTGCAATAAACTGTTTGCAACCAAAACTGATTACTAAGTCCCTTTATTTTAGTTCATACATGCGTTTAAAGTTTGCCAATTTCTTCAGTTGTTGTATTTGTCAACATTTTTGAAAAATTTTAATTTTACACAAACCCCCGCTATTCTACACAAACCCCCGCTATTCGAGGTGAAATTTAAAAAAGGAACGCTCTTGTTCTTCTTCTGCATTTTTCCGCTGAAACTTCGTTTACAAACAAGAAAAATAATGTATGGATTGAGTGTTTGAATATTTAAATCTTTAAGTTATGTTACAAGAATCTGTTTAACACTCAAATAATTACATGCATTTTCTTATTTTAATCTTAATCGCCTAACAAAGTTTGCAAATTTTGCCACTTGTTGTATTTGTAAATAGCTTTTTATTTTCACCACGACCATTTTGTAAAAGTTCTGTTATTTTTCATCCCATCAGAGTTGTCAACTATCATTGTTTTCTTTGAAAATTTGCTTGGTTGGAATAAATATTGCTTTGGTACGAACTAACATTTGTTTTATCTATATAAAATTTGTAAAACTGCTTTGATTATGTATTTGCGTAATATATTAAGTTTAAAGTCATTTCACATATTATTCCATTATTTGCCATAAATATTATTTTTCCATATATATTCCTACGACTCAGTCCTCAAATTAATAACTCCAATTTATATCATTACTTATCCTTTCTGAATTTTAAGGGAATATCTGTTACATTTATGGAAATATTCCGGACACTTAATTTCGACTCATATAATAATAAGAAATTATGAGCAATAATAAATGTATCTTTGGGCAAATAATAAGAAAATATTTAATTACACATGATTTTATTATTTCAACCATGTTATTTCTTAAAATTCAGACTATGAAGCAATTAAGTTTACCAGCTTATATATTTTGACTTCCGTAGACCCAATTAATTTCCTATGATCATCATTGCAGATTTATAAGAGAAATTTAGGCGTAGCTATCCTAAAAACGAAATAAAAATTAAAAACCTTATAAAAGGAAAATTTAAAAGCTATCCTAAAGAAGATAAATTGGCAACACTACTTCTAACAGTTGAATGGAAAAAAAACATTTCATTCATAAATTCACCCAGCTGATATTATTAACCTTTACGTTACATGCACAAATTGTTTGCTTTTCCTTAGGAAATAATGTGGTTTTTTTATGTATAAAATCTTATTGAACATGAAGCTAAAGCACAAATATAAATATTTTTAGCTTATATAAGAATATTTAGAGAACTTTAGATATTTTTGTTTGCGTTATAAAGCCAATCAATAACAAACGTGTTGGAAGGGTTAAGGAACATAAGCCGAAACTGACATATTCACCTCACTATTTGTGGTGAAATGGTTTCTCTCGTATGTGTGTTTACTTTTTGCAATTTTTAGATTCCCCACAGAAGTTTCCCATCTTGTTATCTTTGATTGAAACAACAACAATGCGTGCCCGTGATGTGATCGTGAGCGTCTGTATAACAACGGCCTTACCGATTGCAGTTACCGACTGAAATTACCGATTTGACGTCATTCTCACCTTCACTGTTTCTGTAAAAAAAATTGTCGATCCCTATTCCATTCACTAGTTCCAAATCGGTAATATGACATTTGTTCCAATTCTACTTCAATAGGAATCGCTTAAAAAAGTGTTTCTGTACGAAAAGTGACAAAACTTGAAATCGATACTTTTCTCACTGACTTAAAGCTAAGTGAGAACTCTACCGATTGCTATAATGTTGTTGAAACTATGAGAAAGCAAGTAATCAAATTTAACTTTTTGAACCGAATACAATTTTATTGCTGTAATTATATGCAAATAAATATTTTATTAAAAAAAATTTTTTAATTGTTTGAAAATAAGTAGCAAAACATAAACATTTAAGGTGACAGCGTGTTGTAATTTACGAAAATTTATTAACCGGTTTCAATGAAATCGGTATGTTAATAGGTCTGTTTCCGTACGCACGCTGTGTAACTTGTGGGACGCTATTTTCTGTTTCCGTACTTTCTGTGCTTAAAATGGGAGAAGAAGAACAAGCATAAAATCGCTCTCTCGAGCACACAAAGTGCACAGAGAGTGCTAGAACTCGAGACTTCGAGTAAAGTAAGAACAAGCATCAAGAAGAATAAGCATCAATAAGAAGAAGCAAATGTCAAATTACATTTAATAATTGTTTCTGTTTTGCGATAAATAAACTCACAAATTGTGTGCCTAAAAATAAATTTACGTACAATAAATAAATAGTAATAAATAAAAATTAAGTAATTGTTCAGTTTTGCATTAAAAATGGCTTTTAATAATTTGAGTGAAAGTGTTTTAAATTTTGTGCTGCCGTTTGCAGTCAAAATCAGCTGTTTTGTGCTCGAAACTTACTAGAAGCTGTTTCCGTACTTTTGCAACTATTCTCACATTTCGTTTTTACTCTCTAGCACACGTTTTACACAAATCTTACACAGTGTAAAGTATGGAAACAGACCTAATGTAAAATAAACCGAGTGCAAATGTTTGTTTACTTTCATTATACATCACCAACTTTTAGTTTATTTAATTTCTTGCTTTTTGTTTGGTCATCTGTTTCAATTTCTTGACGTTTCTTTCCGATTTGTGTTTCTTTCCATCACAGACCGAATTTTTACCGATCTCAACGTACGTCCGTGAAGATAGCAACGAAAAAGTTAGCAACGATTTTTTTTTGCTACTAGCACAGGGTGTTTTCTTCAGGTGATTATGTTCGTTAATGATCATTAATTATAGGAAATCGTTGTTTTTCAGCAAAATGCGAATTATATTCGAAAAAAAAAATTACAGAGATTAAAGAGAAATACTTTAGAAATTTTTTAAGATATTAATATAATTTGTAGTAACTCTACTTTTTCAGTTATATGAATTAAACAGTAAAAAGACTTTTAGACAATTTTCGGTTACCTAAGAGTTTTCTGCACATATGCCATATAAATAGCTAAAAAGAATGCGAATTTTAAAATATTCTAACAGCAAAATCATGAACATAGCTGCTTTGGAACAGATTCTATACCAGGTCGTAACCCATTACGTAAAAACCGTTGCTGGGCTCCTACGCATGCCAGGAGTTTTCTGCACATATGACACCTATTCACATGCATAGAGGGTATTTTTTAAAATTTTTTGAGACCAAAATCAACTCTCTATCCGCATTGGAACAGATTCCACACCAGGTCATAATCCATTACGTCAAAAACCGTTGCTGGGCTCCTACGCATGCCACGAGTTTTCTGCGCATATGACAACCATACAGCTAAAAAGTGTGTACTTTCACAAATTTTTTGACACCAAAACCAACTCTCTATCTGCATGGGTACTGATTCTACTACCAGGTCATCATCCATTATGATGAAACCGTTGCTGGGCTCCTACGCATGCCAGGAGTTTTCTGCACATATGACACCTATGCACATGCAGAGAGGGTATTTTTTAAAATTTTTTGAGACCAAAATCAACTCTCTATCCGCATTGGAACAGATTTCACACCAGGTCATAATCCATTACGTCAAAAACCATTGCTGGGCTCCTACGCATGCCAGGAGTTTTCTGCGCATATGACAACAATACAGCTAAAAAGTGGGTACTTTCACAAATTTTTTGACACCAAAACCAACTCTCTATCTGCATGGGTACTGATTCTACTACCAGGTCATCATCCATTATGATGAAACCGTTGCTGAGCTCCTACGCATGCCAGGAGTTTTCTGCGCATATGACACCTATGCACCTGCAAAGTGGGTGTTTTTTAAAATCTTTTGACATCAAAATCGACTCTCTATCCGCATTGGAATAGATTCCACACCAGGTCGTAACCCATTTTGGAAATGGCCATAGATGGCTTCTTGGGAGTTTTCTGCGCATATGACAACTATGCAGCAACAAAGAAGGCATTTTTCCAAAATTTTTGACATCAAAATCATGTACCTAACTGCTTTGGAACAGGTTCCACACCAGGTGATCCTTATTTGAGGTTAGAAACGATTTGAGTGACTAGAAAGTTTTCTGCGCATATGACAACCATGTAGGACGACAAAGGATATTTTTTAATAATTTTTGACACCAAACTCAACTCTCTATCTGCATGGGTACTGATTCTACTACCAGGTCATCATCCATTGTGATGAAACCGTTGCTGAGCTCCTACGCATGCCAGGAGTTTTCTGCACATATGACACCTATTCACATGCAAAGAGGATATTTTTTCAAATTGTTTGAGACCAAAACCAACTCTCTATCCGCATTGGAACAGATTCCACACCAGGTCATAATCCATTACGTCACAAACCGTTGCTGGGCTCCTACGCATTCCAGGAGTTTTCTGCGCATATGAAAACCGTACAGCTAAAAAGTGGGTACATTCAAAAATTTTTTGACACCAAAACCAACTCTCTATCTGCATGGATACTGATTCTACTACCAGGTCATCATCCATTGTGATGAAACCGTTGCTGAGCTCCTACGCATGCCAGGAGTTTTCTGCACATATGACACCTATTCACATGCAAAGAGGGTATTTTTTCAAATTGTTTGAGACAAAAACCCACTCTCTATCCGAATTGGAACAGATTCCACACCAGGTCATAATCCATTACGTCACAAACCGTTGCTGGGCTCCTACGCATGCCACGAGTTTTCTGCGCATATGACAACCATACAGCTAAAAAGTGGGTACTTTCACAAATTTTTTGACACCAAAACCAACTCTCTATCTGCATGGGTACTGATTCTACTACCAGGTCATCATCCATTATGATGAAACCGTTGCTGGGCTCCTACGCATGCCAGGAGTTTTCTGCACATATGACACCTATGCACATGCAGAGAGGGTATTTTTTAAAATTTTTTGAGACCAAAATCAACTCTCTATCCGCATTGGAACAGATTCCACACCAGGTCATAATCCATTACGTCACAAACCGTTGCTGGGCTCCTACGCATGCCAGGAGTTTTCTGCGCATATGACAACCATACAGCTAAAAAGTGGGTACTTTCACAAATTTTTTGACACTAAAACCAACTCTCTATCTGCATGGGTACTGATTCTACTACCAGGTCATCATCCATTATGATGAAACCGTTGCTGGGCTCCTACGCATGCCAGGAGTTTTCTGCGCATATGACACCTATGCACCTGCAAAGTGGGTGTTTTTTAAAATCTTTTGACATCAAAATCAACTCTCTATCCGCATTGGAATAGATTCCACACCAGGTCGTAACCCATTTTGGAAATGGCCATAGATGGCTTCTTGGGAGTTTTCTGCGCATATGACAACTATGCAGCAACAAAGAAGGCATTTTTCCAAAATTTTTGACATCAAAATCATGTACCTAACTGCTTTGGAACAGGTTCCACACCAGGTGATCCTTATTTGAGGTTAGAAACGATTTGAGTGACTAGAAAGTTCTCTGCGCATATGACAACCATGTAGGACGACAAAGGATATTTTTTAATAAGTTTTGACACCAAAATCAACTCTCTATCTGCATTGGAACAGATTCCACACCAGGTCGTAACCCATTATTTAAAAACCGTTGCTGGGCTCCTACGCATGCCAGGAGTTTTCTGCACATATGACACCTATTCACATGCAGAGAGGGTATTTTTTAAAATTTTTTGAGACCAAAATCAACTCTCTATCCACATTGGAACAGATTCCACACCAGGTCATAATCCATTACGTCAAAAACCGTTGCTGGGCTCCTACGCATGCCAGGAGTTTTCTGCGCATATGACAACCGTACAGCTAAAAAGTGGGTACTTTCAAAAAATTTTTGACACCAAAACCAACTCTCTATCTGCATGGGTACTGATTCTACTACCAGGTCATCATCCATTGTGATGAAACCGTTGCTGAGCTCCTACGCATGCCAGGAGTTTTCTGTACATATGACACCTATTCACATGCAAAGAGGGTATTTTTTCAAATTGTTTGAGACCAAAACCAACTCTCTATCCGCATTGGAACAGATTCCACACCAGGTCATAATCCATTACGTCAAAAACCGTTGCTGGGCTCCTACGCATGCCAGGAGTTTTCTGCGCATATGACAACCGTACAGATAAAAAGTGGGTACTTTCAAAAATTTTTTGACACCAAAATCAACTCTCTATCTGCATGGGTACTGATTCTACTACCAGGTCATCATCCATTGTGATGAAACCGTTGCTGAGCTCCTACGCATGCCAGGAGTTTTCTGTACATATGACACCTATTCACATGCAAAGAGGGTATTTTTTCAAATTGTTTGAGACCAAAACCAACTCTCTATCCGCATTGGAACAGATTCCACACCAGGTCATAATCCATTACGTCACAAACCGTTGCTGGGCTCCTACGCATGCCAGGAGTTTTCTGCGCATATGACAACCATACAGCTAAAAAGTGGGTACTTTCAAAAATTTTTTGACACCAAAACCAACTCTCTATCTGCATGGGTACTGATTCTACTACCAGGTCATCATCCATTATGATGAAACCGTTGCTGGGCTCCTACGCATGCCAGGAGTTGTCTGCGCATATGACACCTATGCACCTGCAAAGTGGGTATTTTTTAAAATTTTTTGACACCAAAATCAACTCTCTATCCGCATTGGAACAGATTCCACACCAGGTCGTAACCCATTTTGGAAATGGCCATAGATGGCTTCTTGGGAGTTTTCTGCGCATATGACAACTATGCAGTAACAAAGTAGGCATTTTTCCAAAATTTTTGACATCAAAATTATGTACCTAACTGCTTTGGAACAGGTTCCACACCAGGTGATCCTTATTTGAGGTTAGAAACGATTTGAGTGACTAGAAAGTTTTCTGCGCATATGACAACCATGTAGGACGACAAAGGATATTTTTTAATAATTTTTGACACCAAAATCAACTCTCTATCTGCATTGGAACAGATTCCACACCAGGTCGTAACCCATTATTTAAAAACCGTTGCTGGGCTCCTACGCATGCCAGGAGTTTTCTGCACATATGACACCTATTCACATGCAGAGAGGGTATTTTTTAAAATTTTTTGAGACCAAAATCAACTCTCTATCCGCATTGGAACAGATTCCACACCAGGTCATAATCCATTACGTCAAAAACCGTTGCTGGGCTCCTACGCATGCCACGAGTTTTCTGCGCATATGACAACCCTACAGCTAAAAAGTGGGTACTTTCAAAAATTTTTTGACACCAAAACCAACTCTCTATCTGCATGGGTACTGATTCTACTACCAGGTCATCATCCATTGTGATGAAACCGTTGCTGAGCTCCTACGCATGCCAGGAGTTTTCTGCACATATGACACCTATTCACCTGCAAAGAGGGTATTTTTTCAAATTGTTGGAGACCAAAACCAACTCTCTATCCGCATTGGAACAGATTCCACACCAGGTCATAATCCATTACGTCAAAAACCGTTGCTGGGCTCCTACGCATGCCAGGAGTTTTCTGCGCATATGACAACCCTACAGCTAAAAAGTGGGTACTTTCAAAAATTTTTTGACACCAAAACCAACTCTCTATCTGCATGGGTACTGATTCTACTACCAGGTCATCATCCATTATGATGAAACCGTTGCTGGGCTCCTACGCATGCCAGGAGTTTTCTGCACATATGACACCTATTCACATGCAGAGAGGGTATTTTTTAAAATTTTTTGAGACCAAAATCAACTCTCTATCCGCATTGGAACAGATTCCATACCAGGTCATAATCCATTACGTCAAAAACCGTTGCTGGGCTCCTACGCATGCCACGAGTTTTCTGCGCATATGACAACCATACAGCTAAAAAGTGTGTACTTTCACAAATTTTTTGACACCAAAACCAACTCTCTATCTGCATGGGTACTGATTCTACTACCAGGTCATCATCCATTATGATGAAACCGTTGCTGGGCTCCTACGCATGCCAGGAGTTTTCTGCACATATGACACCTATGCACATGCAGAGAGGGTATTTTTTAAAATTTTTTGAGACCAAAATCAACTCTCTATCCGCATTGGAACAGATTCCACACCAGGTCATAATCCATTACGTCAAAAACCGTTGCTGGGCTCCTACGCATGCCACGAGTTTTCTGCGCATATGACAACCGTACAGCTAAAAATTGGGTACTTTCAAAAATTTTTTGACACCAAAACCAACTCTCTATCTGCATGGGTACTGATTCTACTACCAGGTCATCATCCATTATGATGAAACCGTTGCTGGGCTCCTACGCATGCCAGGAGTTTTCTGCACATATGACACCTATTCACATGCAGAGAGGGTATTTTTTAAAATTTTTTGAGACCAAAATCAACTCTCTATCCGCATTGGAACAGATTCCACACCAGGTCGTAACCCATTGAATAATAAAAATGAATGCAACAGAGATCAGCGCTAAAATAGCAACGTAGCAACAACAAAAAATTTTACCCGTTCTAATGCATATGTATGTAAGAATACCTTATCGGATATGCGGTCATTCTACGTAAAAATGTCGAAACATTAGGAGAGCTATGTATGTACATATGTATATGCATTAAGTAGGTACTTCCCAGTTTTCCTGAAACATGTTATAAAAATAAAATCTACCAAAAGAGTGTCATTTGTTTCTTTAAGGGGGATTATATACTCAGTACTATTTTTCCATATTTTTTTTGTACATTTTAACGCTTTAATATAAAAACCCACATTTAAAAATATCCCTAAGGTTTCCTTCAAAAATTCACAAACATGACCTTTTTCGGTCTCTGGATATATAATCCCCCTTAAGTGTGATCCGCACTCAGTTAATTCAAACAAAAGACTTAAAAGCCAAATAGACTGCACAGACCGTCTGCGTAAACACGTGTTTGTGTGTAACATCACTTTGTGTGTGCGCTGCAAGAAATACAATAACCAAATACACACAGCAGCAATAACTTCGATATATTTCAAGGGAAGCAAGCAACAACAAACCATTTTGATATAGTGTCAAAGTTTTCGGTGGTTTACCCACAATAGTGATGCCCAACTCATCAGCTCGCTCTGCTGGTGTAGAGCTTGCAGCGGCTCTTTACATAAAACAACTGATACTACAGTGGGCAAAGCACTTATATACGGCCTTATAAATCACATCTGTGAAATAAGTGACATAGTGACAAGACATAGTTCTTTAGCTAGTTCTAATCTATTTTTCATTTATGCCGTTAGACTTTGGAATGCGTTGCCTCGTAGATTAAGAGAAATCTCCCGGATAGAAACCTTTAGGCAATCTATTTTTTCTCACTTTTCTATTTCCTAAACACTGTTTTGTTCTTTCTTTATCTCTTATATATCCTTAATCTCTTTCTTAGTATTTAAGTATAAGTTTTTACTTTAATAACATATGTAACTTTTTACCATTTTTTATGCTTTATAATATCTTAAGTGTTTTTCATGTTTGTTATGTTATTAATTAAATAATTTTATTTTCTTTTTAAATATCATATAATAAATTTGTTGTTATCTCATATATTGTTTATTATTAAATATTCACTGTACTGTAAAAGAATATGTTTCTTATTTGTACTCATTCTTGTAGTAATAATAATAATAATAATAATTTAAGTGCAAAAATTATATAATACAAAGTCTCTTCAAACTCATTTTACTTATAAAGAAAATAAAATGTATTAAATTGAACTGATTTCGATACCATCCATTGCACAGCAGCATAGTATAAACTTCTGAGAAATAACAAAATTTACCCTACATTGTAACGCAGCAACCAAATTTGAGAAATGTTCCACTGTGAGCAGAAAACAATATATAAGCAACCCAGCAATATATATAACTGCAACCAGTACATCAGTTACAGACCATGATACAATTATACAGGTAGCATTGATAAGTATTGATTTTCTCAGCAACAAGGAAACCAGCGTCTGTCAAAAACAGTTGTTCGTGGGCTCCTACGTATACAGCTAAAAAGTGGGTACTTTCAAAAATTTTTTTACACGAAAACCAACCCTCTATCTGCATTGGAACTGATTCTACTACCAGGTCATCATCCATTATAAAAAATCGTTGCTGGGTTCCTACGCTTGCCAGGAGTTTTCTGGGCATATGACAACCGTGCAGCTAAAAAGTGGGTATTTTTACAAATTTTTTGGCACGAAAACCAAGTCTCTATCTGCATTGGAACAGATTCCTCTACCAGGTCATCATCCATTATGAAAAAACCGAAAAAAATAATAATCAACTCCTCTGACATAATTCACAAGAATGAAAACATAACAAAAAAAAACTGCAAATAGCTCTTAAAAAAAAAACAAAATTTCCAGGAAAAACAGCCATCTTTAGCCTTGAATACAATGCTTATTTTAGAAGTAAAAAGAAATTCGAGCGTATGGTCATATCACTTTTTTGTGATACTCATTTTATTTTGTATACTTCTTCCCATTGCATACTTATATAAAATATATATATGTATATATATTTTAACGATACATAAATTGTTCTATTTTCTTTCAGTTCAAATTTTAATAAGTATATCAATACATTCCGTGTATTTATATGCATTACTTTATACATACAGATATAGTTTCTTTTTCAATTTTTAAGAATATAACACTTTATTTAACTGAATTAAAAAAAATTCAGATAGTTTATACCATTTTATTCCTCCATGGCCAGACCAGTGACAAAATAAATGCATTCTTCATTGTTGATAAGATGACACGTTTTATTGACTAACGGCTTCATTTGATTTACGTCCTGCGCCCAATTGTTCAATATATCAGAACTCTTTTTCGTCGTAAACAATTTCAGCGGGCCGATCGATTTTAACACGAATCGTCACTATTGGCAATTTCCAATATATTTCGTTTTTACTCTCTTACACACATCTTACACAAATCTTACACAGTGTATAGTACGGAAACATGGTATAATAATACAAGGTAGCATTGACAGTTGCTTGGGAAAACATATTCTGTCAAAAAATATACTCAAAAAGAGAGCGTTCGCTGGTCGGCCATTGTTAATAAATGAAAACACAAACAATGTTGAAAACGTTGAAGTGAAGAAAAGAATAACATCAGCAGCTGCAGATGCAAATGACCGAAATGAAGATCTTTTTATCACTTTCATGATTTTAAATGTTTATTTCTTTATGATTTGTTTATTTAAACGCACAATATTCTTATTAGTTTTTTGTTTGTTTTTGTCACTTGCTTTAATTTTCGCTTCGTTTCGCAAACAGCTGTGTTTGACAGTTTATGTTTTCCTGTTGAAGAGAAAATAAGCAGTTGTCAATGCTAGCTTGTTGGAGCGAGCGAGCGAAGCTCCCATGGAAGAACTTGCATGAAGAATGTTTAAAGGAGCAGAACTCTGAAATGGGTTGACCGATTTTAATATTTCTTTTTCTAAACTGTTCTACTGATCTTAACTTAGGTGCCTGCGAAGCCCAAATTTGGAAATTCTGTTTAGTTTAGAAATTTATTGGAAAAAACATTTCCATATCTTTCTTTGTTGATACATATTCGCTTAATTCAGTTTGCTGCTTGCCTGCTTCTGTATGTATACGACGTTCGCTTCGCTCGCTCGCTATAAATAACCGAACAGCATGGAACAACAACAACAACAAAAACATTAAAGCAAATGTTCGCTGCAACAGCTGTTTATTACTAACTAAAATAAATAACTGCTATGCTGAAGTTTGTAAATGGATGCAAATACATTCAAATTAAATTGTTTAATGTTTTTACTTTCATGTGTTGGTAAAACCTGTAAAATAAAAGAAATTTGCAATTTTTTTTAATTTTTTATTATTTGGTGACTGGTAGGCTTATTAGCTTTCATTGCTTCCCCTCAGAATGTGCTGATTTTAACACGAACTCATCAAACCATTATCAGATTCTATCAATTCATGACTATAACTTATGGTGTTTTCGTTTCTACCAAAAAATTTTACCTTTTCATTGCCCTCTTCTTTTTTCGTTTTCGATTGTTATATTAGTGCAAACGGGTGAAAAAATCTGTGTTCGTTTCTTAAAATGTTACATTTATATTGGGCAAAAAAAGCACATTTCTTGCCCTGCGAAACATTTTGAGGGGAGAATGTTGCCCTTAACACTTAAATAATATTTTTAATAAAGCAAATTTTTTTATTTTTGGCGCACACAAATATATCAGCTGATTGAGTAAGCAGGGTAGTATTTTGTGTTCAAAACCTGCACTTTTTGAGGGTTGAGTGCAACACTTGAAAAATATTTCACTGTGGTAGGGCAACATTTTTTTGTAGAAACGAAAACACCAATAGATTTAAATTCAAATAATTAACAGAAAAAACCAATAAATGTTATAAAATCGTCTTTAGCAGTTTTAATAAAACGATTTTTTTCGACAATATTTGAAAATAATTCTAAGCCTCCATTCCTATCCATGTTGCGATCAATATCACGATATTCTAATTTGTAGGTCCTAGGATCTAGGATATTGTGATATTGATCGAGACATGGATTGAAATATAGACTTAGAAATGTTTTTAAATATTGTCAACATTTAGTTCATTAAAACTGCACTAGACGGTTTTGTATATTCAGAAGCATCAAGAGGGAGCACTCAGCATTTGAATAGAGATGAAAGTCAAGTCTTGGTTTTTGTTCACATTGCTTTAAACAATAATTTAACACAACAATTAGCAATACTAAATTAAATAAGGAAAGTGTTCGTAACGAACCAGATTATGAGGCAAATTGGACAGAACAACAAACTTTCAGGGAATGTTTATTAAGAGTATCATTAGAAGAACTGTCTACAAATCAAATTTTTAATCAACAATCAGCGTTCATCTTTTTTTTACACTGGACCCCCGGTAATCCGGCCCCTGACTAATTCGGCACCCCCTGTAGATAATGCATTATTGAACAGGTTACTTACTTTGTACTTGTATTAATTTTATTCATAATTTTTGATTATTTTAGTATGTACATTTATTTGTACACAATTATTTCTTAATGTAAAGCTATTATATTTTGTAAGTTCTATAGCATTAATAACGTCAATTTTATAATAAAACGTAAGCTTTTTATTGTATTGTTTAATTTACTTAATTTGACACACATAATGGAGTATGATTTGTACATCAAAGTATAACATACATAAACTTATCATTTTTTTTTTAAGCTTTGAACCAAGGTTTTTAGGTGTAATACCTATTCAGTCAAGTCTGCTTTGGTTCGAAATGGGGTCGTAGATTAGTGTGAGCGAAGGGGCAATTAATTCAATTCAATTCAATTCAAGTCATAAGGCAATCTCATCCACAAACTACGACTCCAAGTCGTAAATATTGATGAGTTTTCAATTTCAGCTGATTACTTAATGAAAGAAAATTGAAAACGCGAAAGGTCAAAGCGTAGGATCATGGCCTAGCTGGGATTCGAACCCGGGACCTCTGGGGTGGCAGTTGATCACGTTTGACGCACATTTACCGCATTTGTGACATCAATGTTACTTTGTGTCCAAATTGTATGTAAACGGTAAACTTCCGGTACATTTTTAGACACATTTTTGAAAATTTTTAACGTGAATAATCACAAAAAGCGCTGAAATTGAAGAATACAACATTAAGAAGCTGAAAAATGTTGGCAATGCTGTGACAATCATCAATGCTTTACACACCCACGAGCGTTGTCAGACTCCTTCGACGATGCAAGAGGTTTAAGCCAAAAATTGAGACTTAAATTAATGAGTCAAAATCTTGTTCTATTAGTAGGACTGTGCAATGGGCCACAGGTGAGGTTTGTTGATCAATTCAATTATTCTGGACCAAAATACAACAATTTAAATGTTCTACTTATTTCTTCCGTAGTGGTATCATTCAAAAAAGGATCAACAAATTTTACTCGCAAGAAATTTTCACTAAAACTTGCGTATGCCATTAATATTAAAAATTGCAAGGATTAATTCTCAATCAAGCAGCTTTCAATATTAGAGAAAGGGAATTTACGTTATATTCCTTACGATAGGCTATTCCTTATGATAAGAAAATAAATAAAAAGAAAGTATTGGTTCAAAAATGCCAAGAATACAATAAAATATTGTATTTCAACTAAAATATATTAACATTTTTTTGTAATTGAATGTTTGAGATCTGGTAATTTTATTGACAAAAAGTAGAAAATCATTTAATTGAAATAACAGAACCTATTTAATATCTTTGCTTATATAGTTTTTAGAAAAATCTATTGGAGCTAGCAACTCAACTAAATTGCCTCAACAACGTACCAATTTATGTGGCTAGCTAGCAAACGCGTAAGTGTTTGCTAAGCGACTGCTACGACCTAGTATTATTATACCATGGTCTCGAGTTCTAGCACTCTCTGTGCACTTTGTGTGCTCGAGAGAGCGATTTTATGCTTGTTCTTCTTCTCCCATTTTAAGCACAGAAAGTACGGAAACAGAAAATAGTGTCCCACAAGTTACACAGTATGCGTACGGAAACAGACCTTAAGTGCGCATCTTCGATTTAGTGATGCCGCAATAAGCTTTTCTTTGCCAAAGTGTTTATATGGATAAAAGTACTATTTCTAGTACTTTTTAATAAAAACTTATCGTAAAGGGTTAATTTGCAAAACAATTTGGTATACACTTCGTTTTTCAATTGTTATAGCATTTAAATGAGATAGCAAGTATGAAAATTGGACAAAAAAATACCTAAATTGTGATTTTTCCCTTTTCTAAAAAACACCTCATTTTTTTCTTGGTGCTTCAAAAAATCCTACAATGCAGTATTTCAATAAAAAAATTAAAATATTTTCTGAAACTATAACTAATATTATTGAAACCTACCATAACTAATATTAGGTATTGATTGATATTATTTTTTGTTAGAAGTGCAATTGTTCGAACAGGTCGAGTGTGTGTATTTTTACAAAAAGAATTCTAAAAATGTAAAATTTTAACATACTTTTGAATATGTGCTTTGATCATAGCCTGTACAAGCAAACTAAAAAAAAAATTAAATTCTGACAGTTATCGATCTCCAAACTTGAGTTTATTCTAGAAATCGCTAAAGTGGCTTTGTGTGACCTCTCAAACATAAAATATTGGAAAACATACATTTCTCATTTGAAGTGGCTGGAGTATTTCATAAAAATATTTTTTATTTTTTCATTCAGTTTAATTATGTCGGAGTTAGGTACCTATCAATAAATTCATTATATTGGCTTATATGACACTTATATGACCTTATTTATTCAACCATGACCATGCCCACATGGAAACAAATCAAACTATCGGCCGACTAAAAGTCTCTAGTGTGCGACGGCTCTTAGTCTACCTCCAGCTTAATGCTACATTCGTAGTAGCCGACAAACAAATTATTTAGTTTGCAGCAGGCATGGTTGAATAAATAAGGTTGTCGCATGAGTGAGAGCCATGATACACTTACAAGGTAGGCTCATTTTAAAATGGCTGCTCAATTGTGAAATTTTGCAACAACAAAGCTGTAGAAGCCACAAACGTCAAACGACAAAAGCAACAACAACAACAAAGAAAAACTAAAAGCTATCAGCTGATTTTGACAACTAGTGCACCCTGCTCTCCAATATGAGCCTACCTTGTAATTGTATCATGAGTGAGAGCGAGTTCCCATAAATGTCAAATCGAAGTTGACATCTCATACAAAATCTGAAAACAAAAATTAATAACATGAAAAGCCGTTGAAGTTGTTGTTGTTGCTTTTCATTGATTTTGACAATTATGGGTACTGAAAAGAGAGTACGATCAGCCACGAGACAACCTTATTTATTCAACTATGGCAGCAGGTGCGTACACTATTATTTTGTATGAGCTGTCAACTTCGATAAAAACACAATATTGGAAAAAAATTTTCTTCATATACATATATCCTTCAATATGTGAATCACAAAAACGGTTTTTAATTTTTTCGTAAAACTGAAACAACTTTTGCTTATAAGTGTTACAGCTTTTCAAAAAAGTTGAAAATTTGCAAAATTGAATTTAAATTAGTTTTACAACAGAAGCAATTTTTGTGCCTTTTTTTGAAAAAAACGCCAGTATTTCAGACATTTTTTGAAAAAAATATTATGCTCAACTAACGGTATCTTCGCAATTAAGTTTTCAGAGTAATTTAATGAAGCTTTAAGACATACAAAATCAACAAAATGTTTTACAAAACAGCGGAGATATTTGAATCGAAAGTCACAAAATTAAATTTCTGATTGTTTTGTTCTCAATTTTGAGCAACGATGCATTAACGATATATTGCATTAAGTATATCGTCATACTAAAATTTTTAAATTTTTCAAGATATGTTCATGTTTGTAGTGTCAAATTGACAGAATTTTTTTTTATGTTAGACGTAAAATCTTTATTCATCAAATCTTGGTGCATGTGTAACCTAAAAAAACAACTAAACATGTGCCTATTGTATGCATATTGAAGATTTAGGAGATTTTGTAAAAAATTTGTGCAACAGTGCCATCTGGTGTCCAATATAGATCAAATAATATAGTGTTTAAAATCTCACCGTACCTGAAAACCACTGTATACCAATTTTCGTTCTAATCACATGAGCGGTTTGGGAGTTTTAAGTGGTTTAAGTGATTCATCTTGAACTCTAGTGATCAAGATGAATCAAAAAAGATAGCAGGAAAATACTCAGCGTACATAAAAACCCCTATATACCGATTTTCATTCTAATCGCATGAGCGTTTTGTGAGTTATATGCGATTTTGTAAAAGATTTGCACTGCACTGCCTTCTGGTGCTCTAGATGGCTCAAAATATATAGCGTCCAAAGACTAATTGTACCTGAAAATCACTGTAATTTTTCAAATAAATTATTATTTTAGCTTGTAAATTTATTCAAAAATATGAAACACCAATATTGGAAAAAAAAATTTTCTTCAAAAAAATCAAGGGATAGGCCTTGTTTTTGAATCACAAAAATGGTTTTTAATTTTTGCGTAAAATGTAAACCATTTTTGCTAATAAATGTTTAGATAGAGTTTAAAATTTGCAAATTTGAGTTTAAATTATTTTTACAACAAAAACAATTTTTGATCCTGTTTTTGAGGAAAACCCTAATATTTCAGACCAACTCAACTAATATTCAGTTTCCAATGAGGTTTTCATAGTATTTTGATGAAGCTTTAAGACAAAAAAACTTTAACAAAATATATAAAAAAGAAGCGGAGATATTTGAATCGAAAAAATTGAATTTCTGATTGTTTTTTTCGTATTTTTGTGTAACCGATGTTGCATTAAATATATCGTTGTACTAAAGTTTTTCATAGTTTTCAAGATATGTTCATACTTTTGATGTCAAAATAACGGAATTTTTTCTAATGTTACTAAATTAAAGAAATATTTCATATATTGTAAATATTTGCATATGTAACCTAAGAAAACAACTAAAAATATGTGATTTTGTAAAAAATGTGTACTACAGCACCATCTGGTGTCTAAAGTGGATCAAAGAAGTTAGTTTTAAAACACTCACCGTGCCTAAAAACCACTATATACCAATTTTCATATTAAGCGAATGAGCGGTTTGGGAGTTTTAGGTGGTTTTGCAAAAAATTTGTACTACAGCGCCCTCTGGTGTTCCAGTTGGGTCAAAAAAGATAGCAGCAGAACACTCAACGTATATAAAAACTACTATATACCAATTTTTATTCTAATCACAGGAGCGGTTTGTGAGTTTTAAGCATTTTTGTAAAAAATTTGTACTACAGCGCCCTCTGGTGTTCAAGGTGGATCGAAATTGATAGCCCACAAACACGCACCGTACCAAAAAACTTCTATCCACAAATTTTCATGCTAATCGGATGAGTAGTTTAGGAGTCTATTGCGGCCTTACAAACATAAGCTCCTTTTTTATATATATAGATAGATCATGGTATAATAATACATGGTAGCATTGACAACTGCTTATTTTCTCTTCAACAGGAAAACATAAACTGTCAAAAACAGCTTTTTGTGGAAATACATCAGCAGCTGCTGTGGTTGTTGTTTTTTTTTCACTTCAACGTTTTCAACATTGTTTGTGTTTTCATTTATTAACAATGGCCGACCAGCGAACGCTCTCTTTTTGAGTATATTTTTTGACAGTATATGATTTCCCAAGCAACTGTCAATACTACCTTGTATTATTATACCATGTTTCCGTACTATACACTGTGTAAGATTTGTGTAAGATGTGTGTAAGAGAGTAAAAACGAAATATATTGGAAATTGCCAATAGTGACGATTCGTGTTAAAATCGATCGGCCCGCTGAAATTGTTTACGACGAAAAAGAGTTCTGATATATTGAACAATTGGGCGCAGGACGTAAATCAAATGAAGCCGTTAGTCAATAAAACGTGTCATCTTATCAACAATGAAGAATGCATTTATTTTGTCACTGGTCTGGCCATGGAGGAATAAAATGGTATAAACTATCTGAATTTTTTTTAATTCAGTTAAATAAAGTGTTATATTCTTAAAAATTGAAAAAGAAACTATATCTGTATGTATAAAGTAATGCATATAAATACACGGAATGTATTGATATACTTATTAAAATTTGAACTGAAAGAAAATTGAACAATTTATGTATCGTTAAAATATATATACATATATATATTTTATATAAGTATGCAATGGGAAGAAGTATACAAAATAAAATGAGTATCACAAAAAAGTGATATGACCATACGCTCGAATTTCTTTTTACTTCTAAAATAAGCATTGTATTCAAGGCTAAAGATGGCTGTTTTTCCTGGAAATTTTGTTTTTTTTTTAAGAGCTATTTGCAGTTTTTTTTTGTTATGTTTTCATTCTTGTGAATTATGTCAGAGGAGTTGATTATTATTTTTTTCGGTTTTTTCATAATGGATGATGACCTGGTAGAGGAATCTGTTCCAATGCAGATAGAGACTTGGTTTTCGTGCCAAAAAATTTGTAAAAATACCCACTTTTTAGCTGCACGGTTGTCATATGCCCAGAAAACTCCTGGCAAGCGTAGGAACCCAGCAACGATTTTTTATAATGGATGATGACCTGGTAGTAGAATCAGTTCCAATGCAGATAGAGGGTTGGTTTTCGCGTAAAAAAATTTTTGAAAGTACCCACTTTTTAGCTGTATACGTAGGAGCCCACGAACAACTGTTTTTGACAGACGCTGGTTTCCTTGTTGCTGAGAAAATCAATACTTATCAATGCTACCTGTATAATTGTATCATGGTCTGTAACTGATGTACTGGTTGCAGTTATATATATTGCTGGGTTGCTTATATATTGTTTTCTGCTCACAGTGGAACATTTCTCAAATTTGGTTGCTGCGTTACAATGTAGGGTAAATGTTGTTATTTCTCAGAAGTTTATACTATGCTGCTGTGCAATGGATGGTATCGAAATCAGTTCAATTTAATACATTTTATTTTCTTTATAAGTAAAATGAGTTTGAAGAGACTTTGTATTATATAATTTTTGCACTTAAATTATTATTATTATTATTATTACTACAAGAATGAGTACAAATAAGAAACATATTCTTTTACAGTACAGTGAATATTTAATAATAAACAATATATGAGATAACAACAAATTTATTATATGATATTTAAAAAGAAAATAAAATTATTTAATTAATAACATAACAAACATGAAAAACACTTAAGATATTATAAAGCATAAAAAATGGTAAAAAGTTACATATGTTATTAAAGTAAAAACTTATACTTAAATACTAAGAAAGAGATTAAGGATATATAAGAGATAAAGAAAGAACAAAACAGTGTTTAGGAAATAGAAAAGTGAGAAAAAATAGATTGCCTAAAGGTTTCTATCCGGGAGATTTCTCTTAATCTACGAGGCAACGCATTCCAAAGTCTAACGGCATAAATGAAAAATAGATTAGAACTAGCTAAAGAACTATGTCTTGTCACTATGTCACTTATTTCACAGATGTGATTTATAAGGCCGTATATAAGTGCTTTGCCCACTGTAGTATCAGTTGTTTTATGTAAAGAGCCGCTGCAAGCTCTACACCAGCAGAGCGAGCTGATGAGTTGGGCATCACTATTGTGGGTAAACCACCGAAAACTTTGACACTATATCAAAATGGTTTGTTGTTGCTTGCTTCCCTTGAAATATATCGAAGTTATTGCTGCTGTGTGTATTTGGTTATTGTATTTCTTGCAGCGCACACACAAAGTGATGTTACACACAAACACGTGTTTACGCAGACTTTCTGTGCAGTCTATTTGGCTTTTAAGTCTTTTGTTTGAATTAACTGAGTGCGGATCACACTTAAGGGGGATTATATATCCAGAGACCGAAAAAGGTCATGTTTGTGAATTTTTGAAGGAAACCTTAGGGATATTTTTAAATGTGGGTTTTTATATTAAAGCGTTAAAATGTACAAAAAAAATATGGAAAAATAGTACTGAGTATATAATCCCCCTTAAAGAAACAAATGACACTCTTTTGGTAGATTTTATTTTTATAACATGTTTCAGGAAAACTGGGAAGTACCTACTTAATGCATATACATATGTACATACATAGCTCTCCTAATGTTTCGACATTTTTACGTAGAATGACCGCATATCCGATAAGGTATTCTTACATACATATGCATTAGAACGGGTAAAATTTTTTGTTGTTGCTACGTTGCTATTTTAGCGCTGATCTCTGTTGCATTCATTTTTATTATTCAATGGGTTACGACCTGGTGTGGAATCTGTTCCAATGCGGATAGAGAGTTGATTTTGGTCTCAAAAAATTTTAAAAAATACCCTCTCTGCATGTGAATAGGTGTGATATGTGCAGAAAACTCCTGGCATGCGTAGGAGCCCAGCAACGGTTTTTAGATAATGGGTTACGACCTGGTGTGGAATCTGTTCCATACAGATAGAGAGTTGATTTTGGTGTCAAAAATTATTAAAAAATATCCTTTGTCGTGCTACATGGTTGTCATATGCGCAGAAAACTTTCTAGTCACTCAAATCGTTTCTAACCTCAAATAAGGATCACCTGGTGTGGAACCTGTTCCAAAGCAGTTAGGTACATAATTTTGATGTCAAAAATTTTGGAAAAATGCCTACTTTGTTACTGCATAGTTGTCATATGCGCAGAAAACTCCCAAGAAGCCATCTATGGCCATTTCCAAAATGGGTTACGACCTGGTGTGGAATCTGTTCCAATGCGGATAGAGAGTTGATTTTGGTCTCAAAAAATTTTAAAAAATACCCTCTCTGCATGTGAATAGGTGTCATATGTGCAGAAAACTCCTGGCATGCGTAGGAGCCCAGCAACGGTTTTTAAATAATGGGTTACGACCTGGTGTGGAATCTGTTCCAATGCAGATAGAGAGTTGATTTTGGTGTCAAAAATTATTAAAAAATATCCTTTGTCGTCCTACATGGTTGTCATATGCGCAGAAAACTTTCTAGTCACTCAAATCGTTTCTAACCTCAAATAAGGATCACCTGGTGTGGAACCTGTTCCAAAGCAGTTAGGTACATAATTTTGATGTCAAAAATTTTGGAAAAATGCCTACTTTGTTACTGCATAGTTGTCATATGCGCAGAAAACTCCCAAGAAGCCATCTATGGCCATTTCCAAAATGGGTTACGACCTGGTGTGGAATCTGTTCCAATGCGGATAGAGAGTTGATTTTGGTGTCAAAAAATTTTAAAAAATACCCACTTTGCAGGTGCATAGGTGTCATATGCGCAGAAAACTCCTGGCATGCGTAGGAGCCCAGCAACGGTTTCATCATAATGGATGATGACCTGGTAGTAGAATCAGTACGCATGCAGATAGAGAGTTGGTTTTGGTGTCAAAAAATTTTTGAAAGTACCCACTTTTTAGCTGTAGGGTTGTCATATGCGCAGAAAACTCGTGGCATGCGTAGGAGCCCAGCAACGGTTTTTGACGTAATGGATTATGACCTGGTGTGGAATCTGTTCCAATGCGGATAGAGAGTTGATTTTGGTCTCAAAAAATTTTAAAAAATACCCTCTCTGCATGTGAATAGGTGTCATATGTGCAGAAAACTCCTGGCATGCGTAGGAGCCCAGCAACGGTTTTTAAATAATGGGTTACGACCTGGTGTGGAATCTGTTCCAATGCAGATAGAGAGTTGATTTTGGTGTCAAAAATTATTAAAAAATATCCTTTGTCGTCCTACATGGTTGTCATATGCGCAGAAAACTTTCTAGTCACTCAAATCGTTTCTAACCTCAAATAAGGATCACCTGGTGTGGAACCTGTTCCAAAGCAGTTAGGTACATGATTTTGATGTCAAAAATTTTGGAAAATGCCTTCTTTGTTGCTGCATAGTTGTCATATGCGCAGAAAACTCCCAAGAAGCCATCTATGGCCATTTCCAAAATGGGTTACGACCTGGTGTGGAATCTATTCCAATGCGGATAGAGAGTTGATTTTGATGTCAAAAGATTTTAAAAAACACCCACTTTGCAGGTGCATAGGTGTCATATGCGCAGAAAACTCTTGGCATGCGTAGGAGCCCAGCAACGGTTTCATCATAATGGATGATGACCTGGTAGTAGAATCAGTACCCATGCAGATAGAGAGTTGGTTTTGGTGTCAAAAAATTTGTGAAAGTACCCACTTTTTAGCTGTACGGTTGTCATATGCGCAGAAAACTCCTGGCATGCGTAGAAGCCCAGCAACGGTTTTTGACGTAATGGATTATGACCTGGTGTGGAATCTGTTCCAATGCGGATAGAGAGTTGGTTTTGGTCTCAAACAATTTGAAAAAATACCCTCTTTCCATGTGAATAGGTGTCATATGTGCAGAAAACTCCTGGCATGCGTAGGAGCTCAGCAACGGTTTCATCACAATGGATGATGACCTGGTAGTAGAATCAGTACCCATGCAGATAGAGAGTTGGTTTTGGTGTCAAAAAATTTTTGAAAGTACCTACTTTTTAGCTGTATGGTTGTCATATGCGCAGAAAACTCCTGGCATGCGTAGGAGCCCAGCAACGGTTTTTGACGTAATGGATTATGACCTGGTGTGGAATCTGTTCCAATGCGGATAGAGACTTGATTTTGGTCTCAAAAAATTTTAAAAAATACCCTCTCTGCATGTGAATAGGTGTCATATGTGCAGAAAACTCCTGGCATGCGTAGGAGCCCAGCAACGGTTTCATCATAATGGATGATGACCTGGTAGTAGAATCAGTACCCATGCAGATAGAGAGTTGGTTTTGGTGTCAAAAAATTTTTGAAAGTACCCACTTTTTAGCTGTAGGGTTGTCATATGCGCAGAAAACTCGTGGCATGCGTAGGAGCCCAGCAACGGTTTTTGACGTAATGGATTATGACCTGGTGTGGAATCTGTTCCAATGCGGATAGAGAGTTGGTTTTGGTCTCAAACAATTTGAAAAAATACCCTCTTTGCAGGTGAATAGGTGTCATATGTGCAGAAAACTCCTGGCATGCGTAGGAGCTCAGCAACGGTTTCATCACAATGGATGATGACCTGGTAGTAGAATCAGTACCCATGCAGATAGAGAGTTGGTTTTGGTGTCAAAAAATTTTTAAAAGTACCCACTTTTTAGCTGTAGGGTTGTCATATGCGCAGAAAACTCGTGGCATGCGTAGGAGCCCAGCAACGGTTTTTGACGTAATGGATTACGACCTGGTGTGGAATCTGTTCCAATGCGGATAGAGAGTTGATTTTGGTCTCAAAAAATTTTAAAAAATACCCTCTCTGCATGTGAATAGGTGTCATATGTGCAGAAAACTCCTGGCATGCGTAGGAGCCCAGCAACGGTTTTTAAATAATGGGTTACGACCTGGTGTGGAATCTGTTCCAATGCAGATAGAGAGTTGATTTTGGTGTCAAAAATTATTAAAAAATATCCTTTGTCGTCCTACATGGTTGTCATATGCGCAGAAAACTTTCTAGTCACTCAAATCGTTTCTAACCTCAAATAAGGATCACCTGGTGTGGAACCTGTTCCAAAGCAGTTAGGTACATGATTTTGATGTCAAAAATTTTGGAAAATGCCTTCTTTGTTGCTGCATAGTTGTCATATGCGCAGAAAACTCCCAAGAAGCCATCTATGGCCATTTCCAAAATGGGTTACGACCTGGTGTGGAATCTATTCCAATGCGGATAGAGAGTTGATTTTGATGTCAAAAGATTTTAAAAAACACCCACTTTGCAGGTGCATAGGTGTCATATGCGCAGAAAACTCCTGGCATGCGTAGGAGCTCAGCAACGGTTTCATCACAATGGATGATGACCTGGTAGTAGAATCAGTACCCATGCAGATAGAGAGTTGGTTTTGGTGTCAAAAAATTTTTGAAAGTACCTACTTTTTAGCTGTACGGTTGTCATATGCGCAGAAAACTCCTGGCATGCGTAGGAGCCCAGCAACGGTTTTTGACGTAATGGATTATGACCTGGTGTGGAATCTGTTCCAATGCGGATAGAGACTTGATTTTGGTCTCAAAAAATTTTAAAAAATACCCTCTCTGCATGTGAATAGGTGTCATATGTGCAGAAAACTCGTGGCATGCGTAGGAGCCCAGCAACGGTTTTTAAATAATGGGTTACGACCTGGTGTGGAATCTGTTCCAATGCAGATAGAGAGTTGATTTTGGTGTCAAAAATTATTAAAAAATATCCTTTGTCGTCCTACATGGTTGTCATATGCGCAGAAAACTTTCTAGTCACTCAAATCGTTTCTAACCTCAAATAAGGATCACCTGGTGTGGAACCTGTTCCAAAGCAGTTAGGTACATGATTTTGATGTCAAAAATTTTGGAAAAATGCCTTCTTTGTTGCTGCATAGTTGTCATATGCGCAGAAAACTCCCAAGAAGCCATCTATGGCCATTTCCAAAATGGGTTACGACCTGGTGTGGAAACTATTCCAATGCGGATAGAGAGTTGATTTTGATGTCAAAAGATTTTAAAATACACCCACTTTGCAGGTGCATAGGTGTCATATGCGCAGAAAACTCCTGGCATGCGTAGGAGCCCAGCAACGGTTTTTGACGTAATGGATTATGACCTGGTGTGGAATCTGTTCCAATGCGGATAGAGGGTTGATTTTGGTCTCAAAAAATTTTAAAAAATACCCTCTCTGCATGTGAATAGGTGCCATATGTGCAGAAAACTCCTGGCATGCGTAGGAGCCCAGCAACGGTTTTTAAATAATGGGTCACGACCTGGTGTGGAATCTGTTCCAATGCAGATAGAGAGTTGATTTTGGTGTCAAAAATTATTAAAAAATATCCTTTGTCGTCCTACATGGTTGTCATATGCGCAGAAAACTTTCTAGTCACTCAAATCGTTTCTAACCTCAAATAAGGATCACCTGGTGTGGAACCTGTTCCAAAGCAGTTAGGTACATAATTTTGATGTCAAAAATTTTGGAAAAATGCCTACTTTGTTACTGCATAGTTGTCATATGCGCAGAAAACTCCCAAGAAGCCATCTATGGCCATTTCCAAAATGGGTTACGACCTGGTGTGGAATCTGTTCCAATGCGGATAGAGAGTTGATTTTGGTGTCAAAAAATTTTAAAAAATACCCACTTTGCAGGTGCATAGGTGTCATATGCGCAGACAACTCCTGGCATGCGTAGGAGCCCAGCAACGGTTTCATCATAATGGATGATGACCTGGTAGTAGAATCAGTACCCATGCAGATAGAGAGTTGGTTTTGGTGTCAAAAAATTTTTGAAAGTACCCACTTTTTAGCTGTACGGTTGTCATATGCGCAGAAAACTCCTGGCATGCGTAGAAGCCCAGCAACGGTTTTTGACGTAATGGATTATGACCTGGTATGGAATCTGTTCCAATGCGGATAGAGAGTTGATTTTGGTCTCAAAAAATTTTAAAAAATACCCTCTCTGCATGTGAATAGGTGTCATATGTGCAGAAAACTCCTGGCATGCGTAGGAGCCCAGCAACGGTTTCATCATAATGGATGATGACCTGGTAGTAGAATCAGTACCCATGCAGATAGAGAGTTGGTTTTGGTGTCAAAAAATTTTTGAAAGTACCCACTTTTTAGCTGTAGGGTTGTCATATGCGCAGAAAACTCGTGGCATGCGTAGGAGCCCAGCAACGGTTTTTGACGTAATGGATTATGACCTGGTGTGGAATCTGTTCCAATGCGGATAGAGAGTTGGTTTTGGTCTCAAACAATTTGAAAAAATACCCTCTTTGCAGGTGAATAGGTGTCATATGTGCAGAAAACTCCTGGCATGCGTAGGAGCTCAGCAACGGTTTCATCACAATGGATGATGACCTGGTAGTAGAATCAGTACCCATGCAGATAGAGAGTTGGTTTTGGGGTCAAAAAATTTTTGAAAGTACCCACTTTTTAGCTGTAGGGTTGTCATATGCGCAGAAAACTCGTGGCATGCGTAGGAGCCCAGCAACGGTTTTTGACGTAATGGATTATGACCTGGTGTGGAATCTGTTCCAATGCGGATAGAGAGTTGATTTTGGTCTCAAAAAATTTTAAAAAATACCCTCTCTGCATGTGAATAGGTGTCATATGTGCAGAAAACTCCTGGCATGCGTAGGAGCCCAGCAACGGTTTTTAAATAATGGGTTACGACCTGGTGTGGAATCTGTTCCAATGCAGATAGAGAGTTGATTTTGGTGTCAAAAATTATTAAAAAATATCCTTTGTCGTCCTACATGGTTGTCATATGCGCAGAAAACTTTCTAGTCACTCAAATCGTTTCTAACCTCAAATAAGGATCACCTGGTGTGGAACCTGTTCCAAAGCAGTTAGGTACATGATTTTGATGTCAAAAATTTTGGAAAATGCCTTCTTTGTTGCTGCATAGTTGTCATATGCGCAGAAAACTCCCAAGAAGCCATCTATGGCCATTTCCAAAATGGGTTACGACCTGGTGTGGAATCTATTCCAATGCGGATAGAGAGTTGATTTTGATGTCAAAAGATTTTAAAAAACACCCACTTTGCAGGTGCATAGGTGTCATATGCGCAGAAAACTCCTGGCATGCGTAGGAGCCCAGCAACGGTTTCATCATAATGGATGATGACCTGGTAGTAGAATCAGTACCCATGCAGATAGAGAGTTGGTTTTGGTGTCAAAAAATTTGTGAAAGTACCCACTTTTTAGCTGTACGGTTGTCATATGCGCAGAAAACTCCTGGCATGCGTAGAAGCCCAGCAACGGTTTTTGACGTAATGGATTATGACCTGGTGTGGAATCTGTTCCAATGCGGATAGAGAGTTGGTTTTGGTCTCAAACAATTTGAAAAAATACCCTCTTTCCATGTGAATAGGTGTCATATGTGCAGAAAACTCCTGGCATGCGTAGGAGCTCAGCAACGGTTTCATCACAATGGATGATGACCTGGTAGTAGAATCAGTACCCATGCAGATAGAGAGTTGGTTTTGGTGTCCAAAAATTTTTGAAAGTACCTACTTTTTAGCTGTATGGTTGTCATATGCGCAGAAAACTCCTGGCATGCGTAGGAGCCCAGCAACGGTTTTTGACGTAATGGATTATGACCTGGTGTGGAATCTGTTCCAATGCGGATAGAGACTTGATTTTGGTCTCAAAAAATTTTAAAAAATACCCTCTCTGCATGTGAATAGGTGTCATATGTGCAGAAAACTCCTGGCATGCGTAGGAGCCCAGCAACGGTTTCATCATAATGGATGATGACCTGGTAGTAGAATCAGTACCCATGCAGATAGAGAGTTGGTTTTGGTGTCAAAAAATTTTTGAAAGTACCCACTTTTTAGCTGTAGGGTTGTCATATGCGCAGAAAACTCGTGGCATGCGTAGGAGCCCAGCAACGGTTTTTGACGTAATGGATTATGACCTGGTGTGGAATCTGTTCCAATGCGGATAGAGAGTTGGTTTTGGTCTCAAACAATTTGAAAAAATACCCTCTTTGCAGGTGAATAGGTGTCATATGTGCAGAAAACTCCTGGCATGCGTAGGAGCTCAGCAACGGTTTCATCACAATGGATGATGACCTGGTAGTAGAATCAGTACCCATGCAGATAGAGAGTTGGTTTTGGTGTCAAAAAATTTTTAAAAGTACCCACTTTTTAGCTGTAGGGTTGTCATATGCGCAGAAAACTCGTGGCATGCGTAGGAGCCCAGCAACGGTTTTTGACGTAATGGATTATGACCTGGTGTGGAATCTGTTCCAATGCGGATAGAGAGTTGATTTTGGTCTCAAAAAATTTTAAAAAATACCCTCTCTGCATGTGAATAGGTGTCATATGTGCAGAAAACTCCTGGCATGCGTAGGAGCCCAGCAACGGTTTTTAAATAATGGGTTACGACCTGGTGTGGAATCTGTTCCAATGCAGATAGAGAGTTGATTTTGGTGTCAAAAATTATTAAAAAATATCCTTTGTCGTCCTACATGGTTGTCATATGCGCAGAAAACTTTCTAGTCACTCAAATCGTTTCTAACCTCAAATAAGGATCACCTGGTGTGGAACCTGTTCCAAAGCAGTTAGGTACATGATTTTGATGTCAAAAATTTTGGAAAATGCCTTCTTTGTTGCTGCATAGTTGTCATATGCGCAGAAAACTCCCAAGAAGCCATCTATGGCCATTTCCAAAATGGGTTACGACCTGGTGTGGAATCTATTCCAATGCGGATAGAGAGTTGATTTTGATGTCAAAAGATTTTAAAAAACACCCACTTTGCAGGTGCATAGGTGTCATATGCGCAGAAAACTCCTGGCATGCGTAGGAGCTCAGCAACGGTTTCATCACAATGGATGATGACCTGGTAGTAGAATCAGTACCCATGCAGATAGAGAGTTGGTTTTGGTGTCAAAAAATTTTTGAAAGTACCTACTTTTTAGCTGTACGGTTGTCATATGCGCAGAAAACTCCTGGCATGCGTAGGAGCCCAGCAACGGTTTTTGACGTAATGGATTATGACCTGGTGTGGAATCTGTTCCAATGCGGATAGAGACTTGATTTTGGTCTCAAAAAATTTTAAAAAATACCCTCTCTGCATGTGAATAGGTGTCATATGTGCAGAAAACTCGTGGCATGCGTAGGAGCCCAGCAACGGTTTTTAAATAATGGGTTACGACCTGGTGTGGAATCTGTTCCAATGCAGATAGAGAGTTGATTTTGGTGTCAAAAATTATTAAAAAATATCCTTTGTCGTCCTACATGGTTGTCATATGCGCAGAAAACTTTCTAGTCACTCAAATCGTTTCTAACCTCAAATAAGGATCACCTGGTGTGGAACCTGTTCCAAAGCAGTTAGGTACATGATTTTGATGTCAAAAATTTTGGAAAAATGCCTTCTTTGTTGCTGCATAGTTGTCATATGCGCAGAAAACTCCCAAGAAGCCATCTATGGCCATTTCCAAAATGGGTTACGACCTGGTGTGGAAACTATTCCAATGCGGATAGAGAGTTGATTTTGATGTCAAAAGATTTTAAAAAACACCCACTTTGCAGGTGCATAGGTGTCATATGCGCAGAAAACTCCTGGCATGCGTAGGAGCCCAGCAACGGTTTTTGACGTAATGGATTATGACCTGGTGTGGAATCTGTTCCAATGCGGATAGAGGGTTGATTTTGGTCTCAAAAAATTTTAAAAAATACCCTCTCTGCATGTGAATAGGTGTCATATGTGCAGAAAACTCCTGGCATGCGTAGGAGCCCAGCAACGGTTTTTAAATAATGGGTCACGACCTGGTGTGGAATCTGTTCCAATGCAGATAGAGAGTTGATTTTGGTGTCAAAAATTATTAAAAAATATCCTTTGTCGTCCTACATGGTTGTCATATGCGCAGAAAACTTTCTAGTCACTCAAATCGTTTCTAACCTCAAATAAGGATCACCTGGTGTGGAACCTGTTCCAAAGCAGTTAGGTACATAATTTTGATGTCAAAAATTTTGGAAAAATGCCTACTTTGTTACTGCATAGTTGTCATATGCGCAGAAAACTCCCAAGAAGCCATCTATGGCCATTTCCAAAATGGGTTACGACCTGGTGTGGAATCTGTTCCAATGCGGATAGAGAGTTGATTTTGGTGTCAAAAAATTTTAAAAAATACCCACTTTGCAGGTGCATAGGTGTCATATGCGCAGAAAACTCCTGGCATGCGTAGGAGCCCAGCAACGGTTTCATCATAATGGATGATGACCTGGTAGTAGAATCAGTACCCATGCAGATAGAGAGTTGGTTTTGGTGTCAAAAAATTTTTGAAAGTACCCACTTTTTAGCTGTACGGTTGTCATATGCGCAGAAAACTCCTGGCATGCGTAGAAGCCCAGCAACGGTTTTTGACGTAATGGATTATGACCTGGTATGGAATCTGTTCCAATGCGGATAGAGAGTTGATTTTGGTCTCAAAAAATTTTAAAAAATACCCTCTCTGCATGTGAATAGGTGTCATATGTGCAGAAAACTCCTGGCATGCGTAGGAGCCCAGCAACGGTTTCATCATAATGGATGATGACCTGGTAGTAGAATCAGTACCCATGCAGATAGAGAGTTGGTTTTGGTGTCAAAAAATTTTTGAAAGTACCCACTTTTTAGCTGTAGGGTTGTCATATGCGCAGAAAACTCGTGGCATGCGTAGGAGCCCAGCAACGGTTTTTGACGTAATGGATTATGACCTGGTGTGGAATCTGTTCCAATGCGGATAGAGAGTTGGTTTTGGTCTCAAACAATTTGAAAAAATACCCTCTTTGCAGGTGAATAGGTGTCATATGTGCAGAAAACTCCTGGCATGCGTAGGAGCTCAGCAACGGTTTCATCACAATGGATGATGACCTGGTAGTAGAATCAGTACCCATGCAGATAGAGAGTTGGTTTTGGTGTCAAAAAATTTTTGAAAGTACCCACTTTTAAGCTGTAGGGTTGTCATATGCGCAGAAAACTCGTGGCATGCGTAGGAGCCCAGCAACGGTTTTTGACGTAATGGATTATGACCTGGTGTGGAATCTGTTCCAATGCGGATAGAGAGTTGATTTTGGTCTCAAAAAATTTTAAAAAATACCCTCTCTGCATGTGAATAGGTGTCATATGTGCAGAAAACTCCTGGCATGCGTAGGAGCCCAGCAACGGTTTTTAAATAATGGGTTACGACCTGGTGTGGAATCTGTTCCAATGCAGATAGAGAGTTGATTTTGGTGTCAAAAATTATTAAAAAATATCCTTTGTCGTCCTACATGGTTGTCATATGCGCAGAAAACTTTCTAGTCACTCAAATCGTTTCTAACCTCAAATAAGGATCACCTGGTGTGGAACCTGTTCCAAAGCAGTTAGGTACATGATTTTGATGTCAAAAATTTTGGAAAATGCCTTCTTTGTTGCTGCATAGTTGTCATATGCGCAGAAAACTCCCAAGAAGCCATCTATGGCCATTTCCAAAATGGGTTACGACCTGGTGTGGAATCTATTCCAATGCGGATAGAGAGTTGATTTTGATGTCAAAAGATTTTAAAAAACACCCACTTTGCAGGTGCATAGGTGTCATATGCGCAGAAAACTCCTGGCATGCGTAGGAGCCCAGCAACGGTTTCATCATAATGGATGATGACCTGGTAGTAGAATCAGTACCCATGCAGATAGAGAGTTGGTTTTGGTGTCAAAAAATTTGTGAAAGTACCCACTTTTTAGCTGTACGGTTGTCATATGCGCAGAAAACTCCTTGCATGCGTAGAAGCCCAGCAACGGTTTTTGACGTAATGGATTATGACCTGGTGTGGAATCTGTTCCAATGCGGATAGAGAGTTGGTTTTGGTCTCAAACAATTTGAAAAAATACCCTCTTTCCATGTGAATAGGTGTCATATGCGCAGAAAACTCCTGGCATGCGTAGGAGCTCAGCAACGGTTTCATCACAATGGATGATGACCTGGTAGTAGAATCAGTACCCATGCAGATAGAGAGTTGGTTTTGGTGTCAAAAAATTTTTGAAAGTACCTTCTTTTTAGCTGTACGGTTGTCATATGCGCAGAAAACTCCTGGCATGCGTAGGAGCCCAGCAACGGTTTTTGACGTAATGGATTATGACCTGGTGTGGAATCTGTTCCAATGCGGATAGAGACTTGATTTTGGTCTCAAAAAATTTTAAAAAATACCCTCTCTGCATGTGCATAGGTGTCATATGTGCAGAAAACTCGTGGCATGCGTAGGAGCCCAGCAACGGTTTTTAAATAATGGGTTACGACCTGGTGTGGAATCTGTTCCAATGCAGATAGAGAGTTGATTTTGGTGTCAAAAATTATTAAAAAATATCCTTTGTCGTCCTACATGGTTGTCATATGCGCAGAAAACTTTCTAGTCACTCAAATCGTTTCTAACCTCAAATAAGGATCACCTGGTGTGGAACCTGTTCCAAAGCAGTTAGGTACATGATTTTGATGTCAAAAATTTTGGAAAAATGCCTTCTTTGTTGCTGCATAGTTGTCATATGCGCAGAAAACTCCCAAGAAGCCATCTATGGCCATTTCCAAAATGGGTTACGACCTGGTGTGGAATCTATTCCAATGCGGATAGAGAGTTGATTTTGATGTCAAAAGATTTTAAAAAACACCCACTTTGCAGGTGCATAGGTGTCATATGCGCAGAAAACTCCTGGCATGCGTAGGAGCCCAGCAACGGTTTTTGACGTAATGGATTATGACCTGGTGTGGAATCTGTTCCAATGCGGATAGAGAGTTGATTTTGGTCTCAAAAAATTTTAAAAAATACCCTCTCTGCATGTGAATAGGTGTCATATGTGCAGAAAACTCCTGGCATGCGTAGGAGCCCAGCAACGGTTTTTAAATAATGGGTTACGACCTGGTGTGGAATCTGTTCCAATGCAGATAGAGAGTTGATTTTGGTGTCAAAAATTATTAAAAAATATCCTTTGTCGTCCTACATGGTTGTCATATGCGCAGAAAACTTTCTAGTCACTCAAATCGTTTCTAACCTCAAATAAGGATCACCTGGTGTGGAACCTGTTCCAAAGCAGTTAGGTACATAATTTTGATGTCAAAAATTTTGGAAAAATGCCTACTTTGTTACTGCATAGTTGTCATATGCGCAGAAAACTCCCAAGAAGCCATCTATGGCCAGTTCCAAAATGGGTTACGACCTGGTGTGGAATCTGTTCCAATGCGGATAGAGAGTTGATTTTGGTGTCAAAAAATTTTAAAAAATACCCACTTTGCAGGTGCATAGGTGTCATATGCGCAGAAAACTCCTGGCATGCGTAGGAGCCCAGCAACGGTTTCATCATAATGGATGATGACCTGGTAGTAGAATCAGTACCCATGCAGATAGAGAGTTGGTTTTGGTGTCAAAAAATTTTTGAAAGTACCCACTTTTTAGCTGTACGGTTGTCATATGCGCAGAAAACTCCTGGCATGCGTAGAAGCCCAGCAACGGTTTTTGACGTAATGGATTATGACCTGGTATGGAATCTGTTCCAATGCGGATAGAGAGTTGATTTTGGTCTCAAAAAATTTAAAAAATACCCTCTCTGCATGTGAATAGGTGTCATATGTGCAGAAAACTCCTGGCATGCGTAGGAGCCCAGCAACGGTTTCATCATAATGGATGATGACCTGGTAGTAGAATCAGTACCCATACAGATAGAGAGTTGGTTTTGGTGTCAAAAAATTTTTGAAAGTACCCACTTTTTAGCTGTAGGGTTGTCATATGCGCAGAAAACTCCTGGCATGCGTAGGAGCCCAGCAACGGTTTTTGACGTAATGGATTATGACCTGGTGTGGAATCTGTTCCAATGCGGATAGAGAGTTGGTTTTGGTCTCAAACAATTTGAAAAAATACCCTCTTTGCAGGTGAATAGGTGTCATATGTGCAGAAAACTCCTGGCATGCGTAGGAGCTCAGCAACGGTTTCATCACAATGGATGATGACCTGGTAGTAGAATCAGTACCCATGCAGATAGAGAGTTGGTTTTGGTGTCAAAAAATTTTTGAAAGTACCCACTTTTTAGCTGTAGGGTTGTCATATGCGCAGAAAACTCGTGGCATGCGTAGGAGCCCAGCAACGGTTTTTGACGTAATGGATTATGACCTGGTGTGGAATCTGTTCCAATGCGGATAGAGAGTTGATTTTGGTCTCAAAAAATTTTAAAAAATACCCTCTCTGCATGTGAATAGGTGTCATATGTGCAGAAAACTCCTGGCATGCGTAGGAGCCCAGCAACGGTTTTTAAATAATGGGTTACGACCTGGTGTGGAATCTGTTCCAATGCGGATAGAGAGTTGATTTTGGTCTCAAAAAATTTTAAAAAATACCCTCTCTGCATGTGAATAGGTGTCATATGTGCAGAAAACTCCTGGCATGCGTAGGAGCCCAGCAACGGTTTTTAAATAATGGGTTACGACCTGGTGTGGAATCTGTTCCAATGCAGATAGAGAGTTGATTTTGGTGTCAAAAATTATTAAAAAATATCCTTTGTCGTCCTACATGGTTGTCATATGCGCAGAAAACTTTCTAGTCACTCAAATCGTTTCTAACCTCAAATAAGGATCACCTGGTGTGGAACCTGTTCCAAAGCAGTTAGGTACATGATTTTGATGTCAAAAATTTTGGAAAAATGCCTTCTTTGTTGCTGCATAGTTGTCATATGCGCAGAAAACTCCCAAGAAGCCATCTATGGCCATTTCCAAAATGGGTTACGACCTGGTGTGGAATCTATTCCAATGCGGATAGAGAGTTGATTTTGATGTCAAAAGATTTTAAAAAACACCCACTTTGCAGGTGCATAGGTGTCATATGCGCAGAAAACTCCTGGCATGCGTAGGAGCCCAGCAACGGTTTCATCATAATGGATGATGACCTGGTAGTAGAATCAGTACCCATGCAGATAGAGAGTTGGTTTTGGTGTCAAAAAATTTGTGAAAGTACCCACTTTTTAGCTGTATGGTTGTCATATGCGCAGAAAACTCCTGGCATGCGTAGGAGCCCAGCAACGGTTTTTGACGTAATGGATTATGACCTGGTGTGGAATCTGTTCCAATGCGGATAGAGAGATGGTTTTGGTCTCAAACAATTTGAAAAAATACCCTCTTTGCATGTGAATAGGTGTCATATGTACAGAAAACTCCTGGCATGCGTAGGAGCTCAGCAACGGTTTCTTCACAATGGATGATGACCTGGTAGTAGAATCAGTACCCATGCAGATAGAGAGTTGGTTTTGGTGTCAAAAAATTTTTGAAAGTACCCACTTTTTAGCTGTACGGTTGTCATATGCGCAGAAAACTCCTGGCATGCGTAGGAGCCCAGCAACGGTTTTTGACGTAATGGATTATGACCTGGTGTGGAATCTGTTCCAATGCGGATAGAGAGTTGATTTTAGTCTCAAAAAATTTTAAAAAATACCCTCTCTGCATGTGAATAGGTGTCATATGTGCAGAAAACTCCTGGCATGCGTAGGAGCCCAGCAACGGTTTTTAAATAATGGGTTACGACCTGGTGTGGAATCTGTTCCAATGCAGATAGAGAGTTGATTTTGGTGTCAAAAATTATTAAAAAATATCCTTTGTCGTCCTACATGGTTGTCATATGCGCAGAAAACTTTCTAGTCACTCAAATCGTTTCTAACCTCAAATAAGGATCACCTGGTGTGGAACCTGTTCCAAAGCAGTTAGGCACATGATTTTGATGTCAAAAATTTTGGAAAAATGCCTTCTTTGTTGCTGCATAGTTGTCATATGCGCAGAAAACTCCCAAGAAGCCATCTATGGCCATTTCCAAAATGGGTTACGACCTGGTGTGGAATCTATTCCAATGCGGATAGAGAGTTGATTTTGATGTCAAAAGATTTTAAAAAACACCCACTTTGCAGGTGCATAGGTGTCATATGCGCAGAAAACTCCTGGCATGCGTAGGAGCCCAGCAACGGTTTGTGACGTAATGGATTATGACCTGATGTGGAATCTGTTCCAATGCGGATAGAGAGTTGATTTTGGTCTCAAAAAATTTTAAAAAATACCCTCTCTGCATGTGCATAGGTGTCATATGTGCAGAAAACTCCTGGCATGCGTAGGAGCCCAGCAACGGTTTCATCATAATGGATGATGACCTGGTAGTAGAATCAGTACCCATGCAGATAGAGAGTTGGTTTTGGTGTCAAAAAATTTGTGAAAGTACCCACTTTTTAGCTGTATGGTTGTCATATGCGCAGAAAACTCGTGGCATGCGTAGGAGCCCAGCAACGGTTTGTGACGTAATGGATTATGACCTGGTGTGGAATCTGTTCCAATGCGGATAGAGAGTGGGTTTTTGTCTCAAACAATTTGAAAAAATACCCTCTTTGCATGTGAATAGGTGTCATATGTGCAGAAAACTCCTGGCATGCGTAGGAGCTCAGCAACGGTTTCATCACAATGGATGATGACCTGGTAGTAGAATCAGTATCCATGCAGATAGAGAGTTGGTTTTGGTGTCAAAAAATTTTTGAAAGTACCCACTTTTTAGCTGTACGGTTGTCATATGCGCAGAAAACTCCTGGCATGCGTAGGAGCCCAGCAACGGTTTGTGACGTAATGGATTATGACCTGGTGTGGAATCTGTTCCAATGCGGATAGAGAGTTGGTTTTGGTCTCAAACAATTTGAAAAAATATCCTCTTTGCATGTGAATAGGTGTCATATGTGCAGAAAACTCCTGGCATGCGTAGGAGCTCAGCAACGGTTTCATCACAATGGATGATGACCTGGTAGTAGAATCAGTACCCATGCAGATAGAGAGTTGAGTTTGGTGTCAAAAATTATTAAAAAATATCCTTTGTCGTCCTACATGGTTGTCATATGCGCAGAAAACTTTCTAGTCACTCAAATCGTTTCTAACCTCAAATAAGGATCACCTGGTGTGGAACCTGTTCCAAAGCAGTTAGGTACATGATTTTGATGTCAAAAATTTTGGAAAAATGCCTTCTTTGTTGCTGCATAGTTGTCATATGCGCAGAAAACTCCCAAGAAGCCATCTATGGCCATTTCCAAAATGGGTTACGACCTGGTGTGGAATCTATTCCAATGCGGATAGAGAGTCGATTTTGATGTCAAAAGATTTTAAAAAACACCCACTTTGCAGGTGCATAGGTGTCATATGCGCAGAAAACTCCTGGCATGCGTAGGAGCCCAGCAACGGTTTCATCATAATGGATGATGACCTGGTAGTAGAATCAGTACCCATGCAGATAGAGAGTTGGTTTTGGTGTCAAAAAATTTGTGAAAGTACCCACTTTTTAGCTGTATTGTTGTCATATGCGCAGAAAACTCCTGGCATGCGTAGGAGCCCAGCAATGGTTTTTGACGTAATGGATTATGACCTGGTGTGAAATCTGTTCCAATGCGGATAGAGAGTTGATTTTGGTCTCAAAAAATTTTAAAAAATACCCTCTCTGCATGTGCATAGGTGTCATATGTGCAGAAAACTCCTGGCATGCGTAGGAGCCCAGCAACGGTTTCATCATAATGGATGATGACCTGGTAGTAGAATCAGTACCCATGCAGATAGAGAGTTGGTTTTGGTGTCAAAAAATTTGTGAAAGTACACACTTTTTAGCTGTATGGTTGTCATATGCGCAGAAAACTCGTGGCATGCGTAGGAGCCCAGCAACGGTTTTTGACGTAATGGATTATGACCTGGTGTGGAATCTGTTCCAATGCGGATAGAGAGTTGATTTTGGTCTCAAAAAATTTTAAAAAATACCCTCTATGCATGTGAATAGGTGTCATATGTGCAGAAAACTCCTGGCATGCGTAGGAGCCCAGCAACGGTTTTTACGTAATGGGTTACGACCTGGTATAGAATCTGTTCCAAAGCAGCTATGTTCATGATTTTGCTGTTAGAATATTTTAAAATTCGCATTCTTTTTAGCTATTTATATGGCATATGTGCAGAAAACTCTTAGGTAACCGAAAATTGTCTAAAAGTCTTTTTACTGTTTAATTCATATAACTGAAAAAGTAGAGTTACTACAAATTATATTAATATCTTAAAAAATTTCTAAAGTATTTCTCTTTAATCTCTGTAATTTTTTTTTTCGAATATAATTCGCATTTTGCTGAAAAACAACGATTTCCTATAATTAATGATCATTAACGAACATAATCACCTGAAGAAAACACCCTGTGCTAGTAGCAAAAAAAAATCGTTGCTAACTTTTTCGTTGCTATCTTCACGGACGTTCTCAACGTACAGAAACAGCAGTTATCACGAAATCGGTAACTTTCAATCGAGTCGATGTGACGTCACACAAATCGGTAACTTACCGATTTGGTTACAGAAACGAGCTACAGGACTGTTCTTGCTGGGCGGTAATTGCAATTTCGGTTGCATTTCCTATGAATGTAAAAGATTATTGTAATAGAGTTTGTATATTTTTGACATAACACTTGCTTATGGCCAACTCACACGGGATTGCTTGATTGGCAATCGATGAACTTTTCTTACTCTCTTTCGCATTCAGATTGTTGGTAGCGACACGCCAATCAAAATTTGCCATTTCCTTGAAATTTTTTTTTCGTAACCTAGCAACACTATTCAGATTGCTGATTGCTGACATGCACAGCAATCTGAAAATGAACAAATTTAGATTGCTGCAATCTGTGTTCATCCGCTCTGGCTCTCAGAGTTTTTTACAGTTTAACATTGAAAGCAACAACAAAACGACTAGATTGTTTGATTGCCAATCACCGTGTGAGTTGGGGATTAGAAACAGAAAAACATAGTTGAATAAATAAGGTTGTCTCGTCGCTGATCGTACTCTCTTCTCAGTACCCATAATTGTCAAAATCAATGAAAAGCAACAACAACAACTTCAACGGCTTTTCATGTTATTAATTTTCGTTTTCAGATTTTGTATGAGCTGTCAACTTCGATTTGACATTTATGGGAACTCGCTCTCACCCATGCGACAACCTTATTTATTCAACCATGCAGAAAAACACGTGTTCGTCTTGTGTTGTTTTTTCTTTTGGTTTATGCAGTGCTATGTTTTGTTTTTATCTAACGAAACCATTAACAACGAAACACTAACACTAAGGCCTATATCATGGTGTAATTAACAAGGTGATCGTGACGTTTACTGATTTCCCTTCGGTTGTCAAAAAAAGTTGAGAAAGTAAGACAAAAAGAGACAAGCTGCGGAAAAGTGTCAAATCGCTTGCACTCAATAAAAAATTGTAATAGATTGTTTTGCAACTTTTGCTTGAAATTTACGAACAGCTGTTTTTGACAAACGTGGGTAAAATTTTTTTGAGATAAGCTAAAAATTCACGATCACCTTGTTAATTACACCATGGCCTATATTACACGATGATCATTTAATTGCGGTCAAAATATTTTTGTTGTTGCTTTCAATGCGAAACTGTCAAAAAACACTGAGAGCCAGAGCGGATGAACAATTGTTTCGCATTGAAAGCAACAATAAAAATATTTTGACCGCTATCAAACGATCATCGTGTAATATGGGCTTAACAACGAAATAAAATATCAACAACAAATTTGCAGCATAAAACTCAAACAAAATATGCGGGCGTTAGCTTTTACTCATTGTCGCTTAGAAACGTAGGCAGAGAAAAAGCAGTACTCAGAGTACACTCAAAATATATCCGAAAATACTCGGATATAGCGCCTTTTCAAGACTCTAACTCGACGCTCTCATTGAATACGAGTCTGAGTGCTTCGGATCACGCCGCGCTCGGGTATAAGTATGTACTTATTTTATTGAGTACGAATAGGGTAGAGAACAACAAGTTACTCGAGTATAATTCGAATTGGTAAATTGGCCAACTCACACGGGATTGCGTGATTGGCAATCAATGAACTCTTCTTACTCTCTTTCACATGCTGATTGTTGGTAGCTCACACGATACGCCAATCATAATTTTGCATTTCTTTAAACATTTTATTTCGTAACCTAGCAACACTATTCAGATTGCTGATTGCCGACATGTACAGCAATCTCAAAATAAACAAATTTAGATTGCTGCAATCCGTGTTCATCCGCTCCGGCTCTCAGAGCTTTTGATAGTTTCACATTGAAAGCAATAACAAAACGATTAGATTGTTTGATTGCCAATCACCGTGTGAGTTGGGGATATCCGATTTCTATCGGATACTCATTGCAGCTCTCTGCTACGGAAACAATGAAACATGGATTTGTCATGGGATTTTTTCTTAAGATATGGTTGCTCAGTATTTTATATTTTTGACATTAGCAGTAGGTCTTGTCAAAGCTCCTTGCCCTACCTTCTTATTGTATCATGGTTTAACGATATATAATAAATAAGACTGTGCATGTATATGTATAAATGATTTTGTTGTTGCTTTCAATGACTGCATTCAGCAGAAAATTTTCTACGTAGCTGTTGTACCACTTTCGGGCTGACTGGTATGCAACATATTTCCTGAGTGGTCACTATTTAAGGGAGCGAAAATATTCTATGCTACATTGGTTGAGCATAAGATAAATATTAGCAGAAATGAGCTAATCAATGAGCATAAAATCCCATTTAGCAGAAAGTTTCACTAAAATTGAAAATTGAAATGAAATTTCATTTGATGAAATGTCCACCTAAAAATTATTGCATAAAATCTGGATATTATGAAATTCAATTTGACAGTTCGCATACAATCAAAAATTGTAAGTGTAGAGCCATGGTACAATAATACAAAGTAGCATTGACAACTGCTTATTTTCTCTTCTACAAGAAAACATCTCTTGTCAAAAACAGCTGTTTGTGAAAATGCATCTGCAGCTGCTGAGGTTGTTTTTTTTTACTTCAAAGTTTTCAACATTGTTTGTGTTTTCAATGGCGGATTGTGAGCGCTCTCTTTTTGAGTATATTTTTTGACAGAAGATGTTTTCCCAAGCAACTGTCAATGCTACCTTGTATTATTATACCATCGTGCATGATACAATTATACAGGTAGCATTGACATGTATAGATTTTCTCAGCAGCAAGGAAACGACCATCTGTCAAAAACAGTTATTCGTGCAACAAGAATTAAACGAATGTAAAAATAAATAAATTCCACAAAATATGTGCGTTAAATACACAGTTATAATAATGAAAGTTGTGAAAAAATTATGTGTGATATGTTTTTAACGTTTTCCAGCCGTGGTGTTTTAATTTTAATTGAAAACTTCTTCAATTTCATCCACATGCATCTGCAGCTGCTGAGGTTGCTGCACTTAAACGTTTTCAACCTTGTTTTTTATGTTTGCACTTAATAACATTAAGTTTACAAATTATTTTCGTTCTAGTAATAATAACTCACTATTGATTAAATAAAATAGGCAATATTTTGTAAGAAAATGTTTGGTTATTTGCAAGCGCTGAAACATTAACTATGGCGAAAACATAAGAAATAATTGAACGCTCTCTTTCTTGACTTTTTTTTTGACAGATGCTCGTTTCCCAAGCAACTGTCAATACTACCTTGTATTATTATACTATGACCATGGTGTATATCGACTGTAATCACACTGCGAAAATCAGTTGAAAATAAATTGTTTGGTGATCTACTACTATACTTGTACTTTATTTACATCAACCCTGTTTAAAAGCAGAAATCGGGTGAATAGTTTATTATTTGTAAGTAACAACATTGGATTTATTTGGTCGCCATTGCTGATTGATCCAGTTTTTCTTGCGTTTTCTTTTTTGCGCATAGTTAAAAATTAATTAAACTTTTGAAAATTAGTAAAATTTTGTAAATAATTTGTGGTTTTCAATTATATTATCATTCCATTGCCACAAATATAAGATATACAATTTTATTATGTCTTCTACGAATAAATTAGGCTTGTCATGATGCGGAGAAATTCAAGGCGATAGGTTTTTGTATTGCCAGGTGTAAATGTAAACGAGTTAATTGGAGTGAGTGAGAAAATAGATAGCAGCCACGCGAACTCAAATTTTGTACCAGAGCAGTGTTCAAGAGTGCGATGCAATAGCTAAATTCAAACGTTGATTTAGTGAGGAAAAGCGAGACGGCGTTATATAGCGCTTCAAGAGAATTTTAAGTGAAGCTGTGAACCGATTGTCATTGCTTAAAAAAATCGACAAGCGAAGAAGCAGAAATTTGAAAGAAAAAAAAATGATGAAAATGGAGACTGACAAAATTATGGATGAAACCAATTCAAATTCACAACCTGTAAGTAAATTGTACGCGTTACCTACTTTTAAAATGTAAATTTTACATTGAAGAATGGTGGTAAAAGATGCAAACTATTGTATCTTATAGATTATTTTCATGTATTTAGTAAATGATTCGAATTGTGTGATTCAGAGATTATAGTCAGGATGAAAAGTTGTCCTTCGCTTGCTTGTGTGTTGAAATTGCATTTATGTTGTATATAAAAAATGTGTAGCTTTTGGAAAAAAATGTTAAACCATGCTTCTATAAACAAATAACAATGGTTTTACCAATATAATGTTCATTTTTGTGCATGCAATGCAAAAATCCTTAACAGATATTTGAATGAATGAATGAATTGCCATTAAGAAATTAGAACAAATGCTGTCTAGTTTTATTTCTCTTTATGTATGTCACATTGGCCTCAAACTCAATATAAACAAAGATATTTTGTTTTAGTTTTTGCGAATAAGGTTATTTAAAGGTAAATGAATAAAAAAATTAAATTCATTTATGACAATTGTGAATATAAAGTTACAATAATTTAAGTGTGAAGGTATTTCTGTATCCCACTTGTATAAACTGGAAAATTTTAATGTCTATGCGAATTTCGTATTCATCTTTGTCTATAGTTTAAAACCATTGTAAATGGATAAATATATGAGCATCTTTCAAAATAGATTAAAATTTTGTTCATGTACTAAACTTACATAAAGTAAGGGAAAAGAAAGTATTCCGAATGCATGTTACTCTTAGCGCCAAATTGTTTAGCTCTGCATATTAACCAGTGGATAAAAGCTGGTTTGCTGCTATCTAAAACTATTGAAAAAGCCAGTACTTTACCCACTGGTTAAAGATATCCCAAGGTGAACAATGCGGCACTTAAAAAGTTAAATGTTTTCACGTTAACTTCTAATTTATCTATAAAAACTTCAGGCTCGGACGGTTCGGTCGGAGAACTTTTAGTTAATAATCGCAACAGGAGAAAAAAAAAACACCAATGAAGTGGGATTTGTACTTTATAACTTTTTCATTTCAAGTTCAATATCTTAATTCAAAGCAATTTGCATTTGATTAAAAGAAAATGCGTTTTGTTCTAAAAAGTATTGATTTTTTTATATTTGTTAGTTTCCTTTTTTATTTATTTTATTTGTTTCAATTTAATACAACAATGAGCCAAGAAAATCGCCTAATTATTGTATAGATATATCAGATAGTAAAAATAAACAAATGGAAATTCGATAATTCAATTCAATATTAAATTCCAATAAATGCTATTAATAACTTAAAATTAAAAATAATGCGAAATATTTCCGTCTTATTTACATTTCAAATTATCCAAAGGTTAGAAAAAAAAGTAACAATATTAACGCTAAACCCGCCCCGCACGAATTAAGGGTAAACCTAAATAAAAACCTAATTAAATATATTTGATCGAGAACTATATCTTCAATTTTTATTCTCCGAACCGCCAATGCTATATTTTCAAGAAGAATTACATGTTTTTTTTTTTTTTTTACTCAGACTGGCAATCGGAAAAAGGTCTGTACAAAGGTCTGCAGATCATAAAAATTATTTACTATAGAAAAATACAGTCGGCGAATATGGCGCAGTGGGAAGAGTGCGTGACCCATACGCCAGAGAACCCTGGTTGAACTCCATCTGATACAGAAAGTTTTTGTCGATTAATTATTTTTCTGCTCGACCCTCACCTTTCTGCAGGCAATGGCAAACCTCAGAGAGGTAAATAATGTTGATCATAAGAAGTTCGGTCAAATCCTTTCAAGGGCAGGAATGATAAGTTTATTTTTTCTTTATTTTATAGAAAAATTTCGTTTGTCAGAAAAGATTTTATCGCAAGATCTCCTAATTCACTTGCATAGAATAATTCTAACAGGCTAACGATTTTATAGGTTACCACAATGAATAACGATTACTTATCATAATTAACATTACCTATTTTACTTTAATTCAACAGTTTACTTCAACTATGCTATATGACCCTGTTCGCAAGAAAGAATCTTCGCCAACATTTCAATTAGAACGTGAGACCTGCTTAACATACTTTTCGCAATGGAACGAAGCTGATCAAGTTGATTTTGTTGAGCAATTGTTAGCGCGCATGTGTCACTATCAGCATGGACATATTAATGCGTTTTTAAAACCAATGTTGCAAAGAGATTTTATATCCTTGTTGCCCAGTAATTATACACTTAATCAACAAGATGAAAATTCAAATTACATATTTAAATTTCAGAGAAGGGACTCGACCATATTGCCGAAAACATACTTTCATACCTCGATGCTGACTCACTTAAAGCAGCAGAGTTGGTTTGCAAGGAATGGCTGCGTGTCATTTCCGAGGGCATGCTATGGAAGAAACTGATTGAACGCAAAGTTCGCACTGACTCTTTATGGCGTGGTCTGGCGGAACGACGTGGATGGATACAATACCTTTTTAAGCCACGCCCTGGCACAACACATAGGCCACACTCTTTTTATCGCGAACTGTTTCCGAAAATTATGAACGTTAGTTAAAAATTCTGTAGCTCTTAATGTTATAAAATATAAACTTTACTTAACACATTTGCAGGATATCGAAAGCATAGAAAACAATTGGCGAACTGGGCGACACATGTTACGTCGTATAAATTGTCGGTCGGAAAATTCAAAGGGTGTTTATTGTCTGCAATATGATGACGTTAAGATTGTGTCTGGACTTAGAGATAATACCATTAAAATTTGGGATCGAACGGATTTACAATGCGTAAAAGTATTAATTCATGCTCATAGCTCTTTAATTTCAATTGCAACTATAAAGTATGATTTTTTATTTATATGATAACGCCATAGACGTTAACTGGCCACACCGGTTCAGTACTTTGTCTTCAATATGATGATAAGGTTATCATAAGTGGCTCTTCTGATTCCACTGTGCGCGTCTGGGACGTTAACACTGGTGAGATGGTTAACACATTGATTCACCATTGCGAAGCTGTATTACACTTGCGCTTTAATAACGGCATGATGGTGACATGCTCAAAGGATCGTTCAATAGCTGTCTGGGACATGACCTCACCAAGTGAAATAACTCTGCGCCGAGTTTTGGTCGGACATCGTGCTGCTGTTAATGTAGTCGACTTCGATGAAAAATATATAGTCTCGGCCAGTGGGGATCGCACTATTAAGGTCTGGTCAACTTCAAGTTGTGAGTTTGTGCGTACTCTGAATGGCCACAAGCGCGGCATTGCTTGCTTACAGTACCGTGATCGTTTGGTTGTCAGTGGCAGTTCTGATAATTCAATAAGGTATTTTAACTATTTAAAAAAAAAAGGGAATTGTGTAAAATTATTTTAACGTAACAGGTTATGGGATATTGAATGTGGTACTTGCCTGCGTGTGCTGGAAGGACATGAAGAGCTTGTACGCTGTATTCGCTTTGATTCAAAACGTATTGTCAGCGGTGCTTACGACGGCAAGATAAAAGTTTGGGATTTAGTAGCTGCACTGGATCCACGCGCTCAATCAAACTCTCTTTGCCTTAACACACTTGTGGTAAGCATTGTCAAATGAATATTTTGAATCCTGATAATTACCCATTTCACATTAAAAGGAACACACTGGTAGAGTATTCCGTTTACAATTCGACGAATTTCAAATTGTAAGTAGTTCTCATGATGATACTATTTTAATTTGGGACTTCTTAAACTTCACACCGAATGAAAATGCAACACGTCGGACCCCATCACGTACGCAATTTTACAAAACTTCTATTTCTTTTTAATATTTCAATTCTTTCTCAGCTGCACTCATGGAACATTAACAACTTATTCGGAAGTCAGTTCCTCAACGTTGTTGCATAATATCCTGCTTACTTTTAACGTTGTTTCAGCTGAATTTGGATTTTAAATGAAAAACTGTTAATTAGAAGCAGATCTCCATCATTTTATATATATAAAGAAATTAAAAATAAAAAGTGGGTGATATGATGTCATATGATTCTTGTTTCAAGGCATATAGACAAATTTCATCAAAATATTTAATAAAAAACCATTCACTGAATACGAGTATCGTACATTATATAAATTACATTTTAAACAGCTTAAATATGGAATGGACATGATATCTAATGTGTAGAAAGAAAAATGTTGAATTCATGTAAATTTAAAATAAAAAATTCTTTATTGGTTACGCATACAAAAAGCATTAAAACAAATTATATTGCCAAGTTGAAACATAAATTTATATAAACAAAATATTACGACTACAGCAACATATAAATTAAAAATAAAATTAAATAAATTCAATTAAAGGAATGTGTTTTAACGAGATGCATTTTGTTATAGCTTTTGTAACGAACAGAGCGTTTTTATATATATGTTGGAACATAATTTTAAGTTTTCAAAATTGAACACTAGTAAAAGCTAAAAAAAAAAACGAGCGAGCATCTGACACTTCACCTTGGTTATAAAAAAAGAACGAAATGGTCGTTTCAGCCCTTGAAAGGACTTTGACCGAGCTTCTTCCCAGCAAAATCTTCGCTTAGATGTAATGCCTAAAATAATCTAGAAAACGTCAATAATAACTTTCCTTTTGGCTTACAGAATGCATTACTTTAACAGGCATGTCATTGGCGGTAGGCGATTGCAATTTCTTATACCAGAGAAGCACTTATATAAATGCATACCAGACGCGGTTAAATAATGTTATGCTCAAGTCATTTTATAATTGATACAAGAAACTTATTAAAAAGCAACTACTGCGAGGTTCTTATATGAGTAATTATTAATTTTTCTAGTCTTCCCAAAAATCAAAAATTTTTTAAGACATGTTCCTCGGTATCATGTTTTTGTTTAACATGTTTGTTTAACATGTTCCGAGCGCGCCAAGTAGCTACATGCCTTAAATTTCTCTTTACTGTTGGCTTTACTTGATTCTTACAAAGAACAAAGATAAACAAATGTTATGAGGCATTAAAGTCTGCATTACGTTAAACAAAAAGTAATAGCATTTTGGGCCTTAGGAAATATGTAATGCATTAAATAAGCGAATATAAGGTAAAGGCATTACAAAATTTTAAAAATGTTTTGCTGGGTTATGATCAATTGTGTTGTTTTTTGCGAAATGTTTAAACACAAATTATCGAGATCTAGACCAGAGACCAAAGCTGTAAAAGATTGAATCATTTCGGAATGCACACACTCTTAAATCATTCAAAAGCTGCATCAACCAGATTGCAATCTTATGCTTCTGTAGAGTAAATGAATTACAAATTCACAATTCATCATTCTTTGAAGATAAAAGAACGCACACCCAATGCTCTCTAAGGAATGGGACTTATGGAAATATCAATCCCATTCATGGTATAATAATACAAGGTAGCATTGACAGTTGCTTGGGAAATCATATACTGTCAAAAAATATACTCAAAAAGAGAGCGCTCACAATCCGCCATTGAAAACACAAGCAATAGGTTTGTTCACGTACTTTACTTGTAAAAACTTGCAGGGAGAGAGTAAAAGAAGAATTGAGATAAAAATATTTACAAAGAGAAAAATAGCAGAAAAAGTACGTGAACAGAAAACTAGTAGAAACTTGCAAGTTAACAGCTGATCAAACGAATTGACATCATATGCTGTTTTTTCTGCTATAATAAATGGTTATAAATTATTGAAATCATTTCTTGGGTCTCACCAACATTAACATTATACTTATATTTTCCTCAGCATCACAAATGTTTCTTTTTACATCCATTTTAATACGAAATCAACAAGAAATAACTTTTGACAGCTTGTTTTTTTTTTGACAAACAATTTTTTTCGGTAGTTGCAAGTTCTTGCAAGTAGAAATTTTGCTAGCAGAAACTTGTAGCTACTTTTTTCTCTCTCACTATTTTACGCTCTCGTTGTCCTCTCTCGTTGCAAGTTTTTCGAGTACGTGAACGCTTTACTGGTAAAAACTTGTAACAATTTGTACAAATTTTTTGTTAGTGAACAAACCTAATGTTGAAAACGTTGAAGTGAAAAAAAACAACAACCACAGCAGCTGCTGATGTATTTCCACAAAAAGCTGTTTTTGACAATTTATGTTTTCTTGTAGAAGAGAAAATAAGCAGTTGTCAATGCTACCATGTATTATTATACCATGAATCCCATTCTTGTAGGCTTAAGAAATACGGTGAATGCACTCAGTTTTATCATTCTTTTCAACTCTGAAACACTGGACATTTTATTTACTACCATGAAATACTACTAAATATAAAGCAGCATTTTGCATTTTTGTTGTCATCATGGTATAATAATACATGGTAGCATTGACAACTGCTTATTTTCTCTTCAACAGGAAAACATAAACTGTCAAACACAGCTGTTTGCGAAACGAAGGGGAAATTAAAGCAAGTGACAAAAACAAACATAAAAAACTAATAAGAATATTGTGCGTTTAAATAAACAAATCATAAAGAAATAAACATTTAAAATCATGAAAGTGATAAAAAGATCTTGTGTAATTTGTGCGAAAAGTTTTTCAGTCCGTGATGTTAAATTTTATTCAGTGCCTAATAACGAAACTCGTCGCCAGCGGTGGATTGATGCCTGTGGCTTGATGCTGGCAGGAAATTCGTTTGTTGTTTGTGTTTTCATTTATTAACAATGGCCGACCAGCGAACGCTCTCTTTTTGAGTATATTTTTTGACAGAATATGTTTTCCCAAGCAACTGTCAATGCTACCTTGTATTATTATACCATGTGTTGTCATTTGTTTTCGACTGCCGATCTTAGTGACATGCTTTTGTCTTTCCTTTGACATTTTCTGAAATAATAAAGTGCTTATTAACAATAAATATTATTAACAAAATGTATATTGGAATTAACTTCTACAATTTGTTGTATATAATAATTTTTCTATACATGATATCAAGCCAATGGCAACCCATCACAGTCATGCCCAACAGTCACACACGCATACACAAATACATACAAAACAACTTCAGACAACAACAAATCCTTGCGGCTGAAGCCATCGCCGTCTGCATTCACTACATGGTATAATAATACAAGGTAGCATTGACAGTTGTTTGGGAAAACATCTACTGTCAAAAATATACTCAAAAAGAGAGCGCTCACAATCCGCCATTGAAAACACAAGCAATGTTGAAAACGTTGAAGTGAAAAAAAACAACAACCACAGCAGCTGCTGAAGCCAAACGAATGAAAATAAAATGCTTCCGAAAGCAAAACGAAGCAGAGCGCATTATTGTTGCTTCGTAGTGCTGCGACAAATTAGAAAAGCAAAATGAAAATCAAAGCACTAAAATAATTTCTTATGCTTTCGTAGCACTACGCAGCAAAACAAATTTTTTTTAGTGCTGCTGCTTTTGCTTAGCCTTTCGAAGATTCAGAAAGCAAAGCAAAATAAGCAGCATATGCTTGTCTTTAAAAACTTTAGGTAGCACTACGCAGCAAAATTATCGTTGCTTTTGCTGTTTTGCTGAAAGCAATTTAAGCCCTGATACTTTTATTATAAATTGAGTGATTTAGGCAAAAGAGACTTTTTGAGGAATTTTTTATGTGACTGTCATCATCTAAGTTGATCTTATTGACAGGTACACGACTTGCTTAAGCAATATTGAAGAAGCAAAATAATAAGGTTGTGCGTTTTGACATCTCATCTTGTAAAGTTTCTGCAAAGCCGATCAAAGAACAGTCAAAAGCCGACCGACCTAACGCATCTTTGTGATTTCAGCATTATAGCCAGCATGGATACAGTTCGAAAAAGCAGCTTTTTGTGAGCATGAACATCCTATAGCATGTTTCCACGGCACCTAATTCGGCTCTCATTCTTTATTCGAGGCTGAAACAAGTTCCGAATTAAGTAATTCGCCATAAAAAATTTGACAAGCTGAATCAACTCATTCGAAATTGATTCAGTTTGAATTAACATCCGAATCAAATAGAAATCAGTTTCATCTCTAAATTTGATCGGAAATTAATCGAAAACAGCAGTAGAAGAATGACAAACACAACAAAAAGTCAAAATTAACTGTCAAAGTGGGTATTGCTTTACATACATATACAAATATACATACATACTTATTGCTATACATTTTTTCCATTCTCGTTTTTCACAACAAATAGAACAAAATGAAAATAAAATGAGCAAAGCACAGCTGTCAAACTGAATTAACATTTCTTCGCGGGAACAGGGCACGGTATAATAATACAAGGTAGCATTGACAACTGCTTATCTTCTCTTCTACAAGATAACACCTCCTGTCAAAACAGCTGTTTATGCAAATGCATCTGCAGCTACTGAGGTTGTTGTTTTTTTCACTTCAATGTTTTCAACATTGTTTGTGTATAATGGCCGATTATGAGCGCTCTTTTTTTAAGTATATTTTTTGACAGGATTTTTTCCCAAGCAACTGTCAATGCTACCTTGTATTATTATACTGTTAACAGGGTATTTCACATTCTTAATTCGCAAGCCAAAATACTTGATTCAGAATGCCGTGGAAACATGTGCTATTAGGTCTGTTTCCGTACGCACACTGTGTAACTGTGTGTAACTTGTGTGTGTGTAACTTGTGGGAGAAGAAGAACAAGCATAAAATCGCTCTCTCAAGCACACAAAGTGCACAGAGAGTGCTAGAACTCGAGGCTTCGAGCATGGTATAATTATACCAGGTAGCATTGACAACTGCTTATTTTCTCTTCAACAGGAAAATATAAATTGTCAAACACAGCTGTTTGCGGAAATACATCAGCAGCTGCAGTGGTTGTTGTTTTTTTTCACTTCAAGGTTTTCAACATTGCTTGTGATTTCAATGGCGGATTGTGAGCGCTCTCTTTTTGAGTATATTTTTTGACAGTATATGATTTCCGAAGCAACTGTCAATGCTACCATGTATTATTATACCATGGCTTCGAGTAAAGTAAGAACAAGCATCAAAAAGAATAAGCATCATTAAGAAGAAGCAAATGTCAAATTACATTTAATAATTGTTTATGTTTTGCGATAAATAAATGCACAAATTGTGTGCCTAAAAAGAAATTTACGTTCAATAAATAAATAATAATAAATAAAAATTAAGTAATTGTTCAGTTTTGCATTAAAAATGGCTTTTAATAATTCGAGTGGAAGTGTTTTAAATTTTGTGCTGCCGTCTGCTATCAAAATCAGCTGTTTTGTGCTTGAAACTTACTAGAAGCTGTTTCCGTACTTTTGCAACTATGCTCACATTTCGTTTTTACTCTCTAGCACACATTTTACACAAATCTTACACAGTGTAAAGTACGAAAACCAAAGAACTAAAATATAAGGAAGCGGTGTAGTTATACAAAAATGAAGTACTTTTCATGGTGGTGTTGAATCACTAATACACAAACATACACACAGGGCCGCATTCGGGAACGAAGTTATAAATGGCGCAAAGAATGGAGCCCTTATTTGAATACTTTTTATTAAATTTCTTTTAAATTTAAAAAATCGTTTGAAATCATATTTTAATTACATATTTTTTTAATTTTATTGTATTTCCACACCACCTTCGAGGTATACAATTTGGTGCGTTACCGACTTTTTTGGGTGTTCGGTTCCCCTGTAGGCCTATTGCACCCATAAAGAAAAGAAATCATTAGTGAATAATGTTAAAAGAAATGCATTCGTAATAATAAATTAATAAATATATTACAAATTTAAGTTTATTATATATTTATATATATATATGTATATGTATATATATATGTATATATATATATTATAAATAATAAGTATATATAAATTCTTTCTAAAACATATTTATGTAGAACACATGCAAAAAAAACAAAATTAAATAACATTTATATCATAAATAATTTAAAATATAAAGACATACATATAAATTATTTCTAAAACATATTAACACATGCAAATAAAAGAATTAATTTATATACAAAATTATTATTCTCAAACTCCTTTAAAATGAATTGTTTTGTGTAATTTTTGCCGTACAGTTGGCTTTTCATTCGTTTTTTTTTTTTTTTTATGTAAAAATAACGCGTTTTTAAAAAAATTGGAAAAAACTTGGAAATCTGTAAAAAACAACAAATTAATTTTATATGGTCATAATACATTAGTTTTATATTGTTAAAAAAGTAGCGCCCTGAAATGCATACCACCTCAGAAATTAAATGCGCCCGTGAAGTGGTGTTTGACAGCTAACATATCACAATTTCGAAGCTTTCAATGGCGCCAGATTGCGGCTAATCGACGCGCTGAACACATTTAAGTTTTCTTATATTTCTGATAAGAAATACATTTATTTCCAATTGGAATTCACTTCTCACTCATCATTCTTATCAAAATAACAATTTTATTCTTTAAAAACCTCACTTATCTTATGATACTTACTTGTGGAATGAAATCAGCAGATTTTTGAAGCGCTGGCTGCTGCCGCAGTTTTTCACAATACAAAGCATATTTAATGAATTCTTTTAATAAATTCTGATTTCACTTTCGAAATTTAGGAAAATTTTAGCGATAATAATCACTTTTTGATTTATTTATTTAATTTATTTTGAATCAATTTCACCGACACTTGCTTTCTTTTGTTTTTTTTTATTTTTGTGATGGCTAGCCTGTCAAAAAACACTTGCTATCTCCTTCACTCACAATTTAGAAGTACTTCATTACACATACACTGTATGTGAGGTAAACGCCACTTCCTTATTTCTTATAGCGCATTCTTTTCTGAAAAAAAATTCTGCCCTTACAGAATGCAAAATTTTTTAGATTCTGACCTGAATTTACAGAATGTTGACCTCTTTTGAGCTGAGAAAAGAACAGAAAAAATGCAACATTTTTTTTTTTAATATTGGCTGCACTGTTGTTTTGATTTCTGACTAATTTATTATTGATTATTTATTTATTATTTTATTCGTCTTCCGATGATGAAGATGACGAATCGAGCAATTCATTTTTAATAAAACTAACCACTTTAACCAACAACATATTGGAATCAATTTCAGACATTTTTCAAAATTAGAAATCTTTGCTTATCCCAATTTTCTACGCACAAAGTATGAGTTGTCAAAATTATTTTATTTTGTTTTAATGTTGGTATTACTAGAGGGCAGAATACAGAACCGTCGAATTTTACAGGTCAGAAAATTCTGCATTTGTTATACTTTTGCGGTCAACATTTTCGAGAAAAGAACACGTTTTATTTTGAGGTCAACATTTTTTTTTAGAAAAGAACAGAAAAAATGCAGAGTTCTTGAAGAGGGCAGAAAAAATGCAGAATTTTTTTTCAGAAAAGAATGCGCTATTAGTTCTTTGACGAAAACAGACCTATTATAAAATTGGTAGCCTTTTAGATATCGATAAACGATACAAAATGTAATAGCAATCGATAACAACAGAGTTGCATCTTTTCTTGGGAAATCGTTTTGGTGTTAATTGCATTTGTTTGTTTGTAGGTTTAGGTAAATAAATTAGTGTTTTTTATTTTGGGAAATGAATATAACAAACGCTGTTAATGTTTCTGTTGAAACACCATGTGAAAATGTTATTCAGGAGATAAATTATGACGGAACAGAAATATATCAACCGTACGTAATAAAGAAGTATGTCATTTTAATTATTCGGCTAATGTGCTCTTCTACCTTTCAGACCACCGACTTTATCCGAGAGCCTGGCGAAATGTGCTGCACGTATTGACTTTAGCAAAACCTCTTTGGATGATTTAAAGAAGGAGGAGAAGGCTTCAAATGATGAAGACGCCTCGCAGTTTCAACCAAGTCTCTGGCCTTGGGATTCGGTACGCAATAAACTCAACGATGCATTAACGGAGATTTGCGTTTTGTCTGATGTAATATCAATAGCAAAAGATAAGCGGTACTTGGTATTGGATCCAGTGCCTGAAGATACAGAGGACACCAAGCCTATTGTGCAGGTCTATAGTCGTAAAAAGGCACTTAGCCAAGCGGCTAATGTTCTGTTAAGTGGTGCTGAACGTTTGCGTAGCTCTCACAGTGAGCAGCGAAATCGTAATGTGTCGGATTTTCATATAGAACTTTTGCGCTTGCGACAGAATTGGCGTCTAAAAAAAGTATCTAATGCAATTATCGGCGACTTGAGCTATCGTACTGCAGGCTCAAAGTTTGGTATGAGTGGCACATTTGAAGTGACGAAGGCAGATGATATTTCGGATGATGATGGTGCACCGACGAGTAGTTCTGGTGCAAATAATGGTTTGCCCAACCAGACGCCAAAAAGTACGTCGGCACTGAGAGTAATCGTGCCAGCGGAACTTCAAGGAGTGGCTTATATCAAAGTCATAACACAGAAAGATCAGGAAGATTTGTGTACGGCAACAGTCAATCTGATGGGACATGGACCTAATATAACACAACAGGTTGGTGATTGTGCTGAATAAATTTAATATTGTACTTAATCTTATTTATATGACTCTTTTAAGGTTGGTGTTTGGCAAAAAACTCTCGAATTTGCACAGAATGTTCTATTTTGTAAAGAGCTTTTCAGTCAATTGGCTCGAGAAGCTATTCAGTTGCAAGCTCCGATTCCGCATGTGGTAATCGGTAACCAAATACGCGCTACCCTTTTGCCGGGCATACAACTCATAATCTCTCTTTGCCATTCTACAACGTTCGATTCCGCGCAACCTGGACCCATTAATGACCACGATCACGTCCTGGAACATTCACTGCATCAGTTATTGCGAGAAGTTCATCACAATAATTCACATCATCCGTTTCCACATCCTGCTAGTGGACCGTTAGGGCCGAGTAAAAAACGCATGCTTGCTGGTCCCATGGCTGCTGACCGCGGTGAACTCTTAGAAATGACGAACACTCAAACTATATTGGAGCAGATAATTGCTCAAGCGCAGCATATTTTCATGCGTAAAAGAACACAATACGTCTTAGATACCCTGGCTCGTGACGTGAAAGATCCACAAATTGTTTCACATTGGAATGCTATGAACAGTCCTACCATGTCTTGTGTTAAAATTAATATTGTAACTCATGGGTATGATTTATAATGTTTTTTGAATGGACATCGGCTCTCAAATCTTTTGAAACTGATAACCAATTTATGAAATCAAAGTTTTTTTATTATAGTTCAGATTCAATGCTTTTAGAATCAACGTTTAAAGAGAATAAAGAGTTTGAGAACCTTATCCATTTCATTAACTTATAACGGCTTAATGCCTCTATGTAATACTTTTTCATAGCTATGACACCATAAACCGTACATCGCTTGTTATCCATGTAAAGGAACGTTCTCTTAAATGTATCTGTCGTGATGGCCGTGTTATGCACCTCTCATATGAACCACAGGAGCTACGTGATCTCATACTCTGTCAAATAAACTCTCATCAAATATCATGCTTACTCAATCTGGCTCGATGTATGGCCTGGACTGTACTTTCCAATAGTAATCATTTGGGCATCGGAAAAGTTGAACCATTAGGAAATGCAAGTTCGTGCTTATTGGCATCACCAAACAGCGATCGAATGATTGCTGTTCAAATAAGATGTGATCCACAAATTGATGTTAAAGTTTTTATTGCCCGAAGTCCGAGGCAAGACTTTTTCCCTAGCCCTTTAGTACCAGAAAAATTTTGGGAGAATCTTGGTGGTCACTTTAAAGAGGTAAAACACATTTAAGTTGTTGTGTTGTTTTCCCTTGTTATCCCCTTAATTATTTAATTTTTTTACTAGGTGCGTTTTGATAAAATTGAGGGCAAGAGTTTTTTAAACAAAATGGAGTTCCTCATGGCATCACTCACATGCAGTTCTTCATAGAAAATGTGTTAAAAGTATACTTTATATTAAATAAATTTCTAGAAATAAAATAAACAAAAAAATCTACTCAGTGGCTACTTTTTAAATTGTGAAATTAAGTGAAAATAATTGGTTGTTAAATGATACGATATTCTAAAGTAATCTCTGTTAGAATCAAGTAGAGCGACTTCTTAAAATTTTTTTCTCACAGTTAACAGTTAAAATATGTAAGCAGTTTATACGATAAAGGAAAGAGAGATTTAAACTCCTCTGATGCCTCGACCAGCATCAATATCTATAAAAATAAAAGAGGGACACTTATGCAGGATCAAGCTATGCGTAGCCCATTTTTGACCGGCATGAGTTACTCAAGGAATTATTCTTAAATTTATTACTTGATTTCTATAAGTAAAGAATTCGATAAAAAGTGCAATTATATATTTTTGGAGTAATTTCTATTGCAATTGAGTATTTTTAAATATCCAGAGTGTTTCGGAAAGTCGATTTTATTTAATAATTCAAAATTAAAATAATTTTTAATAATTTAATAAAAATCCAAGAATAACATTATTAACTTTAAAAAAATTTAAAATTAAGCTTACAAATACAATATTTACTGATTCCAAAAAAACTCGACTCCTCTAACATCGATCTCCAAACTAAATTTTTTCTTTGAATTTCCATTTACATAGATATAAAATTAAAAATCCTTGAAATATTAATGAATACATTTTATGATAAATTTAATGTTATACTAAAATTTTAACTTTTAGGGGAAGTTTGGAAGTTTTCAAACTATCAAATCATATAATCTATACCTTGCGTGGTTTATAAATTGATCATATTTCATCAATTTATATGAATATTAAACTTAATTTTCAATTTAAGCACAGGCTTTAAAAAAATTCGTTTTAATACTGAAAATTTATTAAATCGGCACTTTTTTCTCAGCCACATTTTTAAAATTTGATATTTTATAATTGCTCACAAGGTGTTAACATCTTAATCGTTAAGGGCCTCCGGGAGTATAAAAAAAATTAGTTTTTTTTATTTTTTTTAAGCTGCATTTTATCTTAAACCAAAATTTTTTTAAATTACTAAAGTATAACTATTCAAGATTTGTTCCAGACATTTTGGTCGAAAAATATTTGTCGATAAGGTTGAAAAGTGCAATGCCGCGAAAGACCTAAAGTTTGCGGTGAGCAAGATATTTGGAGACTGGTTCATGCGAAAAAGTTTTGGTTTAGTAAAGACGATTTTTGAAATATATTAATTTTTGGAAAAATGGCGGACGTAGAAAGAAAATTTTTACTTTTTTTGAACAAAATTTAAGCACTTTTAGGTTATAAATTAAAAAATGTATGTAAAAAAAAAGTTCTAACGATTAAATGCCCCTTAATGAGCCCTTAAGTTAGTGTGAAAAATTTGGTTTTTGAACAATCTTGCCACCGCAAATGGTCTTTGGAGGTTTTGCACTTTTGTACCTCATCGACAAATATTTTTGGCCCAATATAAACTTTAATAAAGCAAAAAAAAAAAAAAAAAAAATTTGGTGTAAAATAAAATACAACTTCAAAAGAACTTTTTAAAAAGGACTAATTTTTCTAAAAACTCCCGGAGTAATACTGTGCTTCGGAACAAATAGTTTCTATGACGGATCGCCTTATAAGGAAACCAAAGGTAGCAAAGAGCTAAAATATTTAAATGAACGGTAGTGATTCTGTTTTGTTAAAAAAAAAAGGAATAAACTTAATTCAATCAAATTAATTGTATCTAAAAATAATGTTTTAGAAAACAAACCACTCACGTCATCCTTGCTAAAATTGTAATTAAAGACATTTTCATTTACTGAGGTAATACAAAACACTTCTGCGGTAAAGAAAAGCAGCAACTATGTGATCAACTCTTTTACCCAAGAATTCCCAAAAACTCCGACCTCGAATCCCTGACTCCGTAGCACTGATTCAAAACTTTTTCTATGGTATTATGTTGTTAACCCTCTAACCAGCAAGGTGGAAATAATGTTTAAAAAGGTACCAGTACATGTCTTTTTCTGGTGAATATTTAATATCCAGTGAAAAACATGAGTCGGGCCTCTATTTTTTTCACAATTTAGCATTTAGGTATATAAGGCACTTGTTTCAGAAAATCCAAGGCAATTCACATAAAATGTTCTATTTCTGGTTACAAAAATTTATATTGGAATAAGTTTGTATGACTTTAATTGAAACTTTAATTTATTAACAAAATCACACATTTTTTTTTTTTGAGAATCGTTAAAGATTACTTTAAAAGGCTCTAAAACAATAAACATATGAACTTTGAACCAGAAAACTGACACCATGTGGTTATTTGTTATGCTGCACAAGATAACTTTAAATTTAAAACATATAATTAGAAAACTTGTGGCTTCCTCAGGGCAATCTATCGGTTTAGATGTGTTAAAGATGTGAGTCATGGGAGAGATTATTTAATAAAAAAATAATTAAGCATTTTTATTGTCGAAATTTTATTTGAGGGGCATATAGGATACAAATTTAAAAAAAAATGTTTCGGGAATTTTTTTCATAGAAGGAAAAAAGGTAACTTTTTCAAATTTTGCACATATATTTATTAACATCTAAAGAATACTAACAAATTGTATTCAGAATTTTTGAAGCGGTTTTTGACGTTATTTAACTTTTTTAAAAAAATGCCAAAAAATTGACGGTGTGCAGGATATCACCAGTCTGGAACATCTGAGGAAATAAAAAGGAACCAAATTATTCCTTGTCTAAATAGCTATCGCCTGAACTAGGATAATTTTTTTTCCGCCGAAATGAAACAAAATGGCGGCCATTTGAAAAAAAGTCGATTTTCGAGGTTACAAAATCGGTCACCATTTTGTTTTTTCGGCGGAAACAAATTGTCCTAGTTCAGGCGATAGCCACTTAAACAAGGATTAAGTTGTTTTTTTTCCCCTAGATGTTCCAGACTGGTGATATCCTGCACACCGACAATTTTTTGGCATTTTTTTTTTTAAATAAAATAAAGTCAAAAACCGCTTCAATAATTCTGAAAAGATTTTTTTTGTATTCTTTAGATGTTAATAAATATATGTGCAAAATTTGAAAACGATATCTTTTGCCTTCTATAAAAAAAAATACCCGAAAAATTTTTTTTTTAAAATTTGTAACCTATATGTCCCCTTAAATGATTATTTCTTATCTCGTTATATCCCTCATTATTTGAAATTTCGATGTATTTATAAAGAAAACTGTTATTAAAGTTAAGCTTAATACTGAAATGTCTGCAATAAAAAACTTGTATGGTAATAATTGAAAAGAAATAAAATAAAATTATCATACTAATATATAGCGTCGTTTTATGTCTCTAAAAGGATTTTGTCAAATGTCTATAAAAACTTATAATAATTATTTTAAAACTCTTGAAGTGATACTAAAGTTAGTTTAAATATATTTTTAGATGTGATCTATTATTATTTATTTTAGTAGAAGGTTGATGAAAAATCCTCATATAACCTTAAGTAGTATTAGTAATCTACCGATTGACAAGAACGTATGGAATTCTTTTTATTTGGGTCAAATGCAACAAAAAGTAATTCAATGGAAATTATTTAGTAAGAAAAAAAAAATTGTTATTTTGAGCTATTTTCACTTGATTAAATAATTTTGGCGCGTTTTCGAGTGAAGAGTGCTTCAAAACTTGTGTAACTATGAACTTGATACATACATTATTTAATTGTTTTGTTTTGGTTTTAGACATTAGTGGTTGTCAGTGAAATATTTTGGCTTTTCATTCTTGCCCTCACCGCTGGTCACACATCTGGCACGACATGCTTAAATCATGTGCAAAAGACAATAGTAGACATTTTTCCAGCTACGAAAACGTGTACATTTTGCATTCGAATAAATTTTTTTGTATTTACTCAAGAAATAAATGTTAATTTAGTTTTAAACATAAGTATTCAAATGGAAAACAGTATAAAATATTAAGATATGAGCTCTTCGGATAGAACTTCGTCACTTGCGAAAAACAAATCATAAGTCATAAGTTGAAGAAAATCAATAAAAATTTGACACTAACTGCTACCGAGTGCCTGCGTCGAATACATACGTTTATATGAGATAGGAATATATTATTTGAGTTCATCAAATGAAACTATATTTGTCTGATAAATATGAACGAACTCGAAGAAGAAGCTCCTTCAGACACAAGACCTCAACAGATCTTTGCCAGCGAAACTCCCTCAGCGTCAACTACAATAACCTCTATAGGCAGTAAAGGAAATACTTCGTCACATAAACGAATTTATCAGAATACTGAAACTGAGGTGAAAAGTTCAACACCGGTTATATTTTGTACAAATCGGGGACTCTATCTACGTTTATTTAAATCATCTGCAGCATCATTGGCTAGTTCCAACAGCGACAGGTCTCGTCAGTTGGGTAGCAAGTTCAATTTATATGATCTGAAATTCTGCGACCTAGAACGCTGGGTATGTAGCTTATAAATTGAGAACAGTTTAATTGAAAAATTTATATTTTTTCAGAGCACTAATCGTGCCAATACCATAGGTTTAGATGACACCATTGCCTCTAGAACGTTTACTGTGCAGAAAAAAAACAGTTTGATTCCCACAAAACACTCGATGGTTCGTTTCAACACGAGTTACTCCGTATTCGAAGAGCAATAGCTGAGAATATGTTACGGTATCTAACTTGAATAAGTTAATTGTTTATGTTAATAATTGAATATTTAATAAAAAAAAAGGAAAACTTGAGTTAGATCCTATATTACAAAATATTTATACCATAACGCAATTTAATTTTAAAGAAAGGGAACAGATAATATCAACCAACTTTGGTCAAATACTAACGAGCACTTGACATGAACAAACATAATTAAATTAGAAATTATTTCTTGAATGAAAATTACCTACAACTAATCCAAGCCATTCCTAAGTATATTAATGGAATAATTTAAAAAGAATTGGTCTATGGTCCATTTATCGTTATTTGGTGACATATATACATATATATTTATAATTAAAAATGTATAATTGACTAGAAATAACCCAAAACTATATTAATAGTTATATATATGTATATATAATAAATGGTATTCTTAATTTCATATTTTAATTTCATAATTTTTTCATATTTAATATTAAGGGGAGATACGCAGTCAGAACTTTTTTTTTTTCAAACATTTTTTTTTTGCATTTTCTTAAAGCCTTAAGTTTTAAGAATATTTGGTGAAAATTTCAAGTTAATATCTCAAAAATAACTAAGTAATAGCCTACTGAGTGAACCGCCTTCTAGAGCGCGCAGTGCTGGCGCTTATTTTCAAACGCGTTTTTCTCGAAACCATGTTTTCAAAGTCGGTGACCAAGATTTCTCAAAGCTCAGTGAAGCGATCGTTTTGATTTTTTTGCAGGCTTATTGTACACATAATAATCTCGTACTTGTCATAGGATTTGTTTTTTTTTTAGCTTCGTTCATTTTTTATAGGCAAAACTATGACGAATTTTTGGTCGAAAATCGTTTTTTTGCGTTTGAAAGTCCGCCATTTTGTGAAAAATCAATATTTTCAAAAACGGCTATGACAAGTACGAGTTTTAAGTATGTATCTACTTTAATAATATATTTCATTTTTTTGTTTCAGATGAATTAAGGAGGAGCAATCTTGGTCACCGCATTTCACCTTTTTTTCAGAGCGCTCTACAAAAACTGCTGTATCGACCTTAATATTAAATTTTTTTTAATAAAAAAAAAACTAAAAATACTCTTGAATGTGTATATTTTTAGGTATAAAAACCCTCATTCAAAAATATCCCATAGGTTTCCTTAAAAAAATTCACAAAAAAAATAAATAAATAACTGGCCATTTCAGCCCTTGAAAGGACTTTGACCTAGCTTCTTATGATCAATTGTGTTGTGCGTGTTATTAAGTTTGTACACAATTGACCGAGAACCGGACCTACATTCTTAACGCCGACTCCGAACGGCGATGAACGGAATGTTCTCGTTCTCAAGAAGCTTTACATGGCATTTTGATTACTCTCTGAGGTTTGCCATTGTCTACAGAGAGGTGGCGGCCGTACAGAAAAACTATTTTAATTCAAATAATTTTCTGTCGCTGCTGGGGTTCGAACCTGGGTCTCCAAAGTTCGTTGACATAGCGGCCACGCACTTTAACCAACTACGCCACGGACGCCAAAAAATTCACAAACATGACCTTTTTTTTCGGCCTCTGGCTGCGTTGCTCCCCTTAATATATCTCGGATTAAAAAAAATATTATTCTTTCAGTTTTATTTGAAATGGGAATACAGTGGACCCCCCGTAATCTGACAAACGTTTTGAAGGGCAGTGGCGAACTATCGAATTTGTTGGATTATAGAGTACTGCTTATGACCCCTACAGTCCAGATTTTTTTACAAGAGACCCTTGTAATCCGACAAATTACAGATCCAATCATAAGATTCTTTATGTTATATTCTGAAGTACAAATTATACTTCATTATGCATGTCAAATTTACTAAATTAAGGGGGGTAAGGTTTGACAACTTTTTTATTTTTAATTTTTTTTAACAAAACTAACGAAGTTACAGTAGGTTGAATGACCGTACCTCCAACTAGTGCTGCTTAGTGAACAAAACTTTAAATCGATTTTCCCGAACATGTAATTTTTAAAGTCGGTGACCAGCCTACAGAAAAAAGTACTGAACCGATCGTTTGTACACATATTCTACATATAAGTAGCTCTCAAGTGACGTCAAGTTTTTTCAAATTTTTTAATTACTAACAATTTTACAATAACAAATAGATTTTTTCGTCAAAAATCGTCATTTTGGCTTCGAAATGGTGCCAAAAATTGAAAAATTAAAAAAAACTCGACGTCACTGGAGAGATAAAGTAATAAACTAAAGAAAGGATTTTAATTTTTTGGTTTCAGATGATCCAGTGATGCTGTAGGCTGGTCCCCGCACAAAGACTTTTTTCGAGGCACCTGCGGAGATCTTCAATAAATCCGTTATTTCTCTCTATTTTTTAACAAACAATTTTTTAAATATTCTTAAAATGTTTTACTTTTATATAATAATATGTAAAATAAACCTACTGTTATAGTTTTTCTAAAAAAATTCATGAAAAAAGGTATTTTTTAGACGAAACAAACCTTACCCCCCCTTAAACACAATAGAGAGCTTACGTTTTATTATAAAATGAACGTCATTAATGTTATAGAACTTACAAAAAATAATAACTTTACATTAGGAAATAAATGTGTACAAACAAATATACATACTAAAATAATCAAAAATTATGAATAAAAATCAATGAATCAATCAATACAAGTACAAATAAGTAACGTATTCAATAATGCATTATCTACATTAGTGAAGATTGTCAAAAAAATATTCAATGATAATAGACATGGCGGATTACAGGAGGTGCCGGATTAGACAGGGGTCGGATTACCGGGGGTCCAGTGTATTTAATAATTAAAGCAACTTTACACATTATAAACAATTTTGATTAAGAAAATACCGCTTATTTTGTTATTCCTTAATTTTTGCATCTTTTTTATATAACTTACCTTAGTTTAGTTTCAGAAAAAAAAACGCTTTTAGCAGAATATCCTAATTCAATAATTTTGGAATAAATAATAAATTATTTATCTTTGAAATAGGATCTTGTTGGAAGTTCAATCTTTGATCAAAACTTTACAATAGAAATACTATACTTTATTTTAGAGAAAAATTGAATCGTGTTCTACTATTACCCAAAAAAATATTTTTTTGAGTTAAGCAGTTTGGATCTTCGTATGTTAGATACGCTTTAATTGAATTGTTTTGGTATGTGTCAAGATTTCGTAAGTGTGTATGGACAATTTTACCGGGAGATCCATGGTTCAAATCCCATCTGAAGCAAGATTTGTTTAAGAGGGGAAATATAGCCAGAGGCCGGAAAAAATGTCATGTTTGTGAATTTTTTTAAAGAAACCTATGGGATATTTTTAAATGAGGTTTTTTATACCTAAAAATATACACATTCAAGAGTATTTTTAGTTTTTTTTATTAAAAAAAAATTAATATTAAGGTCGGTACAGCATTTTTTGTAGAGCGCTCTGAAAAAAGGTGAAATGCGGTGATCAAGATTGCTCTAGATACTTAAAACTCGTACTTGTCATAGCCGTTTTTGAAAATATTGATTTTTCACAAAATGGCGGACTTTCGAACGTAAAAAAACGATTTTCGACCAAAAATTCGTCATAATTTTGCCTATAAAAAATTAATGAAACTACAAAAAAAAATCTTATGACAAGTACGAGATTATTATGAATAAAATAAGCCTGCAAAAAATCAAAACGATCGGTTCACTGAGCTTCGAGAAATCTTGGTCACCGACTTTGAAAACATGGTTTCGAGAAAAACGAGTTTGAAAATAAGGAAGGCGGTTCACTCACTAGGCTATAACTTTGTTATTTTTTGAGATATCGACTTGAAATTTTCACCACATATTTTTGAGACTTAAGCCTTTAAGAAAATGCCTTGAAAATTGAAAAAAAGGTCTGGGTGAGTTTCCCCCCTTTATTGAAATTAATTTTTCCAATCGGCCGCCTGCAGGTAATGTCAAAAACCCTCAATTAATAACGCCATGTTAAGCTTAACATGAAGTCGGCATAAAAGGAGTAGGTTCAGTTTCCTATCATTTGTGTATAAACGTTAACACGCGCAACATAATTTGATTCTAAGCTAGGCCAATGTCTTTTCGAAGGCTAAAATTACCAATTTGATTTTATTAAGATTTCTACTTAAGTGTGAAAATATGTTTCCACTTTCAGAGATGATCAAAATATCTAACTAATTCGTGTGTGTTGTGAAATTCGAAATTCCAGTAGAAAATATGTTAAGGTGGCGTGTGTTCTGACAATACCGTATTTAAATTCAGAATCCTAACAAACAAATGAATCGGAAATGCAGTACCTGGAAAAGGTTATAATTCAGCATTTCACCTCCCTATAATTGGCTCCTGGTATAATTTTTGCATTTTGTTATGAATTCCTTATTCATAATCAAAGTCGTTATCTTCAGGTTGACTAGAGTTTGCTCGAAATAAAACAACATAATTTTGCTTTTTACAAATATTGGTTGTTTTAAAACTTTATTCATTTTATATTATGTTGATTTTGCAAATTTTGTATAATTAACACTAAAATACTTATTTAAACATATTACTTGTAATATGCTTGCTTAGAACTATTTAAGTTTTTAGTTATTTTCCCTTTAATTTTAAATTAATATTTAATGTTTAGATTTCAAATATTTTGATTTATATTAAAAGTTTTATTGTTGTTTTTGTTTAAATGGTATTTGTATTTGAAATTTTACACTACATGCAAGTTGTGTCGAAAGAGTGTGCAGGCGCACAATTAATTTTTTCTCTAATATTGTTAAAAAATAAAGATATATATTTAATATTAAACTTTTGTACAAGATGTTATTGATATATATAGTATTTTATATTTATAACATATAGAAATAAAATTCTAGTTTTCCATTACTCAATATTTTACTAACATATTTTGGGATAGAGGGAAATATTATTTTTCTGTTTGTTTTACTTACAATTATCACTATTTTTTTTTTGTTTTTTTTTTTAATATAATTAATTGTTTTCTTTGAAAACATTTTAAGTTTTATTTTATTAACTTTGCAAATTATGTATGAGACACAAGATTCTTTATATAATTTAAGTATTTTTCTTTTTTTATTGAAATTATAATACTAACTATTTTTGCTTTCTTAAGTTACTCTATTCATATAAATATATGCTGATGTGTATTCAGATTATATGCAAATTATAAACAAAAGAAACGCAACCATGTAAAGGACATTATAATATTTCAGCACGTCTGTTTCAAAAGAAATTACTTTTACGTAGCAGCTGCTAGTTTCAAAAGCATTCTTATATTCTTCAGTTATATTAAAATTAAACAGCGCTGGTTTACTTAACTACAAGAACATGGCGCAAAGCTAACAATGCTTGAAGCAAACATTTTTTTTTACGTTTTTGACATTTTTATTTTTAGTTGTTACTTCTTTTATTACAATTAATGAGTTTATATAACAAAAATCATTAAGATATTTGCTATTATAAAATTGAAGTCGTAAAGTTCAACATTGGGCTGTTTTTTAAATGTATTTAATATTTTACAATCCAATTATTTTTCTGTTGATTCCAACATTTGCCTTTAACAAGCTTAAATATTTTTTGCAATTTTATGGTTTTTTCATACATTGGTTTTCATTTTGTACATTTAATACTTATTTTTGTTTTAATTATTTTAATTTCTTTCTAAACATTGTTACCTTAGCGCAATGTCTTGAATATATATATATATATTTTTTTATTTTGTATTCTCTACATTTTTTGTTATCATTAGCATTATTTTCATTTTTTATATAAATACAAGTGTTACATTATACAATAAAAATATTTAAAAATTAAGTTCTTTAGGAAAATGCGGAGGACAATTGGGAGAGGGTAAGAGATGTAGGTGGTTGGGGAGAGTCGATGACGTGGATGTAGAGCCTGAAGTTGTGGGATGTTATTGCATAAAGTAGTCCGGATGCTCAGAATCTTTTTCAAACCGTTTTGCTTCTTCGTGCATGCTTTCTTTTATCTTAAGGATTGCTGCCGACTCTGTTTGATCATTTTCACCGGGTCCACCGAAACCACCCAAGTTGTAGTCACCCATGCCGCTGCCAGAATCCTCTCGCGGTGTTCCAGGTCCACCATTTGCCGGAGAATTTTTCATTCCATCTAAGCCCGAGCCATCCCCACCGCCACCATTAAGTACTGAGCCCATTGAATTCGGTCCACCACCCATTGGGCCCATGCCACCTGGGCCACCGCCACCACCGTCAGGTCCTCCACCCATCGGAAACTCTGGTTTCATTAACGAGTACATGTTGTCACCAGGTCCACCGGGTCCCGCTTGTGAATTATCTTGTGGCGACGGCATAATAGGCGTGCCTGGTCCAGGCGGACCATTCGAACCCGGACCTGGACCGTAATTACCTGGCGAAGATGAAGAATACGCATTCATAGGCGCTGTTGCATTAGGCTGCCATTGAGGAGGTCTTCCGCCTGCACCCATGCCCATGCCAGGAGGCATGCCGCCAGGTCCAGGGGCTGGTCCTCGCATACCGCCTGGACTACCATATCCCATTGGACCCATACCGCCAGGCCCACGTGGCGGATTCATGCGCGGATTCATCGGTCCCATGCCACCAGGTCGAGTCGGATCCATACTGTTGGGCATCATCGGTTGACCTGGTGGCCCATTAAATTCATTACCCATGCCTTGCATGCGCACACCACCAGGCCTTGGTCCGCCAGGATAACGTGGACCACCCATAAATGGAGGCTGACCAGGCATCATTTGCGATGGCGGTGGCTGTGGACTTGATGCATGTGTTGGAGGCGACGGTCGCATTGTGGAATTAGGAAAGAAATTCGGACCCATTGGCCCGCCTGGACCCATTGGACCATCAGCGCCAGGTGGCATTTGTCCCAATGGACTTGGGGCGGGACCGCCAGCATTGTGTGGTCCACCAGGTCCAATTCCATTCACTCCATAGCCGGAGCTTACGAATCCATAATCGTGGAAGGCTTTAGCTTCCGATGAGTGATCGCATTGATCTCTTCGCTCTGGTGCCGCGCAATATAAATCCCAGAAGACACACCACCATGTGTGCAAAAATCCAGGTGGCTCACCCAATGTAATATTTTTTTCCCATCTGATTTCAGACAGGAAAGTCTGTGCGGCTTTTTGTGCGCCAACATGCAGTAGATATTCGTAGACATATAATGCCAGCTTCTCGCGTGCCTGTGCGTCAGACGGCACTGAGGAAGCTTTGGATTTACCATACATTGTTGTGATGTTTCTGTATGTGTTGATAAGTTCAATCCGAATTAACCAAGTTTTTCGTTTTTGTTGTGTTGTTTCTTCTCAATATTTTATTTAACTTGACGCTGCAAATCTCCGTTTGTGTTTTCACCTTAATCTATCTTTTCAGTGATTAGTTTAGCGTGAGTCTTTTTTTGGGCCACAATCGTTTAATAGGCGCTTCGTTGCTCACCGCTTAAAAGCTCACGCAACAATCTGCTGCTGCTTTTCCAAGATTTCCAACATTATACTTTGCAATTTAATATTAAAACTACGTTTTTTTCTTGAATGCTGCCGATTCTGCAATTATTTGGTAGCTTCTATTGTTTGAATATTTAAGCAGCGCACTGGGTTTACTTTCCAAAAAAATTATTTTTCATCAAAGTCTATTCATGCAAACTAAGTTTTTATTTGCCTTCTATATTGCCTCTTCTTCGTCTATATGTTTTGCTGTTTCTTTGCTCAACCACTTCATACGTACAACTGAAAAAAAAAATAAGCATGAGAAAAAGGGAGAGATATAATTGCAAGTGTGTTTAATGAGATTTCGGAGTACAGAGAGAAATTACCATGCTTACGTTATCGGCAAAGTCTATTACGTTATGGGAATGTTGCATTTTTACGAAATTAACTAGATCGATTTTAAGCGCCTCAACACAGGGCGAACTAAAATTCTTGTTGTAAAAACAAATTAAAAAATTACTTAATACTGTAATTTATTGCAATTTTTAAGTTTCAAAAATTTGTGTAGGCTTTTTTGTCCTTAGAATTTGGACAGTTGTGACTCTGAATTAATAAAATGTACCAAACATCGCTGAGCGACAAAGATATCAAATTTTTCCTTATTGAAATTGACAGGTTTGACTCAGGATTGTAGATTGGTTTAAGCCTGCTTTTATCGTGGTCGGATAAATTATAAAAAAAGCAGAGGCAGCATTTTATTTGAGATGTAAACAAATATTTGTAATTATCTATAGTTTGTATATACCACATAAAGTCATATATGTATATGGATATAGATGGGGAGATTATTATTTTTTGTCAATAATTTTAAATCCTTTTATGATAACAAGATAGCGAAATAAAGACAAATGATGACAAAGTGAAAAACAAAATTAATGTAAGAAACTGTTCTAAATGCGCCTTTGGTGTTATACAAAAAATAACAAAACTTTAGGCCAAATCCTGGTAGGCTGTTTTAAAATGTAATAAGTCCATGCCCATTTCTTTTTTAATTCATTAAGAGTTTTATTTTCTGTGACTGACTAACAAGTGGATAATACATCTGACTTATTTCTTTTTATTCCTGAATAACTTCTATTTTTAGAATTCATAATCATTTCATTATTTCAAGTTTCGATAGCAGTCAAGATTATTTTCCTAATTTGGAATAGTAATTTAGAGGAGTCTTCCTTGTTTTAAGCCTCCACATATAACTTATGGATTAGTCTTAACTTTTACACATAAAAATTATTAATCACGTCTTAAATTTGTAAATTAAACAAAAATAATACTCCTTATGGAGAAATATTTTTGAAGAATCTACTATATTATTAGGCTCGAAGTATAACCTAGACATCCCTCTCTGAATAGACATTCTGCACGACACTAAGTTAATGTTGGATTGGCAGTCTTGGTCCCCGTATTTCTATTTTCAATCACATCCTCACGCGACATTCAAAGCGACACTTAATAATCAAACTAGGAAACTTACATTGGATATTAATTTTGATGGCCGCTTTAGTGTCTAAATTCGTGTAAACGATTTTTCAAAACACTGAAATTAAAATGAGAATTTTATTACTTTACGTTCTCTACGTTGTTTGTTACGTCAAATCACTCCACTTTTTCTTACGTTTACATTTTCATGCATTGTGATTTTTAGATTTACCTTTTTTTCTATATTAAATAATTAGTTCGAATTGTTTTAAGATAGCTTCCTGATTTTGTTTAGTTTTCTTTTTGTTTTATAATTTTTGGTATTTTTTCATTGAAGTTCACACCAATATTTTATCCGATTGAATTTTATAATTTATTTGCTCTTTGCCGTTTGCTCCGCGCATCCGTCGTTCCGAATTCCTTTTCGTTTCGACTTCTTCAATTTGCGTTTGCTGCTTTTTGATTTTATTTTTCACTGCTTCAACTCGCCTCGGCCTTACTTTAATTTTTGTTAAAATGAAATTTTCACTCAAAATATTACGATTTATTTGCATTTTTTACAATTCCATCTTGCACACAAACAAATTTATATAATTTATAGATTGTTTTTCTAATAATTTTAGATGGTTTTATTAGGTTTTAATATATATTTTTGTAATTTAACTTTATGGATTTTCGTCACAAGTGCGTCTCGCGTTAAATGGCGTACGGTGTATACGACACACACAACACTCGCATTCGATGGATTTTTCTGTCTTCTCGCTATTTTGACAAATTAAAATGAAGCCTCGCATACATATTCATCTGGTTCAATATAGCTTTACTGCTTTAACCCATGCGAGAAGCGCACGAATTGTCTCATTATTATGTTGCTAGCTCATTCGCTGTGCCTGCACTTTTGCTTCTTTTGCTCTATGGTGCATATATCGATTTCCTTCGCTTGCGGACGTTGGCAATAACAGGTTATTGAAGATTTCAAGTGTTGCTCCCTTTCGTACGCATTGCAAAAATGGTAATACTTTTGCTCCCGGCGTTTTATTCTTTTCACTCCCACCCTTTATTTGGCATTTTCCAGCTTATTCTCCTTTTTAATAGAATTTAGTGAAACTTTCGATTGGAGCGAAGGTTTTGTTGTCGTCGCAAGAAATAAAAATGTTTTTGACTATCGTTTTGCCTGAATCGTAATTTGTATTAAGTATTAGAAAAGCGCAACTCGTTCGTTCGAACAAAAAGCACTTTTTCTCGAAGAAAGTATTTTGTAGTGTAGCTTTTTCTTAAAATCATCTGCGGGCTTGCGCACGTAAGTATTAAAAATAAAATGGATTTTTGTTGAAATATAATTTCAAACTATTACAAAATAACACTGAAATCTGAATTTTTCATAAATTACCAAATCAATATTTGTTTTTTGGAATGATATATATAAATTATAATTTTGTAGGTAACACTATAAACACCTGAGCACACGTAATTTTTATGCCGTCTGTTTCCAGCTTAACTTATGTTCCACAATTTTAAGCTGCATTTGGATTTTTAAGCAAATATAACAGAAGTACCTTAATTGGAGCTTTCGGCGTTGTGTATGTTTACGCTTTTAAATTGTCTGTAAAAGGAATTTTTAAACGGCTTGGGTTCAAGGAAATAACGTCAAATAAAATTACGCGCAAAAAATAAAAATTTATTCAAGACCAAACTTTTTGTCGGTAAAAAATAAAATATCATAAATAAAAAAAACTAAATAAAGCGTAAAATAATGAAAAAAAATCGTGGGCGCCATTTTATTTTGGAGCTTTATTATTAAATTGAACCAAAATCAAATCGAACACTTAAAATCGATCCAAAACTAAGGGTTTTCTATAATCCTAATGGGCGTTTTTGCATTTACAGACACTGACACCGCAACGATAACCACAGAATATTTGCACATTAAACGACACGGCACATGCAATTGTCGTGTGTTGTTCGAGGAAGCATTATGGGGAAAGTTAACAAATTAATCTATTAATAAGTCTGTTTCCGTAGTCGTTTCAAGTAAAGTTCGAATAATAGAGAGTAATTTGATTATCTGTCAAAATGAGAAAATTTGTCAAAAAGTACGGAAACGCCTTCAAGTAAGTTTCAAGCACAACAGCTGTTTCTTGACAAATTAACCCTTCGTTGCATGGGTTTGCACATATGCAATGTTGACTTCTAAGAGATATAGCATACACACCCTGTGAATAACGGAATTTTATTTAAAAATAAATTTAGACATTTTTTTATTAGTTGTTGTCTTCTTTTGTCAAATTGGGGATTTAATTTGTCCAAAATATTGATTTGAACAAGGTCTGTCTTATACGTAGAAAAAATAAGTGAATATTTTTAATAATTATACAAGAAATATCAAAAAAACGTTAAAATGTAAGTTATGTTCCAGAATAGAAGTTAATTTTCTTTAAGCTTACTAATTTTTTTGTGCATTATAACTTTAATTTAAAAAAATAAATGGCTTAGACATTTAGGAGACATTTTGAAGTTACATTGCAGATATGAGGTTATATTGCAGATGTGCAATTCTATGCACTTAACTATATATAAAGCTAAAATTAAAAATAAATTAATTTTTAAACTAAATAACTTGGGTCAAGAAAACAGCCCCTATCTTCGTCACCACGAAGAAAATGATCGTCGGCTTGTTATAAAAGAGTTTTATAAAAATATTGTTATAAAAGAGTTTTACGGGAAGTACTTCGAATATGAATTACAAAGTTTTTTTATCATAAGGTCTGTTTCCGTACTTTACACTGTGTAAGATTTGTGTAAAACGTGTGCTAGAGAGTAAAAACAAAATGTGTCTAGTAAGTCTAGTAAGTAAATGTCTAGTAAGTTTCGAGCACAAAACAGCTGATTTCGACTGCAGACGGCAGCACAAAATTTAAAACGCTTTCACTCAAATTATTAAAAGCCATTTTTAATGCAAAACTGAACAATTACTTAATTTTTATTTATTATTATTTATTTATTGTACGTAAATTTCTTTTTAGGCACACAATTTGTGCATTTATTTATCGCAAAACATAAACAATTATGAAATATAATTTGACATTTGCTTCTTCTTATTGATGCTTATTCTTCTTGATGCTTGTTCTTACTTTACTCGAAGTCTCGAGTTCTAGCACACTCTGTGCACTTTGTGTGCTCGAGAGAGCGATTTTATGCTTGTTCTTCTTCTCCCATTTTAAGCACAGAAAGTACGGAAACAGAAAATAGCGTCCCACAAGTTACACAGTGTGCGTACGGAAACAGACCTATAATCATTGTATGAACGCTACCACTAATGATTGAACTAGCCAAAAGTGATATTTATTGGGTACAATCCGTCGGAACAGAATTCCGAACTCAAAACTACCGAGTGTTCCCATATTAATGAAGACATCTCGACGAGAGTCTGTGGAATATGTAGCTTACCATGATGATGTTAACGTACATTTGATTTCATGGAAAGATAATAAAGTTGTTAATTTGATGTCAAACCATTGCACATTGGGTTTTTTCCACTTTTTTTGGCATAAACTCATAACTTTTATATTGAAGCAGCTACAGCTCTGAAATTTTCACTAATGACAGTTTATTTAGACACCTTTGTTTCTACCAAAAATGGGCGGCATGGGTTAAGTGGCACGCCTACTTTCTGTATGGGCTGATGTGTATTATAGAAAACTATTCGAATCATCATATATCGAAGCTATATCGAATACTTCCAAAGCTATTCGATATAAAAACTTTGAATTGTATGGGTGGTGCCACACCCCTTTGTCTAAATTCGTTAAATTTTTCCAGCCGAAGAATACGACGATATGAAGTTCCTACCGAGTTTCATTGATTTGTTACTTATAGTTCGAAAGTTATACCAAAAATTTGTGCTGCTGAAAAGTGCTACGCCCCTCTTTCAGTGCCCATAAAGTGTTGCCAGTGGAATGGTACGTGTGATTTGAGGTCGAATACCGATTTCCGAGTCTTTGTGACCTATAACTCTAAAGGGATGTGCCACGCCCACCATATATACTCGGTGCACTCCTTCTCCCTACTATAATTGATTTAAAAAAAATTGTCAAAATCGGTTGAGAAACACGGGAGAAAATGGTTCTTAACTATTTTGCTTACTCCTATTTATATATAGATATAGATTACGTAAAAGTTTTCATAATAATTTTCATAAAGTCGTCAGAAACGCGTATATTTTGTTGCAGCAGATTTAAAAAATAGTAAAGTAATGCCTTCTCCTTTGCCTTGCATGATGAACGTACATTTTCACGCCACAATTTATGTATACAAATCTGCATTTTTAAAATGGTAGGTGCCTAAAATAAAACATACCAAACATTAACCTTCCGCAAAGTTCCGCAAACCACATTAGAGTTTTCTATTCTAAAATTCTCCGCTCTATATCACTGTACCTATATCTCTGTGTTGCTAGGAGTTTCAAAAAAGTTGTAGCTCTCCAAAATTGAAGATTTTGTTTTTTATCTCCTAATTTTAGGTTTTGTTGTAAACATTACATTATTATCTAACTAAAACAAATTTTTCTAATACATTTATACACATATCGAAAATATATACCATAAGCCTTAATCTCCATTCTTTAGTTAGTTTAAATACGCATTCAAATATTTACACAACTTAGTTTTATTATCAACAAAAATTCAACAATTTATGCAGCCATATTTTTACCATGTTTTTGGTTTCCATTCCAACAGTTATTTATTTATTTCAAAGAACTTTTATTGTTTTGCAATTTCTTTGCTAACATAAAAACATATGATTTTAAGCAGTTTGACACTTTTACCAGAAGAAATTTCTCGGACTAAAACTTGCAGCTTTTGACAGGGAAGGGAAATTTTTTACTCTCTCGATTGCACTCTCTTTTACCATTTTTTCGAGTACGGGAACGCTTCTCGGACTAAAACCTGTAAAAATGGTAAATTGGACTAAAACTTTAGAGTACAAAACTTAAGTTATTAAAAGCATATAATTCCATTTCAAAAATGTAAAATACAAATTAATAAAAATTAATATATAAACCATCATATATATATTAATTTATTAATAAAATAAATATTATAAAAATTAATATATAAACCATCATATACTAATTTTTATTGCTTGCCTGCATGAAATTGCACATACATATGCAATGTTGTGTAACTTCGCTCCTATTCATTGCAGAGCATCCAAATTTCGATTATACATTCTCTAAACCTCCCCAATCACAAATAAAGACATAAAATATTTTTATACACAGGGAGAAAAAATAATGTAACGAAGGGTTCGTTATCCTGGAGACCCAGGTTCGAACCCCAGCAGCGACAGAAAATTATTTGAATTAAAATAATTTTTCTGCACGGCCGCCACCTCTCTGCAGACAATGGCAAACCTCAGAGAGTAATCAAAATGCCATGTAAAGCTTCTTGAGAATAAGAACATTTCGTTCATCGCCGTTCGGAGTCGGCGTTAAGCCTGTAGGTCCATTTCTCGGTCAATTGTGTACAAACTTAATAACACGCACAACACAATTGATCATAAGAAGCTAGGTCAAAGTCCTTTCAAGGGCTGAAATGGCCAGTTATTTATTTTTTTTTTTAATTTCCTACCTATTTTACCACCTATTACTAATAATTTATTTCAATTAATAAAAATTTATTTTACCTTGTTTTACTGTTACTTTAAATAAAATAAAAAAATTCTGACTTTTTGCAGTGTTCATAATTCAATGGAGGGGCACTGTAAAACATGGCTCATTTTGTTAATTTTTTATGGCTTTTGGTTTTTTTAAGTTACTTGAAGTTACGCAACAACAATGCCCTCGCTGCTTGCAATAACAAAAAGGAATGGTAGCCATGGTGGTAGCTTCGACAATGAAAACACGAAGTAATGTTCGTTTAAACACGAGAACGATTGGAGAGTAAATGAGAGTGTGGGAGCCACTGCATACAATTTCGATAGAAACACATTTTTATACGGTTTGAGTCCATGAACCAAGAAATAAAGATCATGCAAAGAAAAGAGCCGCCATATTGTAAACAAAACAAAGCTTTTAGGTCTGACGTCATCGGTCACAAATTGTTTTGTTTACGTGTAGCGATTATATGTGAAAAATTATTTCTTGAAGTTTTAAAGAATTATTAGTGTTTATAATTCAGTAATTTTTTGTGTTTTTTATAAAAATGAAGTGTGCTGTACCGACGTGCAATAATTTCAACAGCAAAAAAAAATTCTTTAAATTTCGTTAATGCATTAAAATATAAACAAACAAGGTATTCAAACACTCTTTCGCAAATTAAACTTGTTAATTTTATTATTTTCCACTTTTATTTAAGTTTTCACATGTTTTGCATGAAAAACGTATGCAATATAGCTTTTTGTGTGACCGATGACGTGGCACGAAAAATATACTTTTTTCTCGCACTGCTGATTGCTTGATCTTGTCTTGTTGGTTCATGGTTTGAGTCCTCTATGTATTATATGCTCAGTGGTGATAGTTAGTTGAATGGTGGAAAGATGGAGTAGTGTCGGTGAAGATTAGTTTTAAATTTACATAGCTCAAAATTGCCGGGGAACACGCTCGCACGCTTAATAATTTCAGGCCAATTTCGATGCTTTCTAATTTAGGTAAACTTTTTGAAAGAGTAATAAAAATGAAAATGAGTTCAATATTAATTCTACTTATATTCCATGTCATCAATTCGGGTTTAAAGGTGGTCATTCAACGATTCATGTGCTACTCAAATTTCACAAGGATGTTATTTGCAATCTACGCGAACAAAAATGTATAGTAGCAGTTTCACTCGACATCGAAAAAGCATTTGACCACGCCTCTCATGATGGCATTTTATATAAATTAATCGGTATTGGTTCCGCTCCTTTCATAATAAAACTATTAAAAAGTTTTTTCGATGATCGTAACTTTTTAGTACACATTAATGGAGTTTTTTCAGCAAAAGGTTCTGTTCGAAGTGGGGTACCTCAAGGTGCAATTTTAGCCCCACAACTTTATAATATCAAATTCATGATTTTCCGCATGAAATTTCTGGTTCCAAAAGTATACTTTATGCAGACGATTCTATGGTATATGCACACGCTGTATATCCAATTGAAGCTTTGGGATTAGTCTCTAGGCATTTGAATTTAATAAACGACTTTTTTAAAATCTGGGAAGTTTAAATAAACGCCTCGAAATCTGAAGCTATTTGCATAAGAAATACATCTGGAAAGTGTAAGTATTTTGTCGTTCCAGAAAGCAAAAACTTACTTAACCTCTTAATGGTGTTCAAATTCCATTTAAAAATAACATAAAATATTTAGGAATTCATTTTAACAAGCTTTTAAAATTCAATGAACATGCTCGGATTGTTCTTAAAAAAGCGAGTAAAATTAAATCAATGTGTATCGCAATTTAATAACAAATTCTTAAGTCAAAATTCAAAAATATTAATATATAAAGTAAGTATCCGTTTAGTCTGATGTATGCTTTTCCTATTTGGTTTGCTATAGGTCTGTTCCCGTCAAAAATATTATTATATAAAGTAAGTATCCGTTTAGTCCTGATGTATGCTTTTCCTATTTGGTTTGCTATAGGTCTGTTCCCGTACTTTTTGGGCTAAAAATGGTAAAACTGTCAAAAACGTGAGAGTAAGGAAAAATCTCTCAAAAATATTGAAAAACACAAAAAAGTACGGGAACGCTTTTTGGACTAAAATTGTGTAAACTGTCAAATAAAATCGTTTGTTTGATGTGAAGCATTGGCAGTCCAGACAAAATGCAAAAGATTTTGAACAATATAAAAATTAATTCTCAAATAAACATTTATATTAAGTTTTTATACAATTTCCCATGTTTTTGGTTTCCATTCCAACAGTTTTTTATTTATTTCAAAGAACTTTTATTGTTTTTCAATTTCTTTGCTAACATGTAAACATATGATTTTAAGCAGTTTTACACTTTTACCATTTTTGCCAGAAGAAATTTCTCGGACTAAAACTTGCAGCTTTTGACAGGGAGGGGAAATTTTTTACTCTCACGATTGCACTCTCTTTTACCATTTTTTCGAGTACGGGAACGCTTCTCGGACTAAAACCTGTAAAAATGGTAAATTGGACTAAAACTTTAGAGTACGGGAACAGACCTTATATCTTCGTCAGTAGCCAAAGAACTTGAAATTTTAGAAAGAAAAGTAACAAGAAAATGTGTAGATTATTATTACGAATCATTTACTAAACGCTATTCAAACAATTTCATATATTCTAAAGCTATGGTTAATCTTCTTTGTTTACATGCAATATCACTTTTAAAAAGATGTGTAGATAAATGAAACTTTCACGAAAATCATTTAATTTCAGAAATTCTTAACTCACAACATTCCTTTAGCTGGTGTAATTGCCAATATTTGTCGCCATTAGGCATTTTAAGTGAAAATATTTCCACATATATGGATTTTACAGTTTCACTTTTACCTGCATTTTATAAAAATATGTCTCCCGGCACTCATAGAAGTTAAGTAAAATAATTTTTTAATGTACTTTATAAATTTTGTATAGTTTTACATATATGTTATAGTTTTTTCTTTTCTTTTCTTAGTTTGTATTTTAACTTTAAGATTTAATTTTAAGTCTATATGAGAAATCACTTTCTCGCGAAATTTATATGTGTCGGGAGCAAACACATTCACTATTTAATCGAATTTATAAATTTTCACTTAAATCCTAGCAAGTTGCTTTTTCTTGAAACCATTTAGGGCCAGTTTTTCAGTGCGGGTTTAAACTCTTGTCAAATTAAACCGAGCTTAACTCACCAAAAAGGGCCGTTAAAACTCGGTTTAACTAGATACTGTAGCATTCGCTTAAGTTGAATTGACTTAAATTATCTTATGATGTTTTTTGTTGATGTTTGTGTTTTTTTTTTTTTTGCTTAAACCGAGTTTAAACGTCGAATTTTGGTGAGTTAACCTCGGTTTAATTTGACTAGAGTTTAAACCCGCACTGAAAAACTGGCCCTTAGAGTAATACATTAAAACTCTATAAATTACTAGTTGTAAAATATGAAAAGTTTGTAAAAATACCTTATACCTTGTTATTTTTATACCCCAACGTTTAAAAAAAACTTTAAACGGGTATATTAATTTTGTCACTCAAAAATTAATTTTGAATTTTGAAAAGTATATATGTTCTTGATCAGCATCACCACCCGAGTCGATTTCGCCATGTCCGTCTGTCTGTCCGTCTGTCTGTCTACATGTTAACAAGATGCAAAGAAGCATTCACTAGACATGAAACATTGAGTAAGAAACCTATTGCTTAATTATTAAATTACTTAGGGCAGTTAGGCCTCAGCAAGATAAAACTTTTCAAATAAAAATCTTATATCTACATCTTTCATAAAAAAACTATAAAAAAATAACAAATTCAATATGTCTTAAACGCTACAAAACAGAAAAAACTTTACATGTAAAAGTCAAAGTACTTTAAAGAGCTAATTTAAATTTTTTTTTCAGTATGATTTTACCCCATTTTAAACTTTCAAGATGCAAAGTAATCAGGCCAGCAACATTTCTTTAAATTAAGCAAGTTTTCTGGTTTTACATGACGTATTAACTCATGAAGTATTCTCTCTTAAAGTATTATAAGGATTTGCTACGAAACTGCCTCAAAATAATTCCGCATTTGCCGCTTTGGCCTTCTTACAAGCGATTTACACTCAACGAAAAACTTTGTCAGGGTTGTTTGATCATAAGAAGCATGTTTTGTGGATATTTAGGGGGAAAAAAGACGCCAAGTTTACGAATACGCAGAAATTCACGCAAATGAAAAAAAAAAACGATTCTATATTTAGTGTTCCTTAACTATTGTTGCTATACATCCAGAAACTCGAATCCTTTCCCTCACCCTTAAAGCAATCAACTGTAATAAATTGCCATATGGTCCAAAAATTAATAGTTTTTTTGGGATAATCGAAATCTTTAACGAGAAAAAAACTTTCAACGGCCTTGGATAAGTATAGTACAAGAGTGCATGATAAAACAGTTATGGATAGACCTCGGATTTTGCATATTTGCATATTTTTGAAGGATTAAGATACGTAAATTCTGATGACACCAAAGTTCGTTTCATTGAAAATAGAGTTGAAAACAATATGCATATATACATTTTTTTGGCATATTTGCATGAAATGCATATGCATAAATATGCCAAAATATATGCAAACTATGCAAAATATATGCAACATATGCAAAACATATGCAAAAACTTCCCTTGTTAAACAAATCAAAATATAATATAAAAGCGATTTAGAGGGTAGTACGAGTATATATATATTGAAATTTTATTAATAACTACCTGAAGTACACGGCTTTGCCCGAGCTTTTCTTATTCTTTTTGGCGGCAGTTATGTTAACTAAGTAAATTATTCGATGTCAATGATTGAAATAAATCATTTAATCATTTTATTAAGCCAACTGTTTTTTTGACACTAAAATAGCTTACATCATTTTTAAAAATTATCTCAAACGTATTAGTGGCAAAATTTATCACACATATTTTACATATTTTGTCGATACATATTTTTTTAAACAATTCATTTAGTAAATACATGAACTAAAAACTATGTGAACAGTAATACGAATTTATTTGAGTTTCACTTAAAAAAAAAATCTATTCGCAAAACAAAAATTTTTGAATTTCGTAAAATTTTGTTATCCGTAAAACTTCTCCTAAAAATTTCTAACCGATAACAAAAAACCGAATGTAATCGATTTTTTTTTTTTTGGATTCGCCTGGAGGTAAGAAATCTTCATAGATACGTATGACCCGCGCCATACGCATGCACGATTTACATTCTAAGAAGTTCCCGGATCAGCCGGACTGATAGAATGCACCTACCTGCTAAAACTTACTACCTATTGGCAAATAAAAGCCTCCACTAAGCACAATTGCTTGGCCTTTTAACGGAAATTATAATTAAATAAAGAAAAATTTGAAATTTGAAAATTTTGGTGCTTTTGTAAACATCATAAACATCATCGAATAAAAGCACATTCTTCATAATACGAAGCAATACAAGACGACATCCAAAGTAGTTTATTAGACCATATATAACCGCATTTATAATTGTTGTCATTCGGCTTGGGGCCACTGTCCAACCCAAGATCCTACGTGGAAAAGAGATGCAACTCTCAAACACCAAACCAATACTATACGTAGCACAGATATACAAGTATATATTGTGCAGGCACCATATATTTATATATTCGGGTCGCTTAAATAAGGGAACACCGAGCTAAAGTTATTATTTGAATATGCATTTGGACCAACGCAGGTAGAAACTTGTATGGAAAAGAGATAAACTCTGACACATCAAGCCGAGAGACACGGTATACATGGTCCCATTTCAAACTTGGGAAGCTATAGAACTAAAGATCTAAAATAATTTCATGAAAAAATAAAGCAACGAAGCTGAATAAAACGAAAACTTAAAGTATCTATCATATTCGATGATGCTTATTTGTTAAATCGTATGCTTATTTGTTAAATCGTAAAATATATTCAACATATGCAAGAAATATGCAAAATATACGCAAACGAATTTCATCAAATATGCAGATAACGTGGAGGAAATAACTGAGGTAAGATAATGTTTATCAACAAACAATATTTTAAATGAAGCATTTAGAGCATGAAGAGATTAAGTGGTTCTCAAGTTATAACGTTACAAAAAATTGCAGACAGACATACAGACACCCATGATTTGGGCTGCATTTTTATAATATTATAGACTGTCAGATCAATTATATATTATTGTGAAAAACTGAAAAATTTCTTGGCTTACTGTTAATAAGGCTCAGAGAGGGAGAACACGGCAAATTTTCCATAAAAGACCAAAATTTTTTTTTTGGTAACATAATTTAAAAAAAAAATTTCTTGTAAGCTTAATATTTACCCTACCCAATAAAAAAAATAAAAAAGATATCTTGTTCAGGTCCTGAGATATGAATTTTTAAAAATCAATATAAAGCAGAAAAAGCATGAATTTTCGTACGTTGTGTTACCACAAAAAAAAATATGTGATTTGATGCACCTCATAGAAAACTTTCAAAATATACAATTTCTTTTTATAGCGGTGCCATCAAAAAATTAGGTGGCCGATTTGGCGTGAAATGAGTCATCATCTAAAGTAAATGCATATCGTCGTTGTCCAAAAATAATGGATTATACAAAATAATTTGGAAAATTAAGTCTAAGGTAAATAACCCACTATGAATAAAAAAATATTCAACAGCATTTTCGGTTTCGAATTTTTTTTTAGGGAAAAAACCATCATGATTTTTTTTTTTAATTTCAAATAACGATGCTTCATTTAAAATATTGTTTGTTGATAAACATTATCTTACCTCTGTTATTCCCTCCACGTTATCTGCATATTTGATGAAATTCGTTTGCATATATTTTGTATATTTTACATATTTCTTGCATATGTTGCATATATTTAGTATATTTGTGGCATATTTTTTTGCATATTTTCGATATGCATTACAATTTGTAATATTTGTACGATAAAACGTCTAGATACAAAGTTTGGTATCAATCTGATGAAAAATATGCAAATATGCAAAATCCGAGGTCTAGTTATGAAACAGTAAAAATAATAACAAGACAATTAATAATTTTATCGTAAATACTATTATTTCATTTTGGTGTATGTTTGTGCTGAATGCGCGTGCACTTTCCATGCTGCAGTGTAAACATTGCGTAGTTGCAGTTGGGGATGTTGTTGGGGATGGAATGTAGTTCGAATGCTCAAGCATGACCACGACCACATGGCATGAACATCAATTCAAAAAACAGTCAGATTGGAGACGCGTAAATTACAGCATAGTTGGGTGTTCTTTGAATAAAATCCAAATAAGTTAAAGGGTTAATTTGAAGTGTCTTTTTATTTTGCGGAATTTGTGAGAGAGGAAATATATTTCAGGGTACAATTTGGAAAGCTTATTTAAATGTATTTAAATAAATTAGAACTCTATATAAAAATATATTTGAATGATTTAATAGTCAAAAGGAAAATAAACTTTATATTTTTAATATGGTTGAATTCCTATTTGTTTAAGTGAAGTTAAGATGACCAAAAAATTGAGTGTTTACATGATTGCAAACCATTATCAAGTGGTAATCTTTTGGTCGAGTTCCACAAGAGTAAAGAAATAAAATTAAATATTTTTCTGTGATTTCGACATTTCTTTTCTATTCAAAAATAAATATTTACCATTTCTCTTCTTTAAAAAGTTGGCTTAAACTGTAGAGCCCGGTGCGGGCTACTACTACTGTTATGATAAACTGTTATGATAAAGCATTGCTTTTTAATAGAAAAAAATTCCGCTTGCTTATCTACAAATAATGCATTCATATTAAAGAATTTTGTTTACATTGGGCCTTTGTCCCCCCCACTATATATACTGAATTTATTGTATTTTCAACAGAATGGTAAAATTTGTATATTGTTTTTTTTTTTAAGAATAAATCAAAATTTTTTTACAAGACATATAGAAATGTATTAAATGTTCTTCAATAGATGCATTCGAAATTTCTTATATTATTGACGCGAAGAAAGCTGTCGGCTCTTTTATTCTCATCAAGTATCATATTGGTTGCACTCTGGACATGGACGTTTTCAGGTATTAACAGAAATATACCGGAAACGAGCAATTTTCTAACAGTGAGTATTAAAAAACCACTGACAACTAAATGGTCAGTTGTTGACAACTTTTTGCTTAGTTTATTAACAACCCATTCAAGGCAGAGACGAGCAACAACAAACAAGAATATATTTTGGAGAAATTAATTTCACAAGCAAATCGGGTCATTCGATATCAGCGTCAATTTCGGGTGACAGAACCAAATAATCCTTCAGAAGACACAGAGATTGAGTCAAAAATTATAAAGAAAACTGGTAAATCATGAGGTCCGTTTCTTACTTCAAGTACGGAAACAGACCTACTATGTTCAATAAATCTAAAACATTCTATCAATAATTTATTTTGTCGTTAAGTTGGGAAATTCAAAAAAGCACCAGTAGTTGCAGAAAATATTCTTTTTGAAGACGAACGCTTAAAAATTCTAGAAAATCAACAACGTGCACGCAACATCGGTATGGAGGATAATAATAATATGATCAATAATATGGATTATGAGCGTGAACTTAGTTCGGCTGAACGACAGACTCAGTATGAGCGTGATTTACAGCGAATGGGTGTTCCTGCTGTTGCCGGTATTGGTCCTGATGATCCGCATGTGCCTCGAGAACGCTTTGTTCATTTAGATCTGAAAGGAGCTCCGCCTAAGGTATTTTTTATGTTTATCTCAAATTTCTTTCGAAGTTAATCGTGTGCAAAAACTTATGACAGAAAGCCGCACCATTTTCGTCAAAATATATATTTTTTTTTTATTTTCCTTTCAGCTTTCGTTTCTGAAGCAGCTTTTGCCAGTTCTTCATTCCTTGGGTGCAACAGGTTTACTAATCGAGTACGAAGATATGTTTCCCTACCAAGGAACACTGCAAGCATTATCTGCGAGAAATGCTTATAATTCCAGTGAATTAAAGGTATGAATAGAGATAACCTATGCTTTGATTTGTAAGGATCATTCAGAAGAAATGTTTTGAAATGCAGTTAAAACTGAAATTACCTACAATGGCGTTTTAACGGTATAAGTGAATTATAATTTTAAGTGAATTTATCATGATAAATTTAAAATTAAAAAAAAAATCAAAATTCAAATCAATGCATATAAAAAATTTTTTGCCTTTTCCAAAGGTTAGAATGGTAAGAATGGGTTATTACAAAACATTCCAACATATTTTGAATAGCTGTTACAATTTAGATTTTGAGAAAAATTAATACTGATTGGATATCTTCGGTTTGGGGGTTTTTTATTATTATCATTATTTTTCTTTATTCAGTCTTTGGACAAAGTCCTTACAGACTAGAAACTATTTACAATAACGTTAAGACTAAAGTAAGAATAAACTATTAATATAATTTTTAAATACTTCTTTAGAAACAGCAAATTCAAAGAATTATTTAATGACAAGTCATTATATAAGGATAAAGCCCTTGTTATTTGCTTTTACCATAATTAGTTCAAAATTGTTTATTAAAAAATAACTTAGAGGCACATTAAACGTTATTAGGTCATGAAAAGATAAACAATCAATAGTTCCGGCTTTAGTAAAGCTTTAAAAATATTGAAAATTATTAAAAAAAATTTTTTGGTAAAAATTTTGGGGTGTATTAATTCACCCCATAAAATTTTTTCATTATCTCTTGCCGTTTTCCTGTAAACAAATTTTAAATTTTCTCTTGAATACCGAGCGCGCCAAGTAGCAACATGCCTTAAGAAGTCATTATAAAGAACATCAACTTTATTGCCCAAGGCAACTCCGAAAATAAAAATGCTGAACTCCGAAAAAACGACCATATTTATTGCGATATTATTTCTTTCATTGTGAAAATTATCGATTCTGGTTCTTTCTCGTCGTTGTTTTTATAAAAACTAAAAACATTATAAAAAATTCTGCTTTTTTCATTTAACGTTTTAGGATTTTCTCGAGTCAGCAGCAGTGCATGGGCTATCCGTTATGCCACTGGTTCAAACTTTCGGACACATCGAGTTTGCGCTTAAACTGCAAGAATTTCAGGATTTCCGTGAAATTCCCGAAAGCCCACAATCATTGTGTCCCAGCAAAAGTGAGTCGGTTTCATTCATCGAGGAAATGATAACGCAGATCATTGAGTTCCATCTAAGTGTAAATGCACCACCGAACAATAGCTCTAGGAGTCATACTGGTGTAAATTTACAATATGATGGTCCTGGAAATTTTACTCACATACACATCGGTTGTGATGAAGTCTATCGCATGGGCGTTTGTGATAAATGTCGTCAACGCGGTCGTCACGAGATTTTTTTAACCCATGTTACAACTATATCCAGTTTTGTGCGCACCAAATGGCCACAGTTAAAAGTTGTCATCTGGGATGATATGCTGCGCGACATGACGCTGAGTGAAATGGAACATTCACAAATTGGACGCTATGTAGAACCAATGATTTGGGTTTATTCCAAAGATATATACCAGTTTATTCAACCCCATTTGTGGGACATATATTCAAAGATTTTTCCAACGGCATGGGCTGCTTCCGCTTTTAAAGGTGCTTTTGGTGAAAGCTTAATGATTCCCCCATTGCAACGACATTTGGAAAATAATATACGCTGGTTGGCTGTCATTGCAAAAGAGGGCGAAAGGTTTGTGGATTTTCTCATAATTGTTGCTCTAAGAATTAAACTCCGAAATACAAAATCTTAGGATACGTTGTAAATTGAAATTGAATAGAAATTTCGATAATGAACTTTTTAACTACAGTTTTTCGAAAATCACGTTTTTAATTTGAGTGGATTATATAAGAATCTTATATTATATTGATTTTATAAGATTATAACATATTGATTTATTGATTATAAGAAATCTTTGTATTTAATTTCATTTATTTCAAAACGATATAAGTGAACTTTGTTTCCGCAAGAAATTTATTGGTAAAGCTGTTGTTTACTATTAACTATTGAAATGAATAAATAGCAATTTGTTTTCTAAAGTTATTGAAACCGTTAAAATGATTTAGATTCTCAAAAGGATTTCAAGGTTTGGCCTTAACTGGATGGCAGCGTTATGATCATTTCGCAGTATTATGCGAGATCCTTCCCACAGCGCTTCCCAGCCTAATTACTTCTCTGTCAACAGTTTCAAAGGGTTATTTCTGCACTGACCCAAGAGACAATGCTATTCTTCATGTGCTTCAGTGTGCATTTCATCCAGATACGCGGTAGGTTTGAAACTGACACACTAAATTGTTAAATTCTTAATTAATTAATTATATTTGTTTTAGTCGTTCTGGTCACGTTTGGATTGAACTACATCCAAATTCACATCACAGTCAACTTTTTTCATCTTGCAACTATCCTGGAAGTCTCATATACAAATATTCTTTACGCCTCTTTGAAAAGCTGATGGAGGCTCAAGCTTATTTGAGTCAGGTGCAGGAACGAAGCGCTTGGATGTCTTCCTACAATGTGCGACACAATTTCAGTTCGCCGCTGCGTGTTCGCGATTTAACCATTAATACCGCAACGATTATAAGTGATCTCACAAGCATGGCCAAAGAAGCTCACAGCCTTTTGTGTCTAGTGTTCGATGAGGCAAGCTGAAAAAATAACAATAAAATCTTATTTAATTTTTGCTAAAATAAAATGTACATCTTTATTTCAGCACACGATAGCCGAATTCATTGAACAAAATATATATCCAGTTATTGTTTCTTTGCGTAAGCATTTGGAAAATGGAAATGCTTTACTGCAACGCAATACTTGGCCACAGCGGCCCTTGCCATATGCACACGAAATGCTTTCATTAAATTTGATTCCAAGTCCACCAGAAAAATCTAATGATTAAGCAAAGCACAAATAAACATATGGTTAATTCATTTCTTCTTAGCATTTTGTTAAAACTTTAAATTCTAAGCAAACAATTTCAAATTAAAGTTTAAAATTTCTTATAAAACCTTTTAATGTTAAAATTAAAATATATTAAAAAACTTATTGAAGCTACACATGTTTAAAGTACAATAAAATAGATTTCTTATTGCATATTTTTCAATAAAGAACTAAACATATACAAATGCAATTAAAATATTCTAAATATTTATTGAATAAAAAATATATAATCTTAATAGAATGATGTTTTTCTAAATAAGTCTCAAGTAGTGGAATTTATGGAACGTTATAGTCTTCACAAAATTTAACCACATTTAAATTATTAAAGAAGTATGCGTTCACCTTAGTGAACAGCTTAATTTACGTTACGATTTGTAGTTGAGTCATGTATTTTGAATATACCACAGTAATTAAAGAAGATAAAATTTGTCAAATCATATAGATATTTTCCTTAAATTTAAGATTTTTAATGAGTAAAACAAACTAAATTTTATTCTTTAAAAAAACTTAAAACTTAAAAAACAAAAACTTAATTCTTTAAATTGCGTACGGATTTAAATTAATTAGACAAAAAAAAAAAAAAATAAACTTGTCATCGTAAAAAGTGGCATTGCTAAAAATGCGTTTACTTGCCACTTTTAAAAGCTACGGTCTTAGATTTTATTTAAAATTTCTTAAAAATAATTTTTAAGGTTATTTTTGGCCTATTCGTTGCCGAGATAAAGGTTTTTTCCAATTATTTGAGGTTATTTTATCATATCGACCGACTCTGTTACTTGTACACGCCGAATATCAATTCACATTTAGAAATCAGAAAAATTTGTGTTTGATATCTGTACTCATTCTGTGACGCTCTCTATGCACGACAATAATTTTCAAATTAATTCTCGAAGTCCTATCTCAACAAATGTGAATAAAAATATTTTTATAGAAATGTTATTTGTTATAAATACTCGTTATAAAATTCTTAAAATCCATATTTTGTTTCGAATATTTGATTTCATTAAATTTAATTACTTTATTAAACTTGGCCCGAGAACGTCTTCTTCTATTTACAACATTTGAGCGCCGTTCAAAATTGGCATTCTTGAAAAACTCTATTTGTCTTATGAGTTTTTCAACATTTGGACAAAGACCCGTTACTGTGTTGTTACATCTTTAAATATTATTTTTCACTTATCAGCAACTTCAAAATAAATGTAGAAACTTAATCCAATTATTTTTTAAAAATCATCGGGTCTTCATCTGACCTTTATATAGATCGTCAATTCTTTTTTAATTATTTTTAAAATTTTGTATAATTTTCCAAATGCTTACAGCGGGCCTGAAATCACCAACTTAAAAGCCCGCATAAGCAAAAAAGTTTACCATCTTTTAGGAACAATGAAACAATTTATTCTGATTTTGGGTTTTTGTTTTTTTTTGTGAATTTTCGTTTTTTGTTTTTGGGCTATTTTTTCAAAAATGTTTGGGCTTTTTTTCGTTTTTTGTTGGGTGAAATTTCGTTTTGGGCCATTTTTCATTCAGTTTTGGATCAGTTTTCATTTGGATGATTTTAATTTATTTTTTTTTTGTGATGTCCTTCTACTAGAAAACTAGGTTGGCCATTGAACAAAAGGGTGTGGCTTCGCCCATCAAGCCAAATTTGATATATCGAATAGCTTTGGAAGTAAAAGTCACAGAACATTGAAACTCAGAATGGAGTTACTATTTGGTGATGTCCTGCTAATGGGAGACTGTAACGGGTAGTGGACCATGAGCGTGATGTCAGATTAAGGGTATAATAAAAGTTTTGAATATACTTTTTATTTTCCAAAAATGTTTCTGGGTATAGCAACGCACGCCGGGTGGACTTTTGTGAAGTTTTACGATTTTGAATTCCCCGCTTTTTATTGTGAACTTTTTTTCGTTGTTATTTTTTTTAAAATTAACAGTTTTGTGAAATCCTTTATTTGTGGAATAACTTTATATTAAGGGCATACGAGTATCATTGGCATATCCGAACACATGTGTGTGTGTTATACAAAAAAACTGATGTACTCGATATACCCATGGTTAAATAAATAAGGTTGTCGCATGGGTGAGACCGAGTTCCCATAAATATTAAATCGGAGTTGACAGCTCATACAAAATCTGAAAGCGAAAATTTCTACCATGTAAAGCCCATGATACAATTATACAAGGTAGGAGTGACAACTGGCTTTTTTCTCACCAGTGTCTTGCACCATTCATTTGTCATTTGCCTGTATATTTTGTTTTCTATTTTCTTTTCTTCCTTTTTCGTTCTCTTATTTATACTTTTTTTTACAGTTGGAGCTAGACGAAAAAACTGCCACTCCTACCTTGTATAATTGCATGGTATAATAATACAAGGTAGCATTGACAGTTGCTTGGGAAATCATATACTGTCAAAAAATATACTCAAAAAGAGAGCGCTCACAATCCGCCATTGAAAACACAAGCAATGTTGAAAACGTTGAAGTGAAAAAAAACAACAACCACAGCAGCTGCTGATGTATTTCTACAAAAAGCTGTTTTTGACAGTTTATGTTTTCCTGTTGAAGAGAAAATAAGCAGTTGTCAATGCTACCATGTATTATTATACCATGGTATAATTAGGTCTGTTTCCGTACTTTACACTGTGTAAGATTTGTGTAAAACGTGTGCTAGAGAGTAAAAACGAAATGTGAGAATAGTTGCAAAAGTACGGAAACAGCTTCTAGTAAGTTTCGAGTACAAAACAGCTGATTTTGACTGCAGACGGCAGCACAAAAATTAAAACATTTTCACTCAAATTATTAAAAGCCATTTTTAATGCAAAACTGAACAATTACTTAATTTTTATTTATTACTATTTATTTATTGTACGTAAATTTCTTTTTAGGTACACAATTTGTGAGTTTATTTATCGCAAAACATAAACAATTATGAAATGTAATTTGACATTTGCTTCTTCTTATTGATGCTTATTCTTCTTGATGCTTGTTCTTACTTTACTCGAAGTCTCGAGTTCTAGCACTCTCTGTGCACTTTGTGTACTCAAGAGGGCGATTTTATGCTTGTTCTTCTTCTCCCATTTTAAGCACAGAAAGTACGGAAACAGAAAATAGCGTCCCACAAGTTACACAGTGTGCGTACGGAAACAGACCTATTGTATCATGGTAAGGCCGAAGAAATTGTTTTTGTTGCTTTTAATTGATTTTGACAATTATGGGTACTGAGAAGAGAGTACGATCAGCCCCCAGACAACCTTATTTATTCAACCAAGGATGTTAAGTGTTGCTAGCTGGATAATTAAGGGTGAAGAAGGAGCACAAATTATTTTATGTATTTTTACGAGAATTGCTTTAAAGAAGGTGGTTTCATTTGGGTAGAATATTTTGGTGTTGTGGGAAAATCAATGACTGTAGACATCAACATCGATAATTCTTTTTTGACATTCACAACTCTGTGACATTAAGTTGAAAAGTACTTCGTATCCTAAGGATTTTGTTTTTAATTGGAAAATTAATGTTATGATAACTCATCAAGGTAAATATAAACAAAAGAAAACCAATACTTATATAAGAAGAACGTATAGAAACTAACAAATTAGTCTTTACTTAATGATGAAGCACTGTTATAAAGTGCGTATGTACGTACAAATAGTTTTAATCTATCACTATGGGTATAACAGAAACAGCAGAATCAAGTCCTAAACTTTCGCTAGACGTGTATCAAGAAATTGAGAGAATAGAGCTCGGTATTCACATTGATTGTATTGGGGTATTAAGATTGTTTCCATATAAATAGATGATCATTGCATTTTATTTGGTTCATAAGATATATTTTATAGAAATATTTTTTAAAAAAAAAGGTTTTAGTATTTAAGCTTGATGTAAGCTCTTTTATTTAAAAAAATTACTATTTATTTCTAATAAACACTTCTTATTTGCTATTTATCAGGATCTGGATCTGGATCTGGAAGAGGTGATAATTACACAGCAACGCTATATCGCATACATTTGAAAGGTCATCAAAAACGTTTATCTGGTGGAAAGATGCAAAGGTGGGAAAAAACTGTTATATCTAAACGACTGCCAGAAAACCTTGCTCTTAGAGAAGCATTTAAAAGTGAAAAACTATTTCGGTAAGAATCTCTATATATTTACAAGGCAACCTACTTGATAGTTACAAGGAAAGCTTAAATGATTTTCCTAAAATGATTCCTCTACAGCAATGAAGTGAAGTTTGAACTATTGAAATTTGAAAGTACAAAAACGGATAAACTCTTTAGCGCCGTACCAATATACTATATGGCACGTCCAGATCTCTTGATAATGGGTATATTTAATGTTTTTTACTCAGTTTCTTTATTTAAATCAATTTTATCACCTAAGAGGACCTTCGTTTATGTGGTTTTCAAATGCGCAACATGCCTTCAAATTCGTATATATACTGAGTTTACTACTAGTACTTATAGTACAATAATCAGAATATATACATTGTTCAGTATATTAAAAAAATTAATATCCACAATATCAAGACATTATGTTTTTAAGAATAATAACTCTTTAAGTCGTTTTTGAAGCGAAGCTTTTAACGCCTCGTTCTGCGATTTGCTAGAGTGAAATCAGAAAAAACGACACTTTTTTCCGACACCTTTTTTCTTAGAATTGATATTGTTTCTTGCTTGCATCAATTGAACAAGAAAATGTTAAATTAAAAATAATTTCTTGCCCGCTGCAGGAATTGAACTCATGCCCGTTGACTGATAGTTTAAAGCAGAGGTGCCCAAGCCCTATGCACTTGGTGCACATTTGTTTTTGTAATAGCACTTAGGCATAGGCTGTGTATTCTAATATACACACACAGCACTCCGCACTAAGCAATACAAAATACACAAACAAATTTCTTTGTTTTTGTTTTTGATCTTATTTTGTTGCTTATACCGAAGTGCAAGCAACAACACTTTCGTATGCTTTGTTGGTACATCTTGGTGACAGTGATCTTCTACGTAGATTTTGTTGTTGTCTAACATAGTATGCTTTCGTTTACGAAAGGTTGTAGAATTTTATATGTATAAGTGTTTGCACTTCCATAAGAAAGTTTTGGGCACTCCTGGTTTAAAGCTTAAGCCATCGAACCAAAACCCTTTGTTGGTATATGTTGCTGATTCAATATCAAGAATTAACTGAAGCTATGTTGCAGTAGATCAAAATAATCTATTTATAGGAATTGTATTGGCTACAAGCCTTCATCTCCTACAATAACCATTAGCCAATACACAATAACCACTATAGATTGTGTATTGGCTATACAAACAAGAGTACTAAAAAACACAAATGTTGCTTCTACTTACTACTAGATGTCGTTACGCTACAAACAAGCCTTCATCTCCTACAATAACCATTAGCCAATACACAATAACCACTATATGTTAGATTGTGTATTGGCTATACAAACAAGAGTACTAAAAAACACAAATGTTGCTTCTACTTACTACTAGATGTCGTTACGCTACAAACAAATTTAAGGATTTTTGTATATTTATTCCCTACAACTGAACAGGAGGGCCGGAGAGGGTTAATATGTATTATCAACCCCAATTATTTTTGCAAAGGGAACATTTTTCCCTTGGGACCTATCCCCTCCGACCTCTCCTTACGGGTGCTCCCATACAAAATCGAAAAACTTTGTTATTTTAAAGTTTTAAATTCAAAAATTATTTTAATCGAAAAAAGGCATTTAATTCTCAAATCTTTGAAATTGCGAAAATGCTTCGCTTCTCTCGTGTGTCCCGTGACGCACCCGTGTGTTTTTTTTTTTAATTTTGACACCTCTTTGGAAGGAAGAACTTTTTGCATTTATGCTATTTTAGTACATTTAGTACCATTATGCTGTTTTTGAAGCGAAGCTTTTTACGCCTCGTTCTGCGATTTGCTAGAGTGAAATCAGAAAAAACGACACTTTTTGCCGACATTTTTTTCTTAGAATTGATATTGTTTTTTGCTTGCATCAATTGAACCAGAAAATGTTAAATTAAAAATAATTTCTTGCCCGCTGCAGGAATTGAACTCATGCCCGTCGATTGATAGTTTAAAACTTTAACCATCGAACCAAAACCCCTTGTTTGTAAATATCGCTGATTCAATATCAAGAATTAACTAAAGCTATGTTGCAGTAGATCAAAATAATCTATTTATAGGAATTGTATTGGCTACAAGCCTTCATCTCCTACAATAACCATTAGCCAATACACAATAACCACTATAGATTGTGTATTGGCTATACAAACAAGAGTACTAAAAAACACAAATGTTGCTTCTACTTACTACTAGATGTCGTTACGCTACAAACAAGCCTTCATCTCCTACAATAACCATTAGCCAAGATAGTGTATTGGCTATACAAACAAGAGTACTAAAAAACACAAATGTTGCTTCTACTTACTACTAGATGTCGTTACGCTACAAACAAGCCTTCATCTCCTACAATAACCATTAGCCAATACACAATAACCACTATAGATTGTGTATTGGCTATACAAACAAGAGTACTAAAAAACACAAATGTTGCTTCTACTTACTACTAGATGTCATTACGCTACAACTGAACAGGAAGGCCGGAGAGGGTTAATATGTATTATCAACCCCCATTATTTTTGCAAAGGGAACATTTTTCCCTTGAGGACCTATCCCCTCCGACCTCTCCTTACGGGTGCTCCCATACAAAAACGAAAAACTTTGTTATTTTAAAGTTTTAAGTTCAAAAATTATTTTAATCGAAAAAAGGCATTTAATTCTCAAATCTTTGAAATTGCGAAAATGCTTCGCTTCTCTCGTGTGTCCAGTGACGCACCTGTGTTTTTTTAGATAGTTAAGGAACTAAACGCGATTAGTTTTGAATATCGGTG